>OZ018394.1:2492831-2865129 GCA_963969525.1 Ontholestes murinus | reverse complement strand
TTGAAATCATTTTAAATAACAACTATTTTTCATTTGAAAATAAATATTATAAACAGACAGAAGGACTTGCAATGGGTTCACCTCTGAGCCCATTGCTAGCCGAAATTTTCATGTGCAATTTAACAAATATTATATTAGATTCTCCATTAGGTAAAAAACATATCAAAATGTGGTTTAGATACGTCGATGATATATTAGCCTCATTTGTAGGAACAGATAGACAACTAAAACAATTTTTAGAATTTATTAATAACCTCCACCCAAATATAACATTCACAGTCGAATCCGAAATTAACAATAATATTAAATTTCTAGACCTTTCAATAACAAAAACTAATCAATCATTAACATTTGAAATTTACCGTAAACCTACGTATACTGATCGAGTCATCCCTAACAGTTCTAACCATCCACTAAAACATAAATTGTCTGCGTTTAATTCTATGATTTTTCGAGCCTTTAATATTCCACTGTCAAAACAAGCTTTTAATTCAGAAATTAACATCATAAAAACAATAGCTTCTTCAAATGGGTATTCTTCATCAATCATTGATAAATTAATTAATAAATACAAAATGAAAAACCTTCGTAAATACATATATGCAGGCCAGGTACCACAAAAACATTTAATTTATAAGCCCCTTACCTTCTTTGGTGACATTTCATTAAAAATTAAACATATTTTGTCAAAACATAATGTAATAGTAGCTCTAAAACCTTTTAAGAAAATACGCAACATAATTTTTAATCCGAAAACATCAATAGAGAATACTCACAGATCAGGGATATACAAACTTACTTGTGAAAATTGTAAGGGAATATATATAGGGCAATCTGGTCGTAATTTCAATACAAGACTAAAGGAACATCTTCGTTCTTTTCGGCTTAATTTAATTGATAAGTCATCTTTTGCCAGACATATGATTGAAAACAATCATACTTTTGGTAAGGATGTACTGTCAATTATACATTTTGCCGAAAAAGGCCGTAAGATGGACCCCCTGGAGTCTCTAGAAATTTACAAAGCGCGCGCTAATCCGGAAACCCCCGTAATTAACGACCAGGTTGACCTGATATATACCCCCCCCTTTTTAACGCTGTTGTAAAACCTTAATTTTTAAGCATATATATACCTGTAAATTGTTAGTTTAATTACTTCTAGTTTGATAATGACAAGCTAAAATTGTCGAAACTATAGTCACTAAATAAAGTCCGTGTTATACAAACAAAGTTAAAAAGTTTTTTATTTGTCAACATTTACCTTATTGTTGTTCTAATAAGAGTTTTGTAATCCTAAGAAAACTCTTTGTTGTAGATTTAATTAATGTATTACTTATTTTTATTTTCATACCGAGGTAATTTTCTTTAAGGGTTTTAATAATCTTTCAAATTTGTTTTTGGGTGTATAGCTGTTGGATGTACAGCTGGATGATCAATGATGATCTGCAATTTGTTTTGCCTTTCCAAGCATGTATATAAACGTTATGTTCAATAATTGCAGCTGAATGATTCACCTTATAAGACTTAAGGTCATTAACGATTTTAGAGCTTTCTAGAAATAATTACTTGGATGTGCATAATAATGCGTCATATGATGCACCTACAGAATACCCGCTGTCTTGTTTTTGGCGATTTTAAATTAAAACTCTCTTATTTATTTCAAATATCAATTATTAATACGCTAGAATTCACTTTTTTCACAATTTATTTTATATTCACTAGATGTACATTTCGAGCACTAAGTGCTCATTATTACTTAGGGCTCGAAATTTACATCTAGTGAATACAAAATATATTGTGAAGAAAGTGAATTTTAACGTGTTTTATTAATTGAAATTTCTCTTCACGTAACTCAGAAGCCAATAAATTAAATATTTTAAATATGATCATATTTTCTTTTTCTATAAAATATCTACTAATATCTGCTCTAGTCGTATATATTTTATGTAGAATATCTATTCTTGACCTACACCAATTAACTATGCATTAACCTAGCGTCTATTTTCCCGCCCGAACTAGCGTACTCTTGACCTACCTCAATGTAATTTTATTTACGCTGGTTAGGAGTACGATAGGTCAATGCACTATACGTTAAGGTAGGTCAAGAGTACGCTGGATCGAGTTTACAAGGCTATATTAAGTTAATATTTCGTTTATCAAAAAATAGAAAACAATTGAAATTGCTAGAATAAAAAAAAATGACAATCAAGAAAGCGAAAAAAGAATATGTTTATAATTGTTTTAAAAATTAAAAATTAAAAATTAAGTAGAAATTTGGAAAAATTTAATAATCGATATTCGCTATGAAGAATAATTTATTTTTGATTTAATTTTAAATTCCACTAACAATATTTTATAAAGCTTTGCATCAGTATAATTTAAATCCCCTAAATTTCTCAACCAACATAAATAAAGGTTATAATTAAAATAATTAATTACGTAAATTAAACATTTTCCACTGCTTATTTCTTAAGTCTGCGATAACTTTTAAAATCAATTCTTACAAAATTAAATATTGATTACACTCAGTGTTATGAAAAATCGAATGGCCAATATTAAACCCTGGTTACGTTAACATTTTAAGCGCTTGAATAATTTATTTACACGATCCGGTTATATGAAATTTTTCGATGGGTAAACAATACTCTGTATTGCGCAGTTCAAAAATCAAATCCACCGTTAATCCAAATATTTTCCCATTTCGAAGCCCGCAGAGGGACTGAGGGGACATATTATTAGGCCTCGAAAGTTAATTAAATTATTGCCGTGTTTCATTCCGGCGTGAACTTTTATCCGTGTATTTTTCCGCGCTTTGAGCATTAAATTTAAAATTTTCGGAATAAATTCGCGCGACCGGTTAATCAATTTTTATTAAATAAGCAGCGCGGGGGAATTTAATTTTTGAGATCAATGGCCGTTTTTGCTTTAGTGCACGCGTTATTTTTTTCAAATTGGTTTAAAATACATAACGAATTGCTTGATTTGTTATGTTGTTGGTTTAACGTTATTCGTATAGTTGATTAATTATATTTTACTGTAATAAATTTATATTTCGTTTTTTATTAGCATAGTAAAGTCAAGGTTAATGTTTTGTAGTATAAAACTAAATACTAAACTAAAGCACTTTCTTCGATTTTTATCACTAAAAATGATGTAATATATGTATATATATATTACTTAAGTTTCGTTATTTTAATGTCATTATTAACGTCGAAACTTAAGTCATGTGTTTTTTTAGTATATGAATATATAAATTACTTAATTTTTAGTGGTTGAAAACATAGTGAGTTTAGTGTTTATCATGAATTAGAACGTAGTAAGGATCGCCACCATTCTTATAATAGTACAAAAAGAATTCTCTTAATTAAATAGATTTATTAAAGGGAAAAAGGTTGTATTAAATGATACATTTCTTGAAAGGTGAGAAATAGTTTTAAAATTTTATTAAACATGAATTCCCATATAATTTAGTACCTAATCTTTATCATAACCACATCAGGACTACATGAAAGTAAAAATTAAAGCACACGATTATTTCTTAGCATTGTTATTGTGGCGTATTTTTGATATGGATCAGATTTTATAATTTGTAGGGTAGTCATTTGAAATAATTACAAAGGTAAAAGTTTCCGCACCAGAACACGCACGCACATGTCCGTCCGTACGGACGTTTTCGTCGTGGTCGTCTTATCGGTGAAGGTATTTGCAGTAACGTGGACGTTTGTAAATCCGAGATCTTCCTCTCGATAATGTTTAGATGGAAATGGAATAAGTTTGCGTGATCGTGTTTATATACGCTCCCGGTTCCGAAAGTAGTTCAATGGGCCGAACTTGCTACAATAGTTTCGGTTTCAAGTTGTTTGCCCTGAGCACATGCACGCCGAACTGAAAGTCGAGTACTCTGCGGAATTACTTGAGCAATATGCCCTTCCCCGTCATTGAGGAAACTTGGCGATATTTATGCGAGAGATTTACGAGGGGGAACGTAATAAAATTGAGTCGAGCACCCCGCAATCGTAAATAAAGATACGTAATCTTTGAATTGCTACTATTTTTTTGTTGCAACGATGAGTTGTAATTGCAGTTTTCTAGAGGAATGTAAGTAATAGTGAGTAAATTAATTAATTAAATGATATTTCCTTTATAGATGAGCAGAAGTATCATAATAAAATATATTCTTAGTGGGTGTACATGATAAGTTGGCTGTGTTAATCAAAGGCACCAAAAAGATGTGTAACAGTAAATTATCTTGACCGCAAACTATCTATAAATGTTACAGATCCTTAAATAAATGTAAAACTTTGCTGAAAAACAACAGAATCAATAGAAAGTCTAGTAGAAACGAAGTTTTAAAAACTGCCAACAAAAAAATTCATAGAATAAAATATTTTGAAAAATTAGAAAAGAGTTTTTTAGATCCTTAAGAAAAATTTTCTAACCACGATAAATTGTGTTGGAAAAATTCCAAAGAATCAAAGCAAAAACTACGATATTAGAAGTGTTGGACCTTAAAAGCCTCAAAAGAGTTCTGTAGGTTCTCAAGAAAATGTTTATAGAAAACCTCGAGAATAAGAAAATAATTTAAATATTTTTAAATTAAACAAGAAAACTCTATATAAAGTGTGGTATCAACAAAGTAAGCGTATTTGCTTAATTTTCCAAGATGCACCACGAAGCCTCAACCATTAGTCAATTTTTTTAAATGATAGTTGACATCTGTCAGATGATAGATTGTAAATAAGAAAAATAATTTGAATAAATTTGCCTTTTAATTGTAATGAATGCATATAACAGTTGACAAACAGAGAATAGATAGATAAAAATATTACTAATAAAAGATGATAGATAATAGATGAAAATTTGAAGATGACAGATGATAGACAATAGATTCTAGATAAGAAAGAAAATCATCCACCATTGTTCTTCACATTATAATATATTATATAATATCAATTACAGAAAAAAAAAGGTTACAGTTTAATAAATAACATTTAACAGACAATTTACAGATTCAGATGACAAGGTGGCACATAATAGATGATAGTTGACAAAAATATATTAGAGATAAAGAAATCAATTTTAAATGGATGACATATGAATACTGACAGACAACAAATGATAGAAAATAAAGTAAAACTTTCATAATTTTTTCTTACCATGGTAATATATTTAGATGACAGTTAAAAAATGACATATAAAAAACTATTTACTTTTCAATTGCAATTAGTTCAGATGATAAATGACAGATGATGATGGATGATAGATATAAATGAGAAAGACAATTTTATGTGGATAAATAATAATATGACATATAAATGTTAGATGACAGATAAACATTAACAGACAATAGATTTATGACTAGCAGATATTAAATGACAAGTGTTGTATAACACGTCAAAGATATCAAATCATAGTTGACAGATGACAGATGACAAATGTCTAATGATACTTGATGACAGATGACAGAAGGCAGGCGGTATATAACAGTTGAGAGATAATAATTTACAGATAGAACAGATAATTTTAAATATATATTAATTATAGATGACAGATAAAAATGAATTATAATAGATCATTGATGGCAGATGATTAATGATATCTAACAGATTACAAAAAAATAGCATCGAATACGATTGCCAGGTAATAATTGACATATGGTGGATGGCATATTATAGATATCAAATCATAGATGATAGCTGATAGATGCCATCTGTCAGATGATGAAAATTTGATAACTTAAAATGTATTATTCTATTATAATATATCCAGATGATTAATGTTACAAATGACAAGACAAATAATAGCTGATAGATTACTTATAATAGATGAGAAAGAAAATTGAAAAGTCAAACAATTTCTCTTCCCATTTAATACGATGTGACAGTTTGTAAATTATAGATAATAGATTACAGATGATAAACAAAATCTAGACGGGAATTGCATATTTCAGATATTAAATTATAAATGCCAGATGACAATTAATAGATGACATATTGCTTATAATGAATGACATATAGATTACAGATTCCAAATGATAGATAGCAGATGATAGATTGATAAATGATGACAGTCGATAAACAATTGATAATAAGTGAGAACGAAAATTAAAAAAAAAATAAAACAGTTTAAGAATGAAAGATGATAGATGAAAAATAATAGATTGATGGATAACAGATGTTAAAAAAATCTTCGATTCTACGATTCTCAGAAGGATTGTATATTACAGATATTAAATTATAAATGGCATATAACAATTAATAATTGATGGATGACATATTGCTTCCAATGGATGACATATAGATTATAGATTCCAAATGACAGATAGCAAATGATAGATCATGTGTAAAATATGTCTTATGGATGACAGATGGTAGACGATAGATTGCAGGTAATAAATTATAAAGTTTTCAAATTCTCATCATTTACCTCGACATCATAATATAATCATATAACAAATGACATGTGATATATGATATGACAGATCATAAGTGAGAACGAAAATTAGAATATAAAAATTGTTAAAATTGAAAGAGAATGGCAAATATATGATAGATGAAAAATAACAGATGTATTAGAAAAGAAAATTTGAAAAGTTGGAGAATTTTTTTCCATTCTTTAATGTTATGACGTCGTATGGCAAATTACAAATAATAAATGACCGATGATACATAACACATAACACATGACAGAAAGAGAAAGGAAAACTTCGCTTAATATTGCCAGATAATTTTTAATAAATATCATCTGGCAACATAAACCAGATATCACATCTTAAATGATAGATGACAATTGATAGATGACAGGTGACATATGGCCAATAAAAGATGATAGTTGATGACAAATAACGAAATGATAGATGGCAAATAATATATTATATAAGAGAAAGGGAATTTAGAAACTCTTAATTGTAATATGTTTACATGGCAAAGATAAGTGACAGATGATAAATAACAGTTGACAAAACATATATTATAAATAGGCAGATGAATGATTATCTGTCATCTTGCATTTGCCTATTAATACTCTATGTTTTTTCAACTGTCATATATTGTCTGCCACTTATCTTTTGCCCTCTGAACATACTACAATTCAAAATTTTTAATTATAGATTATTGATGGTAAAATAATTCTTAAATACATAATTAATGATAAGTATAGATATGTCAGATGATAAAAAGACTACAGATTGCAGATAATAGATTATAAATGAGAAATAAATTTTTAAAGTCGATTGTAATATGTTCAGATAACAAAAAATAGATTATATATGAGAAAGACAATTTTAAATAAATAGATGGCAGATGAAAAATGAAAGATAACAGATGATAAATTAAAGATAACAGATAATTGATTTATGATTGGCAGATGATAAATGACACGTTACGGATATAACATAATACATATATGAAATCATAGATAATAGTTGATGACAGAACATAGGAGACAAATGACAGCATTTGATAATAGATGATAGTTGATGAACATAAATGATAAATGACAGATAGCAGTTGATATATTGAAGGTAATAAATTGTATATGACACGAAACATTTTAAACTCTTAGAATGTATGTTTCTATTGTAATATATTCTGATCCTGATGATAATTATTATTAACAACATCTATAAAGAATAGATTTTAATTGAGAAAAAAATGAAAACTCTACAACATTCTACCTTTCTGTACTCAGATGAAATCTATGTTTATTTTTTTTAAATCTCGTAAAGAGTATATCAATATATAAAAAAACAATTTTATACAGGTGACAGATGACACATAACTGATGATAGATTGTAGGTAATAGATGATATTTGATGACAGAAGACAGATGACAAATGACAGATGGCAGTTGATATATTGAAGGTTATGTATTACACTCAATCTATCAACTACCCTCTGGCATTTATCATCTATCTTCTGTCATCAACTATCATCTATTATCACTCATGTGTCATCTGTCTCCTGTATAAAATGTGTTTTTTTTTATATAAGAAAAAAAATATTAAACTGTTTTAATTTACGTTTAATTGTAATATATTCAGATGACAAATTATTAACAACTTAGATAATAGTATTTAAAGGAGAAAACAAAAATTGAAAAGTCTATAACAACCCACTTTTTCATTATAGTATATTTAGATGACATTGACGTTTGTTTTTTGGGTTTCTTGAAGAGTATAATGAATATAAATAGCATTGTGTCTTCACTTCACACATTATTGAGATAACAGTGGACAAATTACAGAGGATAGACAGATGAAAAATGAGAGATTACAGCTTATAGATGACAAATAAAAAATTAAAGATGACTGATGAAAGACAATAAATTGTAGATGAGATAGAAAAACTTTCAGTATTTTTTTCCATTGAAATATATTTAGATAATATAAAATAGTAATATAGTAGTAATATATTGTAAAATTAGCTGTAAAATGCAAAAGATATAAAAACTACTATAAAAAATTTTTGTCTCTCAAAGAAGAAATTTTAGAATAATCTAGAAGACTAAATTTTGTTTTTGATATTTCTAGAAACTACGTAGGAAAACGGTCTATAGATTCTTAAGGAAAGTTTATAGAAAGGTTTTTTTGGGAAAAATTTTTAAAAAATGAGAGAAACTACTAAAAATCAAAATTTGCAGACTATTGAAATTCTATAATAATCTATAAGGCTTAAGTTTTTTTTTTTATAAATATTCAAAAATTAGTTATGAGTTTTATAGATGCCTCTAGAAATTTACGTGGGAAAAATTCAAAAAAAAAAGTTAAGGAAACGGCTAAGAAAGAAATTTCAGGAAAATTAAAAGTTTGAAATTATTTTGAAATGTAGAAAAACTATATATGACGTTTGTGGGGAAATTTTATAGAAAACCTTTTGAAGTATAGTTATATGTTATAGTAATTAAAAAAATAGAAAACTACCAAAAAAAGAAATCTGTATACCATTAAAAAAGAAATTCCAAAAGAATCTAGAAGGCTAATATTATTTTTTAGATCAGAGCTTTGTAGATCTTTAAGGGAATTTTATAGAAAACCCCGAGAAATATTGTTGGGAAAATTAAAACGCAATGAAAACTAGTAAAAAAGTTGTGTAGACTCTTAGGAAGAAAATTCCAGAGAAATCTAGAAGATTCTAATAATAATAATAAAAATAATAATTCTAGAATAATTTAGGAGACCATTTTTTCTTGAAATGTCGAGAAATTATTTTATATGTCTGGTCTTGTAAAGAGTTATGTTTTTGGGAAAATGCGAAAAGTAGCTGAAAAAAGCAAAACATAAAAAACGACTATAAAGGAATAGAATATAATAGACGGTCATAGAAGAAATTTTAGAATAATCTAGAAAACTAAATTTTGTTTTTGAAATGTATAGAAACTACAAAGATAAGTCTATAGATCCTTTTTTAGAAATTTTATAGAGAGGTTTTTTTAAAAAAAAAATTAAACAAATGAAAAAATTACCTAAAAATAAAATTTGTAGACTGTTGAAATTTTAGAAGAATCTAGAAAGCTAAAGGTTTTTTTTAATAATTAAAAATTAGATATGAATTTTGTAGACGCTTAAGAACATTCTAAAGGAAACCTCGAGAAAATTTCATGGCAGAATGAAAACATTTTCTTGGAAAAGTAGTTCTGGAAACTGTTAAGGAAGAAATGAAAACAAAAATTAAAAGTTGAAAATTTTTTCACAATGTAGAGAAACTAGATATGAGCTGTGTAGATCCCTAAAAATTTTTATAGAAAACTCGAAAAGTTTTATTACGAAAATTCTAAGTAAAGACACACAAGAATGAAAAACTATTAAAAAAGAAGCTTTTGTATTGTATTGTATTTAGTCCTTATCTAACATGCATTTTATAAATAAATATATAATTGTAAGAAAGGTAAGAAAAAAAATATATACAAATAATTTTAGGTTAGTAGACTCTTAAGAAAAAAATCCAGAAAAATCTGGAAGAGTAGTTTTTTTTTAAATTGAATAAAAACGCAAACACAGATAATTATTTATGAAGAAAGTGTTTTTATTCAAGTTTATTGATTAAATCTTAATGTAACTCTAGAACGAATTTAATTTTTTTTTAATTCAGAAATTAGATACAAGTTTTCTATGCGCTCAAGAAAATTTTATAGCAAACCTTGAAAAATTTTCCTAAGAAAATTAAGAAATATTAAAAAAAAATACTGGAAAAGACTATTGTAATTCTAGAAAAATCTAGAATGCTAAAGATTTTTTGCCTTCTAGATTTTTCTAGAACTTCAATAGTCTTTTCTAGTAATTTTTCTTAATTTTCTTAGCAAAAGTAATTAATTAAGTAGATGTTTAAGAAAATTTTAAACGAAACCTTTAAACAATTTCATGGGAGAATGAAAACATTGTCCTTCAAAAGAAGTTCTAGAGACAGTTATGAAAGAAATTTTGAAAAAATTAAAAGTAAAAAGTATAAAAATGTTTCTCAATGTAGAGAAACTAGATAGGAGCTGTGTGGATTTCTAAGAAAAGTTTATAGACTACTCGAGAAGTTTTGCTAGGAAAATTCTAAATAATGAGAAAAAGCAAAGAACTACAAAAAAGAAGACTCTAGAAAAATATAGAAGCCCAAAACGTTCCTCACAAAGAATTATTTGTGAAGAAACTGTTTTTATTCAAGTTTATTATTTGAATCTTCATGTAACCCTAAAACGAATTTCAGTTTTTTTTATATTCAGAAATTAGATATAAGTTTTCTATGTGGTCTAGAAATTTTATAAGAAACGATGAGAAATTTTCCTTGGAAAATTTCGAAAAATGAAGAAAAATTTCTAGAAAACAAATTTAATTTGTAAACTGTTGAAATTCTAGACGAATCTAGAAGGCTAAAGGTTTTTTTTTATAAATATTAAAAAATTAGATATGAATTTTGTAGATGCTTATGAAAATTTTAAAGGAAACCTCTCGAAAATGTTCTGGTAGAATGAAATCATTTTAAATGTAGAGAAACTAGATATGAGCTGTGTGTATCCCCAAGGAAATTTTATAGAAAACTCGAGAAGTTTTGTTACGAAAATTCTAAATAATGGAAAAATGTAATGTAAAACTAGTGAAAAGATGTCTGGAAGGCAAAATGTTTTTTAAAATAAACTTGAATAACTTGTGAAGAAAGTGTTTTTATTCAAGTTTATTAATATTAATATTTATAATATTCAGATATTAGATATAAGTTTTCTACATGTTGAAAAAATATTTAAGGGAAACCTCGAGGAATTT
This sequence comes from Ontholestes murinus, assembly GCA_963969525.1. Classification (NCBI taxonomy): domain Eukaryota; kingdom Metazoa; phylum Arthropoda; class Insecta; order Coleoptera; family Staphylinidae; genus Ontholestes; species Ontholestes murinus. The sequence goes on along the minus strand of OZ018394.1, from coordinate 2,853,884 downwards.
TTCTAGGAAAATTCAGAAATATAAAGAAAAATTACTAGAAGAGAAATTAATTGCATAGACTGTTGAAATTCTAGAATAATCTAGAAGGCTAATGGTTTGTTTATAAATATTCAAAAATTAGATATGAGTTTTGTAGATGCCTCTAGAAATTATCATGAAAAATTTAGGAAAGACAATTCCAAAAAAATTAAGTTAGAAATTTTTTTGAAATGTAGAGAACTACATATGAAGCTTGTGGGGAAAAGCATAAGAATTTTTTTTAGGAAAATTAAAAAAAAGAGAAAACTACTAGAAAAGAAAACTGTAGACCGTTGAGGAAGAAATTGTAGAAGAATCTAGAAGGATAACAATTTTTTGAAATGCCTAGAAACTAGATAAGAGCATTGTTGATCTTTAAAGAAATTTTATAGAAAACCTTGTGAAGTACTGTTGCGAAAATTTCAACGAATTGAAAAACTACTAAAAAGAAGTTTTGTAGATTCTTTGGAAGAAAGTTCATGAAAAATTTAGAAGATAAATTATACGAATAGATATGAGTTTTGTAGATGCCTCTAGAAATTATCGGGAGAAATTTAGGAAAAAAATTAATTCTGTAGACGGCTAAGGACAAAATTCCAGAAAAATTAAGTTTGAAATCTTTTTTGAAATGTAGATAACTAATATGAAGTTTGTGGAGAAAACCTCGAGAAATTTTGTTAGCAAAAGTCAAAATATGAGAAAACTACTAGAAAAGAAATCCGTTGACTGTTGAGGAAGAAACTCTAGAAGAATCTAGAAGGCTGAAAATTTTTTGAAATGCCCAGAAACTAGATAAGAACTTTGTTGACCTTTAAGGAAATTTTATAGAAAATCTCTAGAAATATTGTTACACAAATTAAAACGGACTAAAAAGTTGTGTAAAACGTCTATAAAATATTTATCTTGTTTTAATTTATTTGTGTATTTTTATTATATTTTTACATTCCTATAAACATTGTACAATAGTATTACCCGTAAATAAATAAAAATCTAGAAGGTCGAATGTTTTTTTAATAAACTAGAACTTCTAGAACATAAATTCCAGACACCATTGATGAAGAAAATAGAGAAGAATCTAGAGGCTTTACGTTTTGTTTTATTGTCTAGAAACTATATTAATTTATTTGTAAAATTGCTGTTCAAAAAAAGGTTTAAAGAAAATTTGGAGAATTTTTTTGCGAATTTCTATTTTTTTTTATTGAAAGACACTTTTAGAGACTGTCAAAGATGAAATACTAAACGAATCTAAAAGGCTTAAATTTTATTAGAATTTACATAGATAAGAGTTTTTTAGCTTTTCAAGAAAATTTCTTATGAAAATTCAGAAAAATGAAAAAAATGTTACTGAAAAAGGAAACTGTTAATGAAGAAATTCTGAAAGAATCTAAAGAACTTAATTTTTTATAGTCTAAAAACTATATAAGAACTTTGTACATACTCAAGAAAAGTTTTGATTTTATATCCAGAAACTAAATTCAAATAGGATGCTCAAGAAAATTTTTGAGGAAACCTCGAGAAATATTGTTGGGAACATTCAAAAGAAATAAAGATAAAACTACTAGAACAGAACTTGGAGACTAGTAAGGAGGTTATTCTAGCAGAATTTGTAGGGTTTATATTTCCTTTTATTGTCTAGAAACTATATACATTATTCTCTAAAGTTGCTGCTAAAAAAATTTAGAGAAAACTTCGAGAATTTTTTTTCGAATTTCTATTGTTTTAGATTAAAAAACCACTACAAGAAAACATGTTTTGGACTATATTAAGGATAAAATTCTAAACGAATCTAGAGGGCTTAAATTTCATTAGAGTCTCCATAAGAGTTTTCTTGTTCCTCAAGAACATTTCCTATGAATATTCAGAAAATGAAAAAAAAATACTAGAAAAGAAGTTCTGGAAACTGTTAATGAAGAAATTCTGCAAGAATCTAGAGATCTTGCAATTTTTTATAGTCTAGACATTATATAAGAAAAGTTTTTCAATATACAGAAACTAGATACAAGTTTTTAAATGTTCAAGAAAATTTTAGAGAAAACCTGGAGGCCTCTAAAGAAAAAATTCTAGAAGCATCTAAAAAACTTATAATTTCTTTTATTAGATATTGCATAAAAGAAATTGTATAAAAATGTTGTAAAATTGCCGCTGAAATTTAATTTAAAAAAATGCCACAAGAAAACATATTTTGGGGACTGCCAGGGATGAAATTCTAGACGAATCTAGAAGGCTTAAATTTCATTAGAATCTAGATTAGAGTTTTGCAGTTTCTAAAGAAAATTATATAGAAAATATTGAAAAAAATATTTTTAGGAAAATTCGAAAGAAATAAAAAACGTTAGGTCAATGCTCGGATTGTTGTGGTAGGTTAAGGAACGCTACAATATTACATAATTTGTTGTTATAGGTCAGGAGTACGCTAGGTTAATTCATATTCAAATATGTTTACAACTATACTCCTAGAAATGATCAATTATAATATTATAGTAATTGCCTATTTTTTGTAAAATTCCTACTATTTCAAATTTTTCAACTTGTTCTAAAGAAAACACTGTAGAAATCTATAAAAGTACTTAAACGTGAAATATTAACTGAAAAAGTATTTTTAGTAAGATATTTTTAAATTATAATTTGTTATGAGCAATTTATTTATAAAAAATGCAAAAATGAAAATTACTTGTTACTATTTTAAATTACATTAGTAAACTTTAAAAATTGTAAGATATTGATTTCTATAATATAATTTTTACTTGAGGTCATTACATTGTGATACCTTTTGAGTAAAGTAGAATAATACATTATTTAGTTGTATCACACACAATTGGTTTCAACATATCTTAAATTGTATTTTATTAAGTGAAGTTCCTATAAAAAAATCCAATCAACGTTGTTAGAGCAGATAAGAAATTAAATCGTACACATCGTAATTCTTCTTCGTCTTTTTATTATCGATGGATTGGATTAATGGTCAACGAATCGTTAAAGGTGAACGAAGGTTGCATTTCTTTTATTTGTCTTTTTATATGGCGTAAAATTCGATCTTTTATCATGAATGTAATGCGCACCTATTTACACGAATGATCGATTGGTAGTGAAGGGAACTTTAAAACATCCACTAATTGATTCTTTGTTAAAACGGCAACAGTTTGTACGATTATTGAAAGGTGGGTTAAAACATATTTTTAAACTAACTTGAAGGTTAATTAAACACTTGGTTTTGTTACAATATTTTTTATACCTAGTGATTTTTTATATATATCGAGAACCAAGTGTTTATTTAATTACTCTTCGATTAAATATAAAAATATTATTTTTATGCATTTGATTGTATTAATACTATTTTAAAGTTTACATAAATAAATATTAACAAAATAGAAATATTCACAATATCCGTACAGGTGTTAATTGCAAATCTTCTTTATGATTATTATTTTTTCCTTTGAATGTATGTGTACATATAATTATGCGTTTATTTTTATAACAAAGGACATTTATTTTAATTTCAATTACGCTTTTATCAGATAATCGTAAATCCAAACGAAAGAGCGCATATTTATGTAAATTCTAAAACCTACACGCGCCACCCTCGAAGATTAATAATAGAAATAATTTAATCACAAAGGCCCACCATATTTCATCGAATATCACGTAACGTTACTAAATTTATCACCGAAAATATTTGATTGCGTGACCGAATTTATGCCATTGCATGCGTCCAAGATGATATTTAATGTGTGGTTCATTGTACATTAATCCTGCATACCTCATGAAATATGCATTCGGAAGGGAAAAACCTAGACATATATATGATGTCCCCATTCAAACACGTGTAAACATAAAAAAGATTTAATTAAAGGAATAAAATCGTGACATGTGAGCGCTCGAAAATTCGCAGATCGTTACGGTTATGAATACCCGTTCCCACTTTATTGCACGACCTTTTGCAAGGTTTTTTTGTGTGTTTTAAGGGCGATCCGGTGACTTGCACGCACCTGTCATTATCATGGTAATGAAAACATTTTCGTACGACGAGAAAGAGAGACGCGGGTGTCTGTTACATAAAAATATTCGCGTTAACGCGCGTAAATTTCCATCTGGGGAAATCCCCCAATGGGGAAAATATGTTCGTGTTAATGAAAAAAAAAATTTTTTTCGAGTTCGCCAGATATGAATTATTCGCGTTACGCATTACACTTTAATTTGTGAATGGCGACGCGGTGGGGGGACATAGGGGGTGTTTAATAATAAAATTTGAATTCCCGTTTAACACATTTGCGAGATAATTGAGCGCGAATAATTTATTATTAATTAAACAGAAATAACTAATCCTAATATTATATTCATGAACACGCTTTTCAAATATATACATATTTAATGTGTACACAAACAAGAATTAATTTAATTTGTACGATCGTAAAAATAAGATATTTTTTTTGTCTTGGCTTATATTTTTAATATAAATTTGGCCTAAAAATTTTTTGTGCGACGTCTGGCATTAAGTAATTATTTCTTTAAATAAATTTAATAATATTTTTCTTTGAGAACGCGTTAATAAGAAATGTAGTATTGTTGAGATGGGGATTAATTATTTTAAGTTATTTTATTTTTTTAATCAGGTAAATAAGAGGCTACAAAAGAAAAATTATTAATAATTATAATGGAGTGAGGTCCTGGTGTGTTTAATTAATTAAAAGTTTCTACTTTGAGTTATTTCATTCGTTTAATTGATTGAAGGGCGCTAATTGAAAACAAAGTTTTGAAGTGTGTTGTGTGTACATAAACAAATTATTTATGATGTGTAGACATATTATTTCTCCTTTTCTCCTTTGCTTTAGGTGGGTTTGATCTTACGAGAGCATTCGACATGGTTTATGTTCAATTTATTAAGGACAAATTATTTGCCATGGGCAAACTTGTTAATTTTTTATTTTAAAGGTAGGAAACTTGTGGTAAATTATAAAATGGAAATGGGAAGGTCTTTAGGCTCGTTATTGTTTCTGATGTACTTTAATGATTTACCTTCTCATATAACTTGCGGGAAAATATTTATGTATGCAAATGATGTCTGTATAATAATATCGGACAAATGTTTATACAGAGTACGCCAAAAAAACGTTATCGGCTTAAAGAATTTAAAAATTAGTGTATCTACAATATCGTAGATTAATAATAAATGAATTTAATAATATAAACAAAAAGAGATTACATTTAAAAAACAACTATAATAACTTTATAACCTTGAAACTTGTTTAACATTAATATTTTTGGGCACTTATATTGATAGTCTACATTGGAGTAATATGTTAATGTGCATAGCGTATGTGCATCTGCATATTCTTATATCTCATATAGTATTGTACTACATGGGCAATCTACTGAAATATCGCGTGTATTCATATTACAGAAAAGAATATTACGTCTCATATTTGATATTCCTTATAATGAATCCTGTCAAGAAATGTTTGTTAAAACTTTCACTTTAATATATTTAATGAAAATAATCTGCCATAAGAAATCGAAATTGATATTAAACAAAAATACTCGTAATCATATTACTAGCATTAAGGATGCCTTTCACTTAACAAAACACCATCATTGTTTTTTCTAAAATATATAATATATGCTGGTTGCCGATTCTCCAATATACTACCGTTAAGCTTAAAAGCTATAAGATATCCCAGTCATTTAAAACGATATTAAAAATTATTTTTATTAGTAAATATTTTTATAATATTCATAAATTTGAAGAGTACTTGTCCTTGCTGTATTTGTACTGTATGTTCTTCACTCCAATTCAAGTGTAAGTTTGTTGAAATTCTGTTTTGCAGAAAAATATTATTATTTTATTCTCTATTATGTACTTGACATGTTTAATCTACGATTATGTATGGTGTAGCCAAATGGACCAATAAAGCATTTATTCATTTATTTATATTTATTTATATCTTAGTTCAAGAATTTTGATTTTGTGAATTTCACGTAACGTTAAAAGAATATTTGTTTGCTTTTTGCTTACGTCATGAGAGTAAAAATCAAAATACTTTAAGGTGACAATATGTAAATATTTAAATTAAATTTTTCTCTTAGTTTATTTCTCGAGTTATGTGAAAATATTGTTTAATTAATAATAGTTTGAGTTTAGTTCTGAAGACAGTGAACTCTACAAATAATTATTTTAAAATTTTATATCGAGCCCGGCGCATCCACCATTAGTATAATTTTGTTAATAATTTCTATGTGATGCGACGTGGTGTGTTTAAAATTTTAATAAAATTATCTCACTGGAAGATATCACCACTCAAAGGCAGATGTTTAATTTGTTGTTTAAATAAAAACACTTTGTTGCACGTTTAACTTGGTATATTAAATATTCAAATTAATAATTACAAATATTTACTCGTATTTACAGCACGGTCAGTTTTTTATTTAATGCGTATATAAGTTTAGATGTTTATCGCTTGAAGGTTAAAAGTATATTGCGTCTTAAAAAATTACAAAATATGAATGTGGAAATGTGTTTAGACATGTGGGGGGAAAGTCGCTGTTATTGGTCACTCGTATGTCGGGGGATGATCCCAAAATAGGTGGTGGTAAGAAATTCCTTGAATTGCAATTTGCATTTTTCTCCGAAATATGGCCGATGAGTTTTTCTGAAATACGAATGACCAAAACTACTCCCCTGCTGTGTGAAAATTATTCTACCCTAATAAATTTAAAATATACAAAGAAACGGTTCGTAACACTATGAGCGTCTATAATTTTTAAATAGGTGATGACTTTCAGAAACAAATCTTAATTGAATTATATATCAACAATAATTTTATTTGTATTTATAAAATAATTATTTTATTTTTTTTCTATTTGGTGATAGTACTAACCAAATAGTTGTATAAAAACCTTGAAAGTTACCTTAAAGAGACACAATCTGGCGACAAAAATGTAGTGTGTTAAATAAAAATTTGAAAATTATTATTAAAGAATAATTTACGTTTTTATTAATATTTTACTTGTAACTAAAATTTATCAAGCATGTTATATACATCGTTGAAAATTGTATCAATAATGTAAAATTTTAGTAGCGTCTACGTTAGGCGTTATCGAGATGCTGCGGAAAATTAAAATTGGCAAATTTGGGGTTTGGTTTATCAAAATATCTTAAAATTGAAAAAAGATTTGGATATATTTGAAATGGGATTTGTTTTCTAATAACAGAGATAACAGAGAGGATATAAATTGGGACCACACGGCATATTACTGGTAACTTTGAAAGTATCACATAAAATAGTGTGATACTTACACAGTTACAATTTTATTGGAATCATTAAAAAATATATTACGAAGTACAAGTATTTAATATATTTGTTTCTTTTTCCTGTAATTTTGGTTTTTGGCCATGAATTTAGTAAAATTTTAAGATAAAACTTTTGCCCCTGGTAAAAAATGGATGGTGAGTTAGAGACCACCCACTCACCCTACTTATACATTTAAATTTAAGCTACAGATCGTATTTTAATTTAGAAAAGTGGTGATTCAGAATAAATGTAATTGCTATATATATACAACATATTTATTAACAGACAAAAATAAAATACAGATAAGACAAATATAATACATTTATGATGATATGAGTGTTGGGAGGTTAGTCTGTTAAATGGCTATCGACCGGCGGTCTTTCAGCCCGGATTTGTCATTACATTACAATTTAACATTATACAAACATCAAATAATCTAGAGCAACTGTGGATACGAATTTATATAAACGGCAAAAATTACGCCTCTCGCGTTATATATTGCCCTCCAAATTTCAATCATAATATTTTTTTAACGAATTTGAAAATACTTTATCCGAGATTCTACCATCTAATGATGAAATTTTATGTGTTGGAGATTTTAATATAAATTTTTATAACTACACAAGTCCGACCACTACATCATTTAAATAAAACTCTTGGATTCATTTTGTCTTGTACAAGTAATAGATTCTCCTACTAGAATTGTTCCAAACAGTAAATATCTTATTGATTTAATGATTATATCAGATCCTGATATAATCTCCAATACTGAAAACAAAGTGTACATATTGCAGATCATGAATTAATATTTGGTGACATAATAGTCAAACATTTAAAACGTGCTTACCGTACTTTTCGAAAATTTATGGCCACCCTTTATTAAATTAAACGAATTACCTAAAATTTGTTTTATTTTAAATAATTCGCCGTACCTCTTGATTATCCCCTTTAGCTTTTATACAGCGGTGCGAAGGTTATGGTTCAAAATAAAAATATAAAAAAATATAACAGTCAATTATGACTAAAATGGGCGCCAGTAATTTTTAATTCCTTAATTAAGTATTTATTATCAAAAAAACAGTTCTTAATCAAATATAAACGAAAATGAAAGCAATAATACATAATATCTAAAATTAATCAAAGTAGTTCTAACTATTAATAATTTAATTCATAAAACTTATTCATAACTATCAACAAACAAACTAAACAAATATCTTTGAAAACTTATTAGCATCACCCTGTATATTTCCAAAATTAAAAATTAACAAACATCAGAAAATTAAATTACAACTTTCAAATTCAACTTAATATCAAAATATTATGCATTTATAACGTTTATGATAATTCTAAACTCAATTCAACATCAACTATATTACGCAATCCTTAATATTTACACAATTTTTAAATTCAACTAAATATCAGCAATATTACACATTTCTATTTCTAATGGAAATTGCTTCAAAATGAATTAATTGATTTCATGGACAAACCATTCAAAATAACACTATATAGCAATATTTAAAATATAAAACAAACATTACCCTGTATAATATTAAAATAAAACATATATAAAAAAACGATAACGCGCAACGCGTTGGATCCAATGCTCATACGCAATTATTCACATCATACGCGAATCTTTTACTTATCTTAAATATGAAATTCATGTATCATAACACACACACGTTCATATATAAATATATACATCATACATACATTAATAAATTGCATTTATATTATAAAAAAATAATAAAAATGGAAAGAACTGGCCTTAGTTTTAATTCCAATTTCCACGAAGTAGTGAAATTGATTGTAGATTGTAGATCGGTATCACAGCTATGGTACCTCGTCTCCATCGAAATTTCTTTCTATTGTCTTGTTCCATTACTTCCTCTAACAGACTTCCGCCATCAAACACGTGGCCGTCCTCAACGTGAATTATGGAAAACTAATCTCTTGTTATAATTTGTACTACATTCCATCTGCCAATATCCGAGCTTGATTAGTGCTCATTTTTAGGCACAATTTATATGAGTATAATAAGGATGAGGGTAATAAAGATGAGTGTAATAAAGAGACCTAAAGAATCGAAATCGACAATGTAATAACCCATTAAACAAAAACTAACGAAATATGTTTAGTCAAATTTAACGAAATTTATTTAATAAGGATTATTAAATTTCATACCTGAGGTGGTGGACGGTCTCCTAGTTTATAATATTATATTATATTTATTTGTGTGATTTATAACATAACTTTGTTAATACGAGTGCCATTCTCTCGGGCGTTGTTCTTTCTTCGCTGCGCAAATTCATTCTTCCTCAAAAACTCTGCGCGCCCGTTGTAGCAAAAAAAAACTACTCCAACGGCCGTGTTAAATTTGTCTTTAAATGGACTTCTAATATAGGCAACTTAATTAGCCAATTTTGATTTTAAATTCAAATATTTAATTAAACATCTCATAAAATATCAAAAGTTGAAAAGTAAATGTTACAAATTAAAAAGTATAAATTATGAAATATTTTATAATGATTTGGAGCACATGTCATTTCACAACATATATATATTATGAGTAACATTGATGAAAAGATTACTACTTTTAATAAAATGTTGTGTGAGTTATTTGATAAGCAAGTTCCTTACAAATCTTATCGTTTTTCCAAACCTTCGGCGCCTTGGTTAACTGAAGCTATCATAGTAATGATGTGCTTAAGAAATAATGCTCTAATTAGGTACAAAAGAACAAAAAAAATTGAACATTGGAACTACTATAAATCACTTAGGGATGTAACAACAAATGCGATTCTAAATAAATGAAAAGAAAGCCTATTAAAACTTCCGATTCAACACTGCCACTCTCAAAGATTTATGGAAAACGTTAAAAGAATCAAACATAACTAACAAGCCCAAAGTAGCAGTTTCAATATCACTTCAAGATCCAAATGCCTTTAATAATTACTTTATCAATTCAGTACCTCAAATTTCCGTGATTAATCAAGAATTAATTCAATTTTATAGTAATAATACAAAATAAGAGTTAAATGAATTATTTGAGTTTCGTCTAGTGACTGTTACTGAGGTGGAGCAAATTTATAAAAAAAAACCGGCAGTGGCGATATTAATGTAAATATGCTAAAGCTATGCTGTCCTCATATTATACTGGTCCTAACACATATTATTAACTCTTGTTTGCTTCACAATTATTTTCCTGAACATTGGAAGCAAGCACTAATTAAACCTCTAGCAAGAATTTCCATTTCAAACATTTTAGCTGATTTTAGGCCAATCATTATACTTCCAACCGTTTCTAAGCTACTTGAAAAAATTGCCTCAAATCAACTAAGAGAATATCTATCACTACATAATATTTTTCCAGTACAGCAATCTGGGTTTAGACCTCATCATAGTTACGCAACAGCCATGCTTTATGTAACAGATAACATTCTAAGAGCTGGCGATTATGGTGAAGATAGTGTGTTAATTCTTGTAGACTTCAGCAAGGCGTTTGATACTATAGACCACAATCTATTATTGTCAATACTACATTATATTCGTTTATCTAATAATACTTTACCATTCTTTGAGTCATACCTATCGAATTGCTATCAGTCAGTTGTTAGAGAAAACATCAAATCTGACTCTTATGTTGTCACTAGAGTTGTACCCCAAGGGTCCATTTTAGGGCCCCTTCTTTATGCAATATATACGTGTGATTTTGGACGATATCTTTCTTATTCAAAATTTCATATGTATGCTGACGATACTCAGTTATTATATACTTCAAACACTCTCATATAGCATGTTCTCTGAATGACATAAACTCTGATTTAAAATCATTTACTAATGCATATAGTGAGCATTGTCTAAAAATTAACCTCAATAAATCTATAGCTATACTATTTAGTAAAAAGTTACATGAAACTGATACTGAATTATTTTTAAATGGAATTCGAATACGTTTTGTTGAAGAGGCAAAAAATCTTGGAATAATTATTGATAAGGCTTGCATATTATAATTTAGAAGCAATTTATTTAAATACAAGCTTCCTTGCGAGTGATTTGAAAATAAAGTTATGCGAAACCTTTCCCTCGCATTTCAATTTTTGTGATGTTGTTTACGAGCCCTGTCTTGATGCGGTTACACAAAAAAATACAGTTATTACTCATGTCTTAGATTGATTCATGGCATACGGAAGTATGATAAAATTTCCCATACACTGAAACTTACTAACTGGATTAATATGAAAGACATATGGCCTGTTTGTATCACAAAATTATACGGTCGTTAAATAATATTGTTAATATAATACGGTTATTATACCATTCTCTTTTTGAGAGTAAAATGAGATTCGGTTTAATATTCTTTGGAAATCGCGTTCATAGCTATAAGATTTTCTCGTGTCAAAAGCAAGCAGTTAGATAATTTAAAACTTAGATTATAGGGCTTTGTGTCGTGGAATGTTTAAAGGTCTCAACATCTTAACATTTGTGTACGAAATATTAATTTTTTATCACAAAAACAAATAATTTTTCAACGAATTTAATACACACATCACATAATTACCAAACAAGAAATTATGCTTTGCCTATTCATAGATTGTGCAGTACAATTTAACTGTAGACATTAAAGAAATAAGAAACATAAGATTATTTGAATCAAAACTGTACACATATTTATATGATAAAGTACCGTATAGTATGGCAGAATATGAATCATGCAAAATAATATATATAAATATATATTTCTTTCTTTAATATTTCCTGTAACTTTGATGCGTTACATTTTTCTTACTGTGTGATTTTTGATTAACTGCATACTTTAAATTTAAAGTATTTAAAACAGTTTCTTGAATAATTTTGTCACTTATCTTGAGGTGAAATATTATACAATAATAGATAAGGAATTGATCTACACTATTTCACTAATTTATCAGTAAAATTCCTATAATTTTAACATTTTTCATTGTTTTGTCAATTAATTCATTTTTTCTTATTTAACAATTTTAGTGGTTTCTTAAAGTTGTATTCAATGGATTTTGTGTATCAAACTACTTTCTTAATAATTTTCATGTCGATTGTTAATTGTTATTGCTTTTGTAATTACTTATCAGAAATCATTTAAAAAAAATAATTGTTCATTTCTAAAATATTTTGGCACTTCTTCAGATTTTACTGTATCCTTTTTAAACAATTTTAAACTGTTTTGTTTCTTATTACTTTTGTTTGTCAAGTTTTTCGTCAGTATTCAACTAATTTTATCGAATGTCAATAAAAAAACCAACTATGATCACTATTTCCATTTTGTTCAATCGTTTTTATTCGTCAAATTTTGCGTCATTATTCAAATGATCAATGATTGTTTCACACATTTCTTGAAATATTAGCTATTTTAGTATTAGTTTATTTCTTTTTTAATTTCAATTACTTTGTATTTTTATTTTTGTTTTGTCAAAGAAAAAGAAAACATAATTATTGAAGGTAGTAATTGTATATAATTATAACATTTATCTTCTTTTTCTTTTTCTTCATGGCTATCAACCGTAGGTCTTTTAGCCTAGATTGCTAAATTTTAAATCAGATTTTAATATATTTAATTGATTTTTTGAGCATCAATTAATTGTTTCAGAACTTAAACTGTTTTATTTTTGAAGAATCTAAAATTTCTCGTTGATATTTAAATAGTACTAACGATTATTATTTTTTTTGTTAATTCCAAAAATTTCAACTGTACTAATACAAATTTTAACTGTTCAATTTAAATTATTTATAATTTATACGTTAGACCAACTTTTATTGATTACCAATTTTTATTTCTAGTAATTTTAATAATTTTCAATTGAGAAATTTAAATATTTTAGCGCTCTGTCAATATTTTGAACCATTTTTCCGTTATTTTAGATATTATTTAAACTTTAGTTTAAACTCTAAAAAAATCCAAATATGAAATTAATAATAGCTTCATAAACTCGATCGTCAATTTTTCTAGCGTACTCTTGACCTACCTCAATGAACAATGCAATGACCTATCGTACTCCTAACCCGCCCGAATAAATTGTACGTTGAGGTAGGTCAAGAGTACGCTAGCGTAAGCGGGAAAATAGCCACTAATGTTAACGTAATATTTTTTTTGGATGTTTTTAACTGATTTAATAAATTTTAAATAAGTAAATAGATAAATTAAAAGTAAAATGAATAGGGATTGAATGGTTGTGTGAAATATTAAATTAATTAATGAATATAGACATGAAATAAAAGAATGAATGAAAACATGAATAAATCTATGAATAAACGAATCATTTAATGAATAAATGACTTAATACATTATTAAATAATTGAATGAATGCATGATTAAATGATGTAATAGATATATAAAGCAAATTAATTAATAATTAGGAGAATCAATAAATTTTAAAGAATAGATTATTAGAAATTAATAAATTAGATGGAAAATAAATTAATTCGTAGATAAATAAAGTAGCAACTGAATGAATTGATTGTTAATTAATTATACACTGGATAAATAGATAAATAACTAAATAAATGCGTGAAAAAATGAATACGTCAATTACTTTATATATTAATGAATTTTTTTAATAAATAAATAAGCAAATAAATGAATGTATGATCTCTGAATTAATTTATTAAAGAATGATTTAATGAATATTTTAAAAATATAATTGAATTAAATAAATAAGTAAACAAATTCTTATTCATATAAAATTATCAGCAGTCTAGTCGCAGTAAATATGTATATTTAGAGTGAGTGAGTCTTTTCTACTTTAATATTTATGATATATACACAGAGTGTAATAGATTTTTAATGCTTCGAAGTTTTGTTTACAAAAAATCAATTTAACTTTTATAATGTATAAATAAATATAAATCGGTTGTGACTGATACCCAGGTAATCAATGCCAATAATAATAAAAAAATCTTTATAGCATTTGTAAAAAAAAACATATATTTCATTTCATTAATTAGTTCGTCGAAGATTTTCAACCACCATCTAATCCATTAGTTTCAAGTTATTTACACAACGCACTTCCTTCGCTACAGTTCAACGACGAAATATGGAACGTTATTATCGAATTTATTATAATAACGCTCCGCTCTCACTCGACCCATCAAACACCCACCCCCTTAAAATTTCGTCCCTTTGTTCTCCTTAAACGTGAAAGATTGAAAAGTTGCGAAACAATTAAAATGCTGAGATGACTCCGTAATAACTGCCCTGAAAAATGGCTGATGTCATGAGCAGAGTTTCCTTTCATTCCGAAAGCACTCTGGCAGCGAGAAAAGAATATAATATGAATTTAATCTCTTATATTTATTTATAATTTTCCTCGTTCCCCTCGGCGCGAGTAAATTGCATTTAGGCGTAGTTAATTCCCCCGGAACGCCTTCTACGCGATCCATTATTTAAAAGTTGTGCGCGCAAAACTGTCGCCCTAATTTAATTAGGTGGAATGGTACTTAAATTATTGACGATTTTCGTGAGGGCACGTGCGAGGGTAATGTTCGTGTTTGTGCCCCCGAGTGTGTGCGTCGGAAACAATTAACATTTGCTCAAGAGCTTGGCGATTTTTTTTTCAGTCCGATGCGTGAGAATGGCCTCGCCATAACCTATGGGATTTATTCGATGGGCTCGAACAGTTTCTGCCTAGATATTTTAGGTTTACGTGCGCGTTTTCATCAAGGGTTTTATTGGTGGCATAACTTGACGCTGAAATTTGTCGGGGAATTTATTTGCGCCAAATGACGGCATTCGAGTACCCCCAGCGTTTTAGTACCGCTGATAGTGTGTCTGAATTCATGATCCGAAAAGAAGGCGACAGTCTGGAAAATTAGTAAGAAAAAATACTGAACCTGTAGATCAATATATAATTTATACTCATAAAAAAATACTTTTTTTTTTCATAGAGTTGTATAACATAATTATCATATAAACACTAATAATAATACTAATAATAGTCTTTATTGAGATAATATATACATATACATATGCTCTAAATTTATATACATTACTTAATTATTTAGAATGAAAATTTCGATAGATATCAACATTATCATTCAAATTTCGTCAGCGTAAACCATTTTTTTTGGGTTGTAAATTTAATTCAGCCGCGTTAACGAGAACAACGAAACCTCAATGGGCCGTTTCTTGAATAAATGAAACGCAATTCATTTCGAATAATGTCCGGTTGTCGTTGTGGCGCGTTCATATTTCCGAAAATTGCTCAATGGCTCATTTCGCCACGCACGAATTTCAACATTGGACATTACGCCGCTGATCCGCAGATTAATTATTTTAATTGTCTTTCGGGCACTTTCCTGTTTATTTATCTACACCCCCGACCCCGCTGTTAAACACACACGAACAACACACAGATATTTATTGCACCGAAATTCATTTGCAAATATTGACAATAAAATGTAAATTTGGTTACCATCGGATCGTTGATTTAATTTGGCGGCGATTATGTTTCGGTGATGTTAAAGATATTTAATTAATTTATCAAAAAAATCAACAACAGAGTGTTATTGTTATTAATATAATAATACATGGTGTGATTAGGTGCTATAATTATCAGTGGGAATTTTCATTAAACTTCAACTTCAAAAGCTAGACAAATTTCTATACAGAAACTAGTTTAAAATGATTACAATTGTTTTAGTACACAATAGGAGATATAGAAATAATATACCTTCGAAAATCTTAAGATACAATACAATGAGTATTTATTAGTATTAGAATCCGTTGCTGTTTCAGACAAGCGAGTCACACAATAACCTCAGTAACATTGAAAATTGAAAACTAATATTTTCAATGGCTCGAGGAGAAAATATAAATTCCACCCTGCGAGAGTCTACAAACAATACACCGATGGTAAGCAAATACACAAAACAACAACAACAACAGCAACGGCAACGACAACAATAACAAAAACAGGCATTAATACCGAATCCGTGCATCCGACTAGGGCTTAATTAGCAATTGTAGACGGCGGCGGAAACTGAACTCGCACAATTTATTATGAAGCGATCGCGTTTAATAATCAATTATTGCAAACGGCAGATGGTGCATGCACACCCACACACACACATACAAACACAGAGCCGTTCGCGTTGCGTATATTCCTTTTCCAGAGTGACACATTTGTTTGTGTGGCGAAATGCATTAATGGCCGTTATGAATTTCAAAGTAAAAACGGGAGGGCATTGTGTCGAGGCCCTAATAGATATTCCGATTAGATTCCGGATTGGAATGTAAATGAATTAACGCTATAATTGGGTGTTATGTGTGCTGTACGTTGCGGTTTCAACAAAACAAATTTGATTTAATTAACATATGTATATACAGTATGGACTTTATGGCATTCACGACCAATAAAAAAGAAATGCTAATCTGCATACATAATTCAAATGTGCAGATGTGTTCTATGTGTTTCTGATCGAATTCAAAAGGGTTGGCTTTGTTGGATTTCAATAGAAAGTAAGTAGATGATGAAATACATTTGATAGAATTTTCTTTATCGTTTTTTATTACTCAACTATATTTTCGAACACTCTACTTGCTAGATTTTTTTTATATACACACATGCTTATTATTCAAATGAAATTGAGTTATATACTTTGAAAACTAGACAGGAAGATTTAGTGGAGAACGCCACGATTGAGAATATATCAGATATAAGAATTTGAACTTAAGGAGGTATAATAATATATCAATTAGTCCATTATCAAAAACAGTCTCTATATCTGCAAAAAAAGGCTGAGGTAAACTATTTTAAAGAAAATGTATTGAAGTTGTTTATAATTAGCTCCACTGCTTTATCTGTTGAGAATCTAGTATTCCTAAAACGTGATTGTGAGTTTGGTAAGAGTCTATTAGATTCAATCCACTACACCACTCTTGCTTTAACAATGTGTTCTAACCTTTTAAAATACAAGAAGCGAGAGCAATAGGTCTGCATGAAATATAATTTTTAGGATCATTACCAGATTTGATGATTGTTATAATGTTGGCATTATTCCATGTATGTATCCACTTATCACCTTTTACTACTGCATTAAAAATAGTCTGGCATTTATAGGTAAGTATAATTACATAGAATAGGTAATATTGTCTCTTCGCCTGGTGCTGTTTCACTTGATTTTGACTTTATCGCGGTATCAAGTTCGTACATTACAACTCTTTTACTAAGAAAATGGTTACTATCATTTTTATTGCAAGGAATTTCACAAGGATACGATGCAAATGTAGGAGCAAGTCCGTCACTAAACTCAGTTGCACAGTTTTCTAGATTATCATTATATTTCTTTCTTTTTCCGCAGTCTTTGAATCATTTAATAGCATTAACTGTATTCCAGATTTCTTGAATAGGCAACTCTTTGGAAAGAGCATTACAAAGTTTTTGATAATTTGATATGTTGGTTTTCTTTAAGATCCCATTGTTTTTTAAATTTAAATAGATTTCAAGAGATATATTTTACGGTGTTTAATAAAAGCTAGCTTTCCAGAAGCTACAGCTCTAGATCATTCATCGTTCCACCAAGTAAACCCACTATATGAGGTGATAAATGGATTTTTAATTTTTAAACATTTATTCTCAGCGATTCGGGAGTCAGGTCATGTGTACATGCATCTGAAACTGCTCTGTCCATAAGCTGGTGATATAATTCCCAAACTGCAGATTTCGTGTTCAATTTCCTTCTGGGATAGAATGTTATGTAGGGTGAGACTGTTTTATTTAAATCAATAGTCAAAGAAAAATATAAGTAATCAAGTGAGTAATTGTGAACAAGCCATGCTACTTCTAGAAATAATTATCAGAAATAATAGATAAATCGACCGCTTAATAAACCTGATTGGGTTTTGGGACTACAGTCATCAAAAAAGTATAGAATAATGGAACAGAGTAATACCGAGTAGTGTGCATTAAAGTCTCCGTCAATGAGTAAAGAAGCTTGGCATTTTCTAATAATATTACCAAGTGACGCCCTGAAGGCAATGAGATGGCTTGAGATAAATAGTTAGAAAAGTTATCAATTTCTTATTAAAATTAGCATCTATGGCTGACATTTGAATATCATCATGATTAAACCGATCCATATTTGTTACTGAAAAGTTTATACATTTTCTTATCATAATACAGGTGCCTCCTGATCCACCGGATCTATCGGCCCTTGCAAGTTCGTAATATTTGAAGGTGTTTTGGTTTAAACCAATTTACAGCAATTAGAAATAAGTCACAATTTAAAGATTCTGTAATGTTTGTAGAGGAGTTTAGGGTCTACAAAAAGATATGTTGTATTTTTGCAGGATGAGATGCAATACTAGCTACGTCTTGTTTCCTTTTAGGAACGCGAATATTTCATAGTACTTGAGTTTTGTTTTTCCTACTAGGATATTTAGAAGCGAGGGTAGGGAGCTTTAATACGGGAAGTACCTAATTTTGGTAACAACCCCAAATGACGTAGTACTTATAGCCGAAGTATACGTATTTTTACTATAAGCTTGTTCGAACCAAGTTTGTCATATAATGGAAATAATTTTGATAATTGTATTCAATTGTATTGTACTTCAATTGGATAACTATAATCTTTACAGAACTAATCGTACTATGAATGGTAGTGAAATGGGGGGCGGCTACCCCCGTACTACGTCGAACATTGTTGATTTATCTAAGCGATGTTAAATACTCATTGACAGAGTAAAATGCCTTAGTTGCTAACAGAGTTTTAACATTTTTCCTAAAACTATGGACGGACAAATGTTTGTAGCTTATTGGTAAGATAATGTATAATTTTACAGTGTGATATCGAGTGCTGGTTTGGGTACTTTTCAGTCTATTATAATTTGGACGTATTAGGTTGGCACTTCTAGTGCTGTAAGGATTGATATCGGAATTTTTATCATATAGTTCTTTATTCTCATGAATATATGTAAGACATTCCATTATATACAAACAAGGGAGAGTTAGTACATTTAACTTAACGAAGTATTCTCTACAATCTTCGGTGTACCCTAAATTGAAAATAATTCTAATCGCTTTCCTCTGAGCAGAAAACACTTGGTTAGCCCCTGAGGAATGCCCCATAAAATTATTGCATAGCGAATATGTGTCTCTATGAGAGAAATGTAAGACACTTTTAACGCGTCAAATAAAACAACCTTAGAAAGTTATCGCAATAAATATATGTACTTACTTATTTTCTTCTCCAGTTCGCATGTATGTACTGGAGTGGAATCCTAAAATCTTTACATCTTTAGCAAATCCAAAATTGATATTTTTTAAATTAAACAGCATGTTAACTGTTTTGTTATTATTTAATTTGAGTCCATTAGTTAAAAACCACTTATTGGCCTGTACTTGAATATTATCATTCGTTTTATTCACATTATGTAGTAACTTACCCCGATTTACAAGTGTTGTGTCATCTGCAAATAATATTACATTATTTTCTCTTATATATCGACAGATGTCATTTATATATAATAAAAAGAGTACAGGCCCAAGTTTGGATCCTTTTGGAACCTCTCTATTAATACAATATTCCTTCGATAACTTCATTTGAATTTTAATTGTTTGACATCGATTCGATAAATAAGTAATTATTAATCTACAGCTTGCAGGGTGAACATTGTAGAAATATAGTTTTTGAAGCTGTATTGAATGACCCATACTGTCAAAGGCTTTCTGCAAATCGAGAAAAGTTGCTTGGACAAATTCATTGCTGTTAATAGCGCCGAGACATTGCTCAATCAAAACTAGAGTCGTCGTTGTCGTAAATCGGGAACATCTAAATCCATGTTGGCTACTATATGTCGCCGATATATAATATAATAATTGACATTTTAATAAATCTTCATACACTTTAGAAATTACTGGCAGAATCGATAATGGTCTGAAATTATTAGCGTCATTTTCAGAGCCTTTTTTATGTACTGGCAAAATAATTGCTCTCATTGGGTAACATGGGAATTCCCCAGATGTAATTGATTGATTGATCAGTTGCGTTAGTGCTTCTATTATGGCTTCCTTTATGGTTTTAATGATGTCAGCTGTACACTCATATATATCCCTATTTTGACTATTTTTTAGATTCATTATGGATTCTCTCACTTTAGCGCTTGGCACCAGTTCAAATTTAAAATATGAAGTATTAACACTGTTGTTTATGCTCGGTAACTTTAGATCACATGGATTACATGGACCTTGCTGTATATTTAGAAGCAATAGATGAAAAGTGATTAACAAAATCATCTGGACAGAGTTTCGAATTTTTGAATCCACGTTGTTTTCCACCACGGTAGGAATTAATTACATCCCACATTATCTTAGGATGATACTTACTAGAGTACAGTTTATTATTGTTTGACTTTCGTATTACATACAAAACTAACTCATTATATTCCTGCCTTACACAATCTCTCAGTAACTTATTTTGTTCACTTTTATTGTGTTGGTAAGCTTCATCAACTAATTACAAAGTATTCTTCATTTTCTTAATATTCTCGCTATGTTTAACAGAATTTTGCGCTTTCGATTTATAAGATCTCAGAGGAAACACTGTTAATATAGCTTCATGTAAGATATTTATAAATGCGTTAAAATTTTCATCTACTGAGTTAGAACAAATTGTGATAAATGACCAGTTAGTATTATTTAGTATATTGAATAGATGGAATTTTCTTAAAATGTTTATTGGTCTTAGCATAGTTGTACCTAATCTTTCTTTTTCCTTTACAATGTTTACTTGCACATCCAATCCTAAATGATCAGAGAGCCCTGAATATAGAGGAGTCACTACTAACGTGTCCATATTACTAAATATGTTATCGATTTTATTATTAAATCTTGTATTAAAATTGACTAGTTCATTTAACCCAAAACTTTTAAACAAGTTGCACACGTCAATAGTGTCCCTAGAATTTTTGTTGTTAAAATTAATATTAAAATCACCATCAACTATTAGATTATTTCTAATTGTATCAACTATTTATCAATTCTAAGATTATATGTAAAAATAATAATATTGAGCATCTGTTTGTTGTCATATCCATAGGCAATATTAATTATGTAATTGGTGTCGTTCATATACCCCCGAATTCATCGAATCAACCCTACAATTTGCATTGTCAATCAATTGAAAATCTATAGAATTGATTTTTCGATTGTTAATTTCTCATCTGTTATAATTTTGCCATATTTGAAGTGGAATCAATTGGGATTGATTAAAGATTCACTTACTGCATAAAATATTAATGGTAATACGATATTCAATTGCTATTCGTTTGCAAACATGCATCAAGTGAAAAATATTCCTAATAAGAGGAATGTTTTTCTTGATCTATTCTTCACAAAAAGCACATGCGGCATTTAAAAGAAGCGGACATTTAGACGATTATAATAAATTTTTATCCTTACGTAAGCAGTGCAAGGCATTATCATTATCCCTCTACAAACAATATATCACATCATTAGAAGTAGAAATTGACAGTGATGCCCCTTTCTTTTGGATAATAAAATTAAGGAGAAAAATACAATTCCTAATAGTGTGCAGCATTCGAATGAATAAGCTAATAATGGCCAGGAGATGGATTTAATGACGGATTATTTTTCAACAGTATACTTACCCTCTATACATCGAAATGGGAATTTCGAACTAGGATATACTTCCACAGTCAACGATACGTTAAATATCTCTATTTAAGACGTTTTTAGAGAAATTGAACTTTTAAAGGATAGCCTTGCTGACGGACCAGATGAGATACCCAGCGTTTTCTTGAAAAGAAGTATACATTCCTTATATAAGCCAATTTACAAAATATTCCGTAAATCATTGACTTCAGGAATTTTTCCAAACAAATAGTTATATTACACCAATTCTAAAATCTGGCGATAGACATTTAATTTGTAATTATCGTTATGTCTGTATACAATCTACAATTCTAAAATTATTAGACAAATTAGTTTCTATTCAGCTAAGATAGATATATAAAAATATTATTTCTGCTCATCAGCATGAATTTGTTCAAAAGAAATCTACAATAACTAATCTGTTGGAGTACAGACAGTTTCTGTCGAATGCCTTGGAGAATAACAAACAGATTGATCTTATATATACTGACTTCTCTATGGCATTTGACAGTGTCTATCATGATATCTTATTATTAAAGCTATATCAAATGGGGTTTAGTAAACTTAGAATAAACTGGTTAGATTCCTTTCTAAAGAACCGCTTACAGTTAGTGTTACTTTTTGTCTAAACCTATAAATGTCACCTCAGGGGTCCCTCAAGGTTCCCACTGCGGCCCAATATTATTTATTTTGTAAAAAATAAGTGCAGAAACGTTCATGGAGATCATATTTTTATCATTATTAATTTTCATTATTAATAACTGCAATACAAATTTTAGTATTTCATTTGCATATTATTTATTTTGTTTGCTAACGATATTCAAGACATTTTTCGCAATCTGAAATGTTGATGTATGCAGATGACCTTAAGATTTTTAAAATCATTTCTGATAGAAACGATCAGATCCTACAAAATAATTTGGCAAAATTAAATGATTGGTGTAATTGTAATAAACTTTATTTAAATATAAATAAATGTATGTCCATGACTTTTTACAGAGGTAAAAATAAAAATGTTTATACTTATTCTTTAAATAATAAGAATTTAAATAAAGTTAACGAGGTCAAGACTTAAGTGTCACTTTTGATTCAAAGCTATGGTATCACACACCACAACTAATTGTAGTGAAGCTTTAAGAATGTGTGATTTTGTTTCTCATATATGTAAAAATTTGAACATGAAGCATGTTAAAATTTTGTTTTGTTCGTTCGTCCATAGTATATTGGAATATAGATCTGTGGTGTGGTCACCATACACACAATAAAATATAAACCGGATTGAGGCTGTTCAGAACAAATTTTTAAGACATATCGAATACAAACTGGGAAAAGTACATATCCAAGGAAATTACTCCACTATATTGTCTGAACTAAATCAACATAGTTTGCAAAGTCGGAGACCTTTTTTTCTATCTTAGTCTAATTATTGGTGTTATTGAGAGTGACTGGTTGTTACAGGAATTGCTTTTTCGAACACTAAAAAAATTTTCTAGTAGATCTTAGGTTTAAAGTTTCATCTCGTTTGTGAGATTCGTTTCCACAGACATTTTCATGCACTAAAACAATACTTTCCCTATATATTCTACAACAATAGGGCCTAACGGTATTATGACTTGTTAAGTACAGTACACCGTATGAATGACAAGTTTTGCAGAGAAAAATCAACACTAAGTACGAAAACCACAACGAAACAAATATATGTTGTTTCATAAAAGTCCGTCACACTGACAGATGGATAACATTTGTCAGGAAATGTATTATTAAACGACTACTTTGGTTTACAATTTGCAAACATTAAGTTAAAACAAAATAATTCAAATAATAAGTCATAATTTTAAAGTGACCTCTATTTTTTGCTCGCCAGTGTATAAGTAATAAATATGTAGTCCTTTCCCTTTTCGTTCTAAGGAAATTATTGAGATCTCTCTTTTGTAAGAAATTTTCTTCGTTTTCCATAATTAGTGAATCCCTGGCAAGTCGATCTGCTAATTCATTTCCCATAGATGGTGCTTGTATGACCTTTAACCCAAATTTGGTAAACCTTCTGCTTTTTCTACGAGAGCTTCTTGTAACAATTTCTTTCTGTTTCCTTGTAGTTGGCTGGATGTAATTTTAGTTAATTTAGACACTTCTTTTACGTAATATAAGTGTCTATTTATAGTACTTTGGGTGGTTCAATCCATTTAAGTGCAATTGTCTGTAGAATATTAGTAATATGGCTGGTATTGATTAATGTCTTCGTGGTCTGTTAGATGAAAGATTATTATATTGTACATAATATTCTTCTTTTATTAACGTATTTTATTCAGTTCTTTTACAGCTCTTTATTCGTTGCTTATAAATATTGTTGAGGGCGATGGTTTCTTCGTTAGAACAAAATTTTATAACTTGCGAGGGCTTTGCATAATGTAAATCTATTGAAGAGGTTAGCTCAGCTGCGGCGATCGAATAATATTTCTGTCTATTGATTTCCTTTGATTATGCTTCACATACAATTCTAAAAAAATTTTCTTTCTGTGTACGATAGCGTTAACTTGGTTTAGTTTAGTTTTGAGTTACTTTATGGTACCATCGAAATACAGAAATAAAGATACTTTGCTGAGCAGTTTTCTTAATTAAATCTTCAACAACGTTCTTAAAATCAGAAAGGTTTAACTTTATAGGAGAAATGTGTGTTTATATGCAGGAATATTATAATTTTAAGCTCAAATTTTATATTATTTAATGTTATCATAAATTTAAAAATACGAAAACATTTCGTGAATCTACAACAATGAGTCTTACTAAGACTACAAAACAAATTAATTTGAATCAACTACTTCTCTGGCTAGTACCTCGACAGACTAAGTCGCTAATCTGGTCTAATGGACAAGGGTGCTGTTGTTGTTTTGGTTGTCCTGGTTAAGGTTTCCTTCAATTTTCTGAAGCAATTTCTTCAGATAGGAGGTTATGTTTACTACAAAATTATTGGCCTCGATGGCTTGGCGTAAGTCTCGGTTAATATCATCGGGGTTATGTAGTTCTCGGCCAAAAGTTATATAAGCAGGTGAATAACCTGTGCTGAATCATCGCAAATCTGATTGAAGGTAATTTATCGGGCCAACTGGGGTGATTGTGGGCTAGGTTTCCTGATTGCGTCTTGAGATCTCGATTTCTTCTCTCGAAAAGGTTAGCTTCGGAGTGGTAAGCTGGAGTAAACTAATATCGGATTCCAAACATGAAGATGACTTGTTGCAGTATGACACCAACTAATTTGGGTCCATTGTCGCTCGCAATCTTCTTCGAAATCTATATCGAAAAAAGATGAGCGTTCTTGCACAACACTCAGCTGAAGCTATCCATTTAGATGTGAGGTCTAAAACAATTAAGATCGTCATCTATTCTTCTCGGGATGTTGGCAGTGGACCAAACAGATCAAAAGCGAAGGCCTCAAATCGCTGATTTGGAAATGTAAATTTTATTTTCCAAAATGAATGGTATTACATTTGTGAGAGTGGGAGGCGTATGAGACGTTGAATTTCACGTTTGGGTACAACCTGCTGACAAATCCTTTGTTGCTCCAGTTATGAGTATTCTCATTCCCTTTTGGATATTCCAGGTTCTGGATAATAGCTTGCTTCTTCTATCTTTCGTTCAATACTTTCTGAAGGAGTACCCAATTGAACTTCGACATATGAGATCGAGGGCGGAACCTCTTCTTCGTCAGCCACGTGACTTAATCTCCCAGATATGTAATCTGTTGTGAGATTGTACTGCTGGAGTAGGAGTGTCCATCGTGCGAGGCGACCGGTTGTTGATTTCTGGTTCATAAGCCATTTGAAGGTCTGATGATCGGTGATGACTGTAATAGGACATCTTATGATATATCCTCTAAACATGGTAATAACCCAAACAATGGCGAGCGCTTTACTTTCCGTAGTGGAATAATTTCTTTCAATTTTCGTCAGTTGGCTAGCGTACTCGACCAGCAATTCCTACTATTTCTCCCCCTGGACGAAAACGGCTCCTATAGCATACTCGCTGGTGTCGTTGCAAAGAAGTTTTTCCAGGCTGGTAAAGGCTGTTTCTTCTTCTTTAGTCCAATTTCATGTGACCTTTTTCTTCGTGAGATCGGTAAGGGATAGTGCGACTGTTTCGAAGTTGGGTAGGAATCGTCGATACAATGAACATGCTTGAATGAATAAGAGAACCTCTTCCTTGTTTCGTCGGGAATTTCTCTCTTGAATTGCTTGTGTTTTTGCTGGGTCGGTGCGGACTCCTTCTGGGGTGATGAGATGCCCCATATAACGAACTTCTGTATAAGAAAACTTTTTCGTCTTCTCTTTATTTACTTTTATACGATAAGCATGGAGTTGAGTCATCATTTGGTGGAGATTTTTTACGTGTTGTTCATATCTCGGAGGCAACCAAAATGGTCATCTAGATAGACCAATAGTTGAACGTCTGGCAGTTCTCAAACGAAACGGCCTATTAGTCGTTGAAAGGGTCTATTCGAAAGTAGTAAACTGTAATCATTGTGTCTTCTATTTTATCCATACCATAAGATAAATCTATAGGAATTGGTTTGTTGATTACTCTGAGAACATTCAAATCAGAAATTTGTCCTTTTAATTAAAACCCTCGCTTATGTTTTACTGATTGGAGGGTGGGTTAGAGGCCACCCACCCACCCTACATATACATATTAACATTAATTACTGATCACCTCGCGGTTTTCAATAACTTTAATTACAAAATTTGAATAAAAGAAAATTGACAAAGTAAAATTTTTGATAAAGACAATGGTTGCGACCGTTACTACATGGTAATCCATACAATAGAATAGATCTTGAAACCTAGAAAAGAAATTAGTGGAAATTTCTTGGATTCTTGAAAAAATGATTCTAGATTTTAGAAAAAAAAATTCGAAAAAATCTAGGGCCTCAAAAAAAGAGAAATTACTGAAAATTTCCTGAACCCTCAAGAAAAGATTTCTACAAACAAATTTTATAAAAAGTTCTAGAGCCTTCAAGAAAATCTTTGCAATTTAGAAGA
Organism: Ontholestes murinus; assembly: GCA_963969525.1. Classification (NCBI taxonomy): domain Eukaryota; kingdom Metazoa; phylum Arthropoda; class Insecta; order Coleoptera; family Staphylinidae; genus Ontholestes; species Ontholestes murinus. Next base: position 2,826,902 of record OZ018394.1, on the reverse strand, counting down.
TAAGAAGATAACCTTGAAATCTGAAGGAGAAATTTCTGGAAATTTCCCGAACCCTTGGAAACAAGGCTCCAAATCTGAATAAAAGTTACTTAAAATTTCTGAACTCTCGAAAAAAAGTCTAAAGTTTTGGAAAAGATTTTTTTTTAATTTTTGAGCACTGAATTTATAAGACAATATTAAAATCTGGAAGAGAAATTACTGGAAACGACCTCAAAGAAAATTCGATAAATATTGAAACGAACTAAAAAATCTAGAAGAAATTACTGTAAACTTCTAGAATCCTCAAAAAAAGCTCTAGAAATCTACAAGGAAAACTTGTGAAAAATTCTAGAATCCCCGAACAAAATTCTTTGATTCTAGAAGGCTCTAAGTAAGTTTGAAGAAAATATCCTAATAAATTGTGAAGTTAAACAAAATCTTGGGAGAACTTTCTGAATAATCTAGAAGTCTCGAATAAAATCTTTGCTAAAAATGTGTTGTGTAGCACTGCCTCTTGGTCTTGCTCGATTGCACCCCTTGCACACTGCAGTCTCCGCTCCTTATCTCTAGCAGTAAGATGAAAGAGCAGGTCGAATTTAAGAATTCTTTGGACAGATCGACGAGAAATTTTCATTCTTCTTGTTGAGAATGTGGCCGCTGACACTCCAAATCATATCCAGTCCCATCAAATTGTTGATGTAATTCTGCGTATTGTCTCTGGGTTGGAAGCCCACCGTGTGCCAAAATGACCACAAAACCTTCTCTGTGTTAATGTAAGGTTGTTTGTCGCCGCGAACAGTAACACACTCTTTGTCTTTTGTGTGACGGCCAACCCTCCCTTGTCCGCCATCGCGGTAAACTGAAATGACGGATTCGCAACGAAATCTGGCGTAATTTCCATGAACTGCATTAAGTTGAGCACACAATTTATTACCCCAATAGTATACTTATAGGATCGAAATTCAATCGGGCGACTTATCGTGCGTGTAATAGTTGAAAGTTCATAGTAGTTTTCAAATGTAGGATGAAATAAAACACGATTTTCTATGTTTTTTACCACGGTATATTAATGATTTTACATTAATGAATTATGTTCGACTATAGTTTCGACTCTTTCAAGTCATTATCAAGAGTCGAAACTATAGTCGAACATAATTCATTAATGTAAAATCATTAATATACCGTGGTAAAAAACATAGAAAATCGTGTTTTATTTCATCCTACATTTGAAAATGAAATACCACATAGTAACGGTCACCACCATTCTGTTTCTTCATAGTAGTTTTTTTTTTTAGAAATTATTGACAGTTAATAGTTGCGACTGACAGGAACAGTTACACGATTTAACAAATGACAGATAAAATATGACGGCTACAACTGTTAGTGACAGTTAATTTCTTTTGTTTTTTTTTGCTTCAATAAAGTTGAAAGTTAACAGTCGATCTTAGTTGACATATGAGTAATAATTTAATAATCGTCGACAATAAGGCAGTTAAGGAAAGATCATTAATAGATTTATTATTAACTGATGGTTACTTTTAAATATTTTATTCGTTTCTTTAATATTTAGCATGAGATTACCAGATAATTGTTGACAGTTAATAGTCAACAATTGACAGTTAACAACTAAAAATAACAGCTGACATACAATATCTGACAATTGACAATTGATAGTAACTGTTTAATTATTTAAGTTAAGTAAGAAATATACTAAAGACTTGGGAGATAATTATAACATAAATAATCCACACTAAGAAATCATCAATCAATTAGATTTTTATTGTTTAGAGCTTAGAGTAAGCAATGAGAGTCATTACTTATAATTTAATGCATATAAATATATAACAGATGATAGATGACAGATGAAAGAATACAGTTGACAAATGACAGATAACCATTGAGGGTTACAACTGTCGGTAAGAATTCATTTCTTTTGTTTGCAAATAATTAAAAGCTAAAGTAGAAGATGAGTAATAGTGTAAAAATCGTTGTAAAGAGATTAACTGACAGTTACAACTTTCTTTATTTTGTTTGCAATTAACTATGGGATTAAGTTAAGAGTTGTTAGCTGATCTTAGTGGATAGATGTTAACAGCAGTTAACAAATAACAGATGAAATATGACAGTTAACAAATTGACGATTATAACGGTCAGTAACAGTTAATCATTTGTTTACAATTAATTAAGAGCTAACGTTGAAAGTTGACATCAGATGAGTGATGATGTAAAAATCATTCAAAAGAAATTAACTGACAGTTATAACTTTCTTTTGTTTGCAATTAACTATGTGATTAAGTTGAGATTTGTTAGCTGATCTTACAGACAGTTAACAATTGACAGTTACAACTTTTAGTGACAGTTAATTTCTTTTATTTATAATTAATTAAGAGCTAACTTTGAAAGTTGATGAGTGATAATGTAAGAATAGTTGAATAGAAGTTAACTAACAGTTACAATATTCTTTCTTTTTTTTAAATTAACTAGGCGATTAATTTAAGAGTTGATACCTCATCATAGTTGACAGATGAGTGTTAATAAGTCTTAACAACAGAATCCTTGGCAGATGAAATATGACAGTTAACACTTGACGGTTACAACTATTAGTGACAGTTAATTTCTTTTGTTTGCAATTAATTGAAAGCTAACGTAGAAAGTTGACAGCAGATGAGTGATAATGTATACATTATCGACAGCTAATAAATGACAGTAAGACCGCCGACAGAGGACAACAGTTAACTTTATTTAATAAATAAATAGTGACTGTTCAATTTATTTCATTGGATTATAGTATTAGATTGATTTAACCTTGGCAAAATTTTAGACGTTTCATATTTGATAATTGGCAATAGACATATGAGTTTTGACAGCTCATCAATTATATATCTTACATAATAGATAACGAATAATAGATTACAGATAGCATACGATTGCAGATGTTAAATGACATATGATAGATGACAAATGACAAATGCCAAATATTAAATGATAGATGACAGTTAACAATTATGATAATAACAATTTAATGTTTGTTTTGATCAGAATTAATTAAGGATTAGAGTTGAGAGTTAACAACTCATATTATTTAATATGGATGTATTCTCAGATAATCGTTGACAGTTAGGACTATTAGAAAGTTGATAGAAGACAATTGCTAAAGATAGTAGACAATTTCGGTATTTGATTTTAATTCACATAAAACTACTATTTCAGTGCATACATTTAAGAAATATTTCATACTCGGCAGTAATCACTCGGTAGCTGATTTAAAGTGACATGAGAATCTTTATAGTAATATATAATTAATATATAAAGAAGCCGTTGATTTTGATAGATGACAATTAGTAGTAATGACTAAGAGTATTAGTTTATAGTTGACAGTTGGTCAATTTTATGAAAAATATGTTTTTATAAAACTTGTTCAGTTTTTTATTCCCTTTAAATTTTGTTTGAACCGTTTTTTTTTTAAATTTTTCATATTTAGAAAAATATCACGAAAAAACAAAAAAAACGCTTCGAGTAAACATCCACTTCCGGTCTATGAATGTTTACCAAAAAGCTTTTCAGTTCCAGTTTTTAACGATAAAACTTCAAGTTTGAAGTTTCATCTTAAACCGATTATTCGTTTTTGAGATACAGCTATTTCATATAGGGAAAGTAAAAATAACTGATAATTTATTTCTGGACAATGTTCAAGTTATATTTGTGGCAAAACATTGAATAAATAAGTAAAACACTATTTTCTTTAACGAACAAATGGTGTTAACCAGTTTTTTTTTTTTATTTTGTTTATATATTTGATTCAACTTTATTCAAACGAACAAAAACTTTTCAAAACGCCATAATAATTCAAATTCAACGAACATATTTCATACAATACAATAAATCTTCGTCATTCTGTAAAGGGTGATGCCTCTAAATAAATTCAAATTTAATGTTATAAAAATCCACGGTCTATACAAAACCAGAAATATCCTTTATCATCGCAAAGCCTAGGGCGATATTTCACCGTAATCATATAAGCCTTTAAAAAAATAATAAAGATAAACAAAACCTTTGTTGTTTATTTAATTTGAGTGTATGATTTAGTATCACGGTGAAGTGAGCAGGAGTTGTAAATAAATAAATGAAAAACACACAAACGTACTCATACGTAAGCACACACGATGTCTATTACAGGTGCCCCGGATGCCACTTTAAAACGTCAGGAGGAAAGTTATGGGATAAATATTAGGTTGTGCGCTTTTATATTCAAATTACACTTCGCGTGTGCCGTGGCGCGCGTCTTCCTCTCACCCCCGCTTGCTTACTCACTCACTCACTCCAGCCCGTCAAGGGATGGAAATTGAGTTAAAATATTCATCCTCGCATTAAATGGCTTTCGCTCAAATATCGATTTTTGTGTGTTTCCCGAAGGTTATCATGGGCGGCGGCAGAAGACACTGGCTCCCCAAAGTGGCCCACGATCCGGAGCAGACGAAGGAAGAGGGCCGACGCCTGGACGGGCGGAACCTCATCGACGATTGGGTCCGAGATAAAAAGAAGCGAGGCCTGAAGGCAGAGTACGTCTGGAACAAGGGCCAACTCGATAAAGTCAACCCCAATCAAGTCGACTACTTGCTGGGTGAGTGTTTTATTGCTTACTGTTAACTCTCATTTAGATAGAAATCTACGCAGCGCCGCCCTTACCGATGCGGTTTTTCGCCTTTTCACCTACCGGGGTGTATAACGCGCGCCGCTAAAAAGAAGAGGATAAGGGCGGAAAGGAAAAGAGGTTAATTCCTCTTTTGTTGGCCGTAATACCCGAAAATTATTAGTGTGCCGTGATAAATCCAATTTCGGCGGATGTATATAATCTGATGTTTTTTTTCCCTGAAGATTATAGTCGTTTATTTCCGGATTTTATTGCGTCGTCCTCTAAATCTTTATTTTCTTGTCTTTCGAGATCATTATATTAATGGTCATATCTTTTTTTTATTAAAATACATAATTAATTACATTGTTACTAATTGATAATTAATGTTTATGAGCAGAATGTTGAATGTTTTAGTTTGATGGTATATAATAGCCATACAGTTATACTGCGCCACTATGTTTGAAATAATTAATTTTACGACGTATATTTGCACGCTATTTTTAAAAATTCATGCAAACTTTATATTTACAACGACGGCCGACAGTAGAAAGGAAATTCTTCAAATGCACCGTATAATCCCTTATCACGAACGGGAATTAATCTCCGCACATGGTAATTAGAACAGCAACTATACGTGCACCGTTAAATGACGTTCTGTTGTTTTTTTTTCATCTTTTGCTGTTGTTTTCTCTTTTCTACTTTTCTGTCAGTTGTCCGGAAAAATAGCGGCCAATTTCCTCGCAGGTAATTTATAATTCCTGTTGCCACAATCGCGAACGGCGGAATTATTCCCTCTCCGTCCTCATACATATTAATGTCGATTTAGAAAATAAAAAGGGAAAGAAAAGGAAACAGAATGAGGCGGCGCGCCTTGTCACGATTACGGATTATGCGCCCTTTTCCTTTGGTCATTCATTTTTCAAAACATCGTTTGCCGATTGATTGATCGTTTTGTATGGTCGCTTAATAAATTATGCTGCGGGTATAATGGCCGTGAATTACTCGGAAATTTACGGCAAACCCTAATAATTGGTGTACAACACAGCTATGGACTGATTTAGCGTCGATTTCAACACTGTTTAGCGATTTGTACAAGGTGTCCTAATATTTTAAATGATGATGCAAATAAAACACTTGTTTGGTTCATAACTTAAAACTCGAGGTTTTTTTGTTTAACTTGTGAAACTAATAATTACAATATTGCTATTATTATAAACAACTACAATTGTTTTACTTTCATCTTTTTCATGGCTACCCATTTTTTATTTATAATAAAATTTAAAATGACTATAACTCACTTATTTTTAGAAATAACTGTGTCGTATGTCATATTGGATTAAAGAGAAAAAATTTACCTTTTGAATGAGGCCATAGCCAACTATGGTTTCCATTTAAAAAAATGTAAGTTTGCGTCATATCTCGGAAAATAATGGCGATAACTTTTATAATTTATTATATTCTGTCATTGCAAAGAATGTTCCTAAGTATAAAACATCTAAGAAATGTTATCCTCCTTCGTTTAATTCCGAATTAATAAGGCTTTTAAATGTAAAACAACGTCAAAGGTCTCGATATAAACAATTTCCCACTATTTACAATAAGTTGCGACTAACCGAACTGCAAAAACAGTTTAAACTTATGTCCAGAAATGCATACTCCATGTTCATTACAAAGTCTGAGAGTGAAATTTCCAGTGAACCTTCACATTTTTGGTCATTCATTAATAAAAAAAGAAAATGTTCTAAAATCCCTGGTGTTATGGAATACAACGGTATTACTTTATCTAATACGAAGGATATAGTGTCATCATTTGCGAAAGAATTTTGTAGCAATTACGGACATATAGAAAATTCCAACAATGGATCTGAAGAATATGAACATATGGGTGACTACTACATCTCCGAGGAATTGGTACTGGAAAATATGAAGCGGATTAAGCCTAAACTAACAATGGGAATGGACCAAATTCCTGCATTTTTAGTAAAAGATTGTGTGAGTGTATTGTGTGCGCCGATGGTGAGGATTTTTAATATTATTCTTAAAACCGGCGTATTTCCTAATTGTTGGAAAAGTTTTCGCGTTGTACCTGCTTTTAAATCAGGAAATAAGTGTAATATCTTAAATTATAGACCAATTTCACTTCTTAGTAACTTTTCTAAAGTATTTGAGAGTATCCTCTCTGATGAAATTTATAGTCAGGTATCGCATGATATATCTACTAATCAGCATGGTTTTATTAAAAAGAGGAGCACTACAACCAATTTGATTAATATTACACATAAAATAGCTTCAGAATTAGATCAACAAAATCAAATTGATGTTATTTACACAGACATATCGAAAGCATTTTATTGCATGCCTCATAATATTATCATAGATTACTTAAATAAGTATAACATCAATGGTAATATAATAAGTGTAATAAAGTCTTATTTGATTAATCGACTACAAACCGTTGAAGTTGATGGCTGTCAATCTTCACCGTATCTTGCGTTAAGTGGTGTGCCCCAAGGGTCCAACTTCGGGCCTTATTATTTACTATTTTTATTAACAATGTAAGAGAAACTCTTGATTGTGAGTTCTCAATGTATGCAGATGATATTAAACTTTATAAAACAATATATTCAATATCTGATTGTATTCATCTACAAAATAATATCGACAGATTGCATTTATAGTGTGGCCTTATGATTAATATTAAGAAATGTAATATATTATCCTTTAATCGAAACTTAAATTCAGTGATGTTTGATTACACAATCAATGGTATAATTATTAATAGAGTAGAAGAAATAACTGATCTGGGAGTGATTTTCGATCAACGACTAACTTTTGTGCCACATTTAAATAATACAGTTCAATCTGCATTGTTGGGTTTTATTGTTCGTAGTTGTAAGAAATTTAAGAATGTTCAAACTATTACGACTCTGTTTATTCTAAGTAAACTTAGTTACTGTGCGCCCATCTGGAGTGCTAGCTACGCAGTACATATTAATAGTTTGGAGAAAGTTCAGAAAACATTTCTTAGGTATTTATATAATTTTAAGTATGGGGTTTATCCACCATCCTCTATTAATTATCACATGCTTCTCAATGAATTTTCATTGCCTTCGATGTTGCAACGACATAGATATATGTATTAATTTTAACATTATATAAACATATTCATTATTATATTGACCTTAACCTTCTTCATTTTAATGTTCCAAAATTTTTTACACGCCACTCATTAACTTTTTATTACAATAGACCTAACACATTACATTTTCTTAAATCTCCATTATATCATATGTTAAATATTTATCACAGTTTGCAATATTTTGTTGATATATTTTGTACAAATAAGTCTAGTTTTTCTGCTGATTTAAACAACGCTATAATTTTATATTGTTGAAATACGATTTTGTTTTATATTTAAATATAATTATGTTCAATTACATGTACCATATATTTATTTTGTCCCGCTGATATTTGTAACGCTAAAATTGATTTTGTTAATGTATTATGATTATTATTATTTTACTACTATGCATGTATTTACAATTCGTTTATTTCATTATACTGTGTAATTATATTTTAATGTTTCCCTGTAATTGGATGTATTCCGTTGAGAAATAAATAAATAAATAAATAAATAACAAATTCATACCGTATGTAATTGTAATATTATATTTTATGTTTTTATATAGTGTTAAGAAAAAACAGATGAGTGTGAACAATGACCATTTTCAAAATACGCTTAATTAATTATTTCCGGGCTTAAAATAAGTGGAGAAAGAATGAAAAAACAACTCACATTGGCGTCTTGGCGTCATCTCTTGCAGAACCTACCTTTTGTGGAATGCGAAAAGTCCGGGCGGAGGGGATGTGGAGAAACGAAGCACACGCGCACTTTTGAAACGGTTGTAGTCTGTAAAAAATGACGAATAGTAAAGAAATGCGTAGCAGGTTTTATAAATGAATCCAAAATTTTAAAGTTAAGTATGTAATAGGAATAAATAAGTTTGAAATTATGCACAAAAAATATTACAGGTTCGACGTTTAGGACATTATCTGTGAAAAGGAATGACCAAAAAAATACACATTTAAATATATTATAAACAAATTAATTAAGAAAAATTAAATAAGACTTAATAGATTAAAATGTGCTTTATATAAATACATTTATTCATAGTTATTTAAAATATAATTATAAAAAGTGATTAGAGAAACATCTTACACGTGTTACCTACAAAAATTTATTTTTAAAATTTTTTTAAATTGTAAATAACATAAAATTATTCGATGTTGTTTTAATTCTAACGCTATTTTTTTAGTATTAACTTGAAATCTCAGTCAATTTTTTATTTAAATATCTCTATTACAATACCTTCAATCAAGTTCCTTCATTACAGGGATGATGTTTATTCTTGAATCACAAATAATAATGTCCACGTGCACACACTTTTTCATTAAATAGTTCGCGGTTGAAGATAATATGAATTTACGCGAATTATTAAGGAAATATTCGAGCCCGCACAATAAACTACGACGATAATTTTGATACTGACGCTAAACGATTGTGATAACGCAGGTAACGCGTTGCAAGATGCAAAAAAAGTGTGACGCTGGAGAGAGCTCATTGGTCCACAGGTTTTCGTTTGTTTGTTTTTTGTGCTGAAACGTACATCAGCGTATTAAAAGTGCACGCGATTACAATTGAAAACTACCTGCAGGTCATTAAAAGGTCGAACTGAAAATATTGTACGTATTATATTATCCACATAAATTAACGCATTTATATAATCTTTTAAGGTGGAAATTAAAGTAATATTTAGTTTTGTATGGTAGGTGAATTATTTAATTATAACGTAATGAAAATAAAATAAATTTACGAAAAATTTTTCTGCTATTTTTCCTGTAGCCTTCTTTAACTAATATTCAAAAAAAATAGTGGTGAGAAGCAATGAATAATAGAAAAAATTCAAGTAAAACCCTTGTTAATGTTAAAAGCATTGGAGGGTAGGATAGTGGCCACCCACCCACCCTACATATACAATGAAATTTAAACTACAACACTGCTGTATAATGTTTTTAAACATTAATTAAAAATTTATCTGTTTTATTTAGGGTAACTAAAATTACTCCTTCTACCTTAAATAAAAATATATTCATATAAAATAAACGAATGATATAATATAAACCACCCACCTTACAATATACTTAAATTTATTAAATTAGAAACGCTGGTTCTGTCTTCTTTTAGCAACCACTGGTGTTTTGTTTATGTGATTAATAAACAATAATACAAATGAGTAATGTACTTAAAATATTCTTATATATGTAGGGTGGGTGGTTGGCCACTATCCTACCTTCCATTTCTTTTAACATTAACGAAGGATTTACTTAATGATTTGTTCAGCATTAATGTTTAATTCTATATTAAATTTTTTGACACAGTGTTGATAATGATGGCAAATCCTTTTCTTACAATTATATTAACTGTAGGGTGAGATAATTAACACCCACCCATCTTACACGTACATTTATTTTTCTCATAATCAATTACATAAAAAATAATTCATTCGTTAAAATGTTCAAAGGGTGAGAAGCGATGGATATAAAAAAATTTCATTTAAAATCCTTGTTGATGTTAAAAAAATTGCAGAGTGGGATAGTGGCCACCCACCCACCCTACATATACAATGAAACTTTCACTACAAAACTGCTGTATGATGTTTATAAACATCAATTATAACAAAGCTTTTAAACAATTTGTTCACCTATAAAATTTAACTGTATTATTTAGGGTGATTAAAATTACTCCTCGTAGCTTAAATAAAAAAATATTTATGTAAAATAGACGTACAATATAATATAAATATAAACCACCCTTCTTACATTTTACTGGATTTTTTAAAATTACAAACGCTGGTGTTGTTTTTTTTTTCACAACTTCTGGCGTTTTATTTATGTAATTAATAAATAATAAATACGGGTAATGTACTTAAAAGGTAACTCCTTTATAGAAATTGTTCAATTTAAAAGCAAAATAAGGTTTTTATATAAAGCAAAATACATAGAAAAATCTAATAAGTTAAAGCAAGGCATGATAAAAAAAAATTGTCGTAAAATCAAAATTAGTTTATTTAAAGGTATAATAATTTTTATTGTAGAAAACTAATTTCCAAATTTTTGTAATGCATTTTCTTAATCTTTATAATGGTATATTGTCAATACATTATTTTAAAAGTTTTCAACTATTTTTACTAAAATTTATATTATTTTGTTGAATTATGATAATTATTTCATACAAATTTTAAATTGTTTTTAAAATTCCTTTCGATCATTAAAATATTAATTGGATTTTGTTGTTTGTGAATTGAAAGAGTTTAAATTTTATTTTTGATGAACTGAAACATTTCTATGAAGAGAATGTCAATTTTAAAATTACGATTGCAACTTTAAATCAGCGTGTTGAACTATTCGAAAAAACACAAAATTCTAACAATCGTCACTCTGATTTTAATTTTAAATATTATAATTTTTAATCTCCCAGAATCCACAAAAACTAATGCCGGAGAAATTTATTCAGAAGATCTTCACAAAATACGTGAAAATCTGAACATATTAGAAATAATATTGCAATTAAGAAAATCATAAGACTAGGCAAAAAGTCGTCAAATAGTAGACCAGTTAAGGTTACATTATCCTCCGCAACAGACGCAAATTTTATTTTAAAAAATTGCACTAAAATTAGCTCTATTAAAATCAAATCAGATGATACTCCCTATCAACGTCAGTATTTACAAAACCTGCGACAAGAACTTCTTCTCGAATCGAATCACGTGAATCAAATTTATCAATCAAATATAAACATAATATACCCGTAATTACTAAAAAAAATCACATTCCTCTAGGCCGGGAAACTAAGGAATTTCCAATAAGCCAACCATAGTATTAATTTTTATTATCAAAATGTGCGAGGTTTAAAATCCAAAATAAATCACTTTTATAATATGGTAGAAGCACAGAATAGAGAGATAATAGCTCTGACTGAAATAAATGATAGTGAACTATTTTCAGAAAACTACCATGTATATAAAAATGATCGAGATACTGGTCGAGATAGAGGTGCTTTAATAGCAGTTAGATTAGTTTTAAGTGTCAACCTATTTAAATTTGTTTTGAAATATTTTGTTTATATATCCCACCAGTTACATCTACAGATAATTATCAAATATTGTTGGATTATTTTGGTGAAATCATAACCTCGGAGTACTAACTATTATATATTATATGCGGTGATTTTATCCCGACACATTTTAAAATATATATAGAAAATAATAAAAATATGCATTCTAGCCTTAATCCTTTGATAAATTTTAATATTTTTTATTCTCTTAAATAGGTTAACTATGTCACAAATTCTCTACATAGAATTCTTGACCTAGTGTTTATATCCAGTAATATGAACGCACAAATTGAAAAAAGTACAAATCCTATTGTAGATGTAGACAATTATCATCCAGCATTAGATGGAAAATTAGAATTCAAAATTGAAACTGTTAATAAATTTTCCCCAAATTCATTAGCATTTAAATACAATTTTAAACAATCTAATTCAATTAACCTCTATGAAGATATTTGCAAAATTAACTGGTCTTTGCTGCTTTCTCAACGTAAATCTGTTGAACATGCCTGTGACATACTTTATAAAAATCTATACAATAGCTATGATAAATATATGCCAAAAGTTCCTTTTAATTATTTCACCAAATATCCAAACTGGTTTAATAAGAACATAATTAATGATCTAGGTTTAAAACGACGATATTTACGACGATATTTTAAAAATAAGACACCCTTAAATAAAAAAACTATTAAGAGAATTAGAAGCTAAGACTAAATCTACTATAAACAAAATGTTCAGCAATTATATTAATGATGCATAACAAATATTGCGAAAAGAACCCAAGAAACTATGGTCCTATGTAAATAGTAAGAACAATGCAAGCCGAATTCCTGGAATAATGAAATCAGGATCGAAAATATTGAAATGTGAGCATGAATTTGTTGATGATTTTGCAACTAATTTTAGTAACTCGTTCGCACAATCAACATGTGATAATACAAATAAATTACCACTTCAGAAAAAAATGAGAAATTTCATAATTTCTGCAGACACAGTTCTAAATTAATTGAAAAAATAAAAATCTAGATAACCATAGATCGAAAAGTCAATTTCAAACACCATAAAGCTTCAATCAAAACAAAAACCATAGCTAGAGCCAAAATATTTAGGAACTTAACTTACAAAAAGAACGGTATATCTATAAAACCACCGGTTAAAATATATAAAATGATATGCCGTCCTCTATTCGACTATGGTAATGTCCTTTTCTCCAACTCCTGCAATCCTACTATGCACAATATCCAAGTTACCGAGCGATCCTCCCTAAGAAATGTAACCAAAATCCGCCACCCCAGTAATCCTCTACACAATCCCTCTAACAAACTCCTATATGACTCTACCCCTGTTATCCCCATCAAGGAACGCCTTCTATACTTAAGTTAAAAATTTTCCAAAAATCCCTTCAACCATCACATCCTTACCCTCTACTGCTTACGCAGAAATCCTACCCTAATCCCAAAATTCAAAACCCCTCCATTTACTTCTTTCGAATTCATCTTTTATATTTACGAGCATTTTAACGTGTATTTTACAATTATTTTCAAGGTTTGCAAGAAATTTATCATATTTTTAAACTGTATACATTTTGTAGTTATCATATGAAATTTCCATTATAAAGTTATGTTACTTTGTTCGAAATAAATATATTATTTATATTTATTATTTATATTAAGAATTTAAAAAAAACTGCTTTAAGTGAATTTTGATTTTATTTTTACCAAAAGTTTTCTATTATTTTTTTCAACAATTTTAATTCTTTTAATTATTGTGATGGGTTTCACTTTATTATAGATTTTTTAATTGTAAGTAATCCTTTTTCTTTTTTACTTTTCGGGGAGTTATATACTACGTTTTTAAATTTTTTGTATTAATATTTAATTAAACGCGCATCGGTTACGGCCCCGAACTGCGTGCAGCAACGTTGATTTGGGTCAGTAGTCGGATGGGTGACCGGTACCATTCACCATTGGGATACAATTAATGGTGCTTTAGAGTGACGGGGGCGATCCTTTAAAGTAACAAGCTCATTTACACACACACAAATACACAAATCACACATGGCGGAAGGACTACGTGGTCGGTTGCCTAACACTACTACTACTACTACTATTTAATTAATAATTTTAAAACGTTATGTTTACAATAATTTTTTAAATTAAAATTTTCTTGTATAAAATAAAGAGGTCAATTTAGTGTTTAACAGTTCATTAATTTTAGAATAAAACCATGGATCTTTAGTTATTGGAAAAACGAGAAAAACTGTTTTTAAGTGATTTTTTTGCAACAATTCTTCGATCAAATTTGATATTGAAAAAAATTAATTTTTAAACAATGGATAGTTTAGACGCTAATACCATGGATAAGTCCATGCGTCCTGTTCGTGGGGAATATTCCTTATGAAGCAACAGAAGAAAAACCTAAAGACATCTTCGGTGAAGTGGGTCAAGTTTTATCTTTCAAACTTGTGTTTGATCGAGAAACCGGTAAAACGAAAGGATATGGCTCCTGCGAGTGCAGAGATCAGGAAACTGCGCTTAGTGTGATGCGAAATCTCAACGGGTACGAAATTTACGAGTGGACCATGCCTGTGCGGAGAAGTCGCGAATGGAAATGCAAAATTTGCTGAACCAACTATCGATCGAGAATCCCTACGGTGAACCAATACAATCAGAGAAGGCTTCGGAAGCTATTAGCAAGGCCGTCGCTTCTCTACCTCCAGAGCAGGTGTTTGAGCTGATTAGACAGATGAAGCTTTGCATACAAAATAATCCATCGGAAGCGAGAACTTTGCTGAATCCTCAACTAGCTTATGCCTTATTACAAGCTCAGGTTATAATGAGAATCATTGATCTCATACGGCGAGTAGCAAGTTACATCCACAAAATCCTACTCCAAGTTTGTTGCTACCTGCGGAAAACAAGCCTGTGCCACTAATTCTTATTAACAGCTTTTCTACACCGCCAGTGGTGCCCCCAATACGTCAAAAATTTCCACCGGTGGTGCTGTGTTTGTTGGTCAAGACGTTGATTTACGTTCTTTGGACCCAAGAACTTCAGATCCTTAATTAAGAGAAGATCAAGATTTGAGGACTCTTCCTAATCCAGTTGCTCCAGTTGTTGAAAGCTTTAATGGTGATCCTAGGGCGAATTACACAGATCCTAGGTAACGTATTGATCCTAGACAAAAAGCAGTTACAACCGCAGTTCCTGCTCTAGTGTCTGTTCCTTTATAGACGCCAAGAGCGGTGAAAGATCGGCTTCTGTACAACAACCCATGCCGAGAATCATCGCTGGAATGTCACCCAATATTGGGCCAACAGATGCCTCTGATCAAGAAAAGGCTGCATTGATTATGCAAGTTATCCAAGTGTCAGATGAGCAGATTGCCATGTTGCAACCAGAGCAGAGGAATAGTATTTTGGTATTAAAGGAGCAAATTGCAAAAAGTACCCAGCGTTAGTATCCAAACGATTGCCAATTTTCAATTATTTCAAAGTTAAGTGTCCAATTAATTTACATTATAGAAAAATAATAAATAAACATATTTTATTTTTATACCATTCACTAAAGCAATCCAGTGATGATTGAAGCTTATAAAGGCTCATACAACAACCACCGAAAGTCAATAAAGGTTTTCAGATAACACATGTAATCATTTAGGGTAATTTTAACTCATACAAACATAAACAAGGACATTCAATTGTCATTAAGGTCATTTATCTAAGGATTATTCTAGGTTCCCTCTGGTAATTCAATAACTATTAAAGATCAGTTTCAAGTAATTGAAAGTCACCCAATGGTTTATAAATGACACGAAGGAAAGAAAATTATAAAATTTCATCCAACGACCTCCAAAAGTCAATCAAGTTCATCAGGTCAACTTATAGTCTTTTAAGGCAGTTTCATTCAAGGTCAATCAAAAGTTATTAAGGTCGACTATTTAAAGATCATTCTAAATTTCCTTTCATAATTCAATGACTATTAAAGGTTATTTTTAAGTGATTCAGAGCCATCAGATGATTCTTAAATGACAAGCAAAAAAAGAAAGATATAAAAGGTCACCCAACGACCGCCAAAAGTCAATCAAGGTCATCCTGACTGTATTAAGTCATACAATTATTTTAAAAAATCATTCATAAAAAATCAATTAAGGTCGTTCAACAGTCATTGAGGTCATCTATCTAAGGGTCGTGCTAGGTTTTCTTTGGTATTTCAATAATTATTAATGGTAACTTTTAAATGGTTCAAAAAGTCATTCGATGATTCTTAAATGGTAAGAAAGAAAGAAAGTTATAAAGAGGAATCCAACGATTAAATATATAGTCATTAAGAAAAATCATTTAAGATCATTCAAAAGTCAATAAGATCATCTATTTTAGGATCATTCTAAGTTTCCTTTTTTAATTCAATAACTATTCGAGGTCATTTTAAAGTGATTTAAAATCCTTCGTTGATTCTTATTGGGTAAGTAAGAACGAAGGTTACAAAAAGTCATCCAATGAAAATGATTTATATTTAAACTTAAATTTTGATTTTGTTTCATTTTTTATTACATAAAGGGTTTGATTGTTATGAGCAGGAAAATCATCAACGATCTGCAATTAAAGTTATCATGTATATGTAGGGTGGGTGGGTGGCCTCTATCCCACCCTTAAATCAGTAACACATAAGCGAGGGTTTTAGTTACAAGTTGTAAAATGTAAACAAACACAAAATAATTGCATATTTTAATTGATGAATCCATACAAATATTCAAAATCATTTTTGATGATGTTTTACTGATTGGAGGGTGGAATAGAGGCCACCCACCCACCCTACATATACTTATAAACATTAATTCCTTATCTCCTCGCGGTTTCCAAAAAAATTAATTTCAAAACTTTTTGAATAAAAATAAATTAAAAAGGAAAAAAAATAAGTGATTAAATTAGTAAAAATTTGATACATGATGGGTGGGTAGACATTAAGATTTGATTTTGTTCAATTTTTTTTATTACATAAAATGTTTGATTGTGTTTAGCAGCAAAATCATCAACGATTAGCAATTAATGTTTCCGTGTATATGTAGGGTGGGTGGGTGGCCTCTATCCCACCCTCCAATCAGTAAAACATAAGCAAGGGTTTTAATGTAAAATTTAAATAAACATAAACAATGATGATGTGGTTATCATAGTAATTTACTAACATTTTTCTCGAAAGTTATGGGAGTTACATGAAATTTATATAAGAAGTTATTTTGCGTAAAACTCATAGTTTTCGAGAAAAATATAGGGAAATTACAATCACCATTTTTTTTATTAGCTTACGAGCCTAGAACCCACCAACTAAATCCTCTCCTCCGGAGTCTTTCTAAGTAAGTTTCTTAAGGTCTTTTCAAGTCAATAACATGTGCGAAAATTATGTCAATTAAGGCTAATTCGATTTCTTATCCTTTAAACATTTTGAAGAGTTTAAATTGGGCTTTTAATATTTTTAAGTTATTGATGCTCTCGATTTACGATTAATTTACACAAATATACATTCATAATTTTACGTTTATTATCTATTAGTTTTAAGTATTATCACTTTGACAAGTGTTGTGTCAATTAAATCAGCATCCTATCGTATTTTTCTTTATATTCCATGGAAAATATTGCATTGATAATCCGACTTTGATGTACCCGGTGAAAATGATTACATCGCCTTCAATGACACACATTAAAACAAAGAAAAACCAATAGACTGAGAAGAGCCCCCTTTGATGTGATTCTTGTGTTCGGTAAAACAATCCGCTTATTTTTGTTTGCTCTCCTCGTTTTTTTTTTGCGCTCCGATCTTTATTTAGGTCCGGAATATATAAACAACCGAACATAAAGCGGCAACCCCATCCCCCGTCGAGTGCTTTGGCGACGGATAAAGGCGTCGTAGAACGATATTTGATCCAGGATATATTATTAGTGGTGGGAGGGCAGAGAGGCACGCACGGTATGTTCGCCCCGACACAAAAATATTAATATCCCCGGCGTGCGTAAATCAAAATTTCCTCTGTCTCGACGGAAAAAAAAAATGAAATTTGACTGCTATATATCTAAATTTGTAATATGATTTTAACACTAGAAAACTTAATATATATTTTTTTATACAATAAAAATACTTAATAGTTTGTCTGTATAAGGAATCAACAATTTTTTTTTCATCAACATCATCTTCTCGCGCAAGACAGGAATGTCAATAATTGCAGAATGTCGTTTTTTTTTTCATTTCTTCTCCCGTCCGTCCGAAATAAGGAAAGGACTTTAATTAAAATCGTTAGAAGGGGGCGGGGGGCGAAAGGTTGGACCGGTAATGAAATACATCGAATATCTAAGGCGGCTCTTTTCTTTTTCACCAAACTCTCATCACGGAAATTCGTTCGGATTGCAACATCAGATGTTCGCATATTGCTTATGTAGATTGCGTCCATTGGTAAAATAACGAAATTTCTGTTTCGTTTCATATGCTCCAGCTTGAAATTCTGATTGTAATATTGGCGAAATGAAAATGTATAGTTTTGTTTGTCTATTTAACACGTTGAACGCCGCGTCAGCCATAAACGTCTGACGGCTATGTTTCCGCTGGGGCCCCGTCAGCCATAAACGACTGACACTTTTGTTCGTGTAATTAAAACAAGATTTTGGTACTAGTTTATAGTACTATTATTTATAATGCTATTTGATGAATATTTGAGATAAAGTAATAATTTAATTAATATAATTTTACAAACAAACGAGAAAAGCACTTTAACACGTTGAACGCCACTACAAAAGGATGAGTGATGGCTATGTTTCCGCTGGCGACCCATCATCCACAAGCGGGTGACACTTTTTTTCGTGTAATTAAGACAATGTTTTGCTGGTAGTTTATAGTAATATTATTTGTAATAACACTTATCGCATTTCCTACTTCGCCCTTCATGTGGCGTATTGTATACTTCTTCTTACCAATTTCAACTAAAAGAAAAAACTTACAAGGTTTCTATGAACAAAATCACCTTTTAGTCAACAAACTCAATTTACACAATAATTTTTGGGTTCCCAAAACTTCTCTTCTCTTTTCATACGCATATCTGCGTATAAGACGTTTTATAAAATAAACTATACAACAAATACTAGAATTAGTTTTTAATTAATTTCGGTAAGAACATTTTAGCAATAACTTAACACGTTGAAAGCCCAGCGTGACACGGTGGAGTTTAAGCAACGCGTTGCTCAAACAAGATATCGCAGATTTGGGCCCCGGGAGAAACTTCACCGATTCACGCTGGGCGTTCAACGTGTTAATATAGGACTGCAGAATTTTTATATCATAATTAATAGTATGATTCGAAAATGTCATTACCTATGAATGATAATTTATACAATTCAAATAAAAAAATGTTCGTATTATACCCTTTATTTGTAAAATTAGTTTGTTGTATTATAAAATAATACACTAACAACTTTTCTTCACGCAGTTGATTTGAAATACCAAATGACCGAAATATATATTTGGTATTTCAAATAAACTGTGTGAAGAAAGGTTTTTAGGGCTTTATTTTATAATTAAGTTTATCTTCACGTAACATATCCAATTAATTTACTGGTTTGTTGTATAGTTGCATACTTTTTATCTAATTATCATATTCTTACATAAACTAAATGTATTGATTACAAATTGTGTGAGTAAAAACCAAGTAAGCTCATTTTCTTATTCTTATTCTTATTAAATTACTATCTCATTTATCACTTGGTGAAACATTTTAAACCGAGTGTAATTTAATTTAAACCTTCATCAAATTATTCTTATTAATCTACCTTATTCAATGAATATCTTACAAAATAATTCCTTCAAGTACCAGACAAAATAAGATTTCGTTGATATTCGGTAATTGATGGAAACTATTTTCAAACGTATACTCATGTTAAAAATGTGAAAACCTTTTTGATTTACAATTTAGATTCTGTGTTTAATTTATAGTTTGAAATGCCGGTAATAAGAATGGAAATCATTCCGGCGTGGAATATTTATCCCGTTTCAGCTGCAACCTGCTATTACGGAACTTTATGTCTTCACGTATGAATATCTCTTAAGGATCAAACGTGATTTGTAGCCGTCGATTAATCTCTGCCCGATTTGCTCCTTTTGCCGATTCACAAAAGTCCCGATCCCGCAGGAAGCCCCGCTTGTGTCCCTTTTCAACTTATATATCTACCCCCGCACACACACACACATAAAACTCGGCCGGATTCAAAAACATCCCTCGGCGGATAAGAAATGTATCATATATATATATAAATATGATTCGATTACTATTTATGCTGTATAAGTAAACGAAATATGGGGTGGTCTATTGAATTATTTTGAATACCAGCAATAAATCTCGCCCGAATTTTTGTCGATTTTAATGCCATAAAAAAAAATTATTAAATTTATATTATATGTTTATGTAAAAAAAAAAATAAGTTGTATAACTTTAAAATGTAAGGCCGAAATGAGAAAACCAAACATACGAAGGAAAACATCTGTAAATGACTTAAATAGTTTATTTTATCATTATTCTGACATTCTTTTCATTCTGTAATGTGTAAATATATTTGGTTGAGTTTTCGAACTATAAAGGTTAATCACTATTTTCAAAAACTTTAAATTTCTAAAGATAACAAAGAAACAGTTCATATTGGATTATTCAAAAAACTTGAGTCAAAGGAACAGAGCTGCATGTTCCCGAAAATGTTTTAAATATAAGGTAGAAAAAAAATGTATTTTGTTAAAATTCTAAAAGAAAAAAGATGATAATTTATTCTATATATTATATTTAAGCGATAATTAAATTTGTTCAATTTTTTTAAGAACTAAATTGTTAACTGCTTTTAAATTAAGGAAAATGTAAACTGTATTTCAAAAAGTTTAAATTGTTTTTTGAGAAATTTTTTATTTTATTTTTAAACAATTTTTAATTGGATTTTGTTAGCTGCTAATTTTTTTTTACATTCACTAACAAAATTTTGAAACGCATTTATTTTTATAAAACTTTAACTGCAATTAACTAAATTCTACTACCATTAAAAATTTTGACTTTATTTAACAAATTATCATTTATTCATAGGTAAAACAGGTTTCCTACTGTTATTTACAAATTTTCGTATAACAAAATTTAAACATGTTTTTAAAATTATTTTTTAGACCTTTCTAAAATCTATAAAAAATCATTATTATTATGACAACTATATTAATTTAACGTACTCTTGATCTACCTTAATTAAAAATACAGGTCGATCTACCTCAGCAAATTATAGATAAACCTACTTCAGGCAAGAATTAAGTTAGCGTACGCACGACCTACTAATACATTTTATCTTAACCTAATGTGTTCCTGGCCAATACCAACAAATAATAGATTGATGTAGCGTACTTTTTGCCCAATAGTCTACGAATTGAATTAATTTTAAACAAATAGATATAGTTAGAAGTGTGCATTATTTTTATAATTATTGAGATAATTATTTGATTAAAACTAAAGAATAAAACTATTGATAATGGCCACATTGGGTCCAAAATGTACATCTGGTTACACATAAAATAGTGAACAGAGGTTTTTAAATATTTTAATCAAGTTAGAAGTGTGCAAAATTAAAGAAAAATTACCAATGAAAATTTCAAATCGATATGGGCTGATTTGAAAATATTTATTTATTATTTTCTAAGAAAATATTCAATTCTTTTCTTATTAAATTTGTTCGAATATTGACAAAATAAAGAAAGCTATTTCTTACGTCTGTTTTACTTCATTTATCAACTGAAAAACTTGACATTTTCATTGCTTCTTGATACTTGATAGTATGAATTTTATGGGGAAAAAATAAATTTAAGTTTTAGAAATATTAAAATGAATGATCATGAAGTAATTTTAAAAATAAATAATATTCATTGGGACAGAAAACAGAGAATTTAATTTAACCAGGTTCTAGAGTTATTGAGCTAATTACACTAAAAAATATAGAAAAATATGGTTTGGATTTCGTTCAAGAAAAAGAATAAATACATTTGACTATTTTCTTTTTATAAAGGTAAGAATCCAGAGGAGATTCAAAAACATGATTTCAGGAAGGAAAACCTTGAATGAGTTTTAAAGTTGAATGATCTAGAAAATATTTAACTTTAATAATAGAGTATTATTTATATTAAGTATACTCTTTGCAAAACTCACAAACAAACACTGATTAGAAAATATTTTCAAACATTTTGGAATTTGTAGGGAGCGGAAAAAGACAATTCAAGCATAGAGAAGATATATATAACATTTTAGAATTTAATAGTGATAGTAGAGAGAAGACAGTCCAGTATTTTTAAATATTTAATGATAGTTAGGTCATTAAACAATATAATTAAATTACTTTTAACTAATCATAATGATGGTTGCGACCGTTACTATGTGGTAATTCATAATGAACACTGAATAAAACACTTACTATGTTTTTAACCACTATAATATATTTATATATTATAATAAATTATAGTGGTTAAAAACATAGTAAGTGTTTTATTCAGTGTACTTTTAACTAGTTTGTAATCATTTATGTTTTGTGTTTAAGTTAATTATTTGTATATGTTGCCATGTAATTGGGAATGTTTCTTGTAAGGTAATAAATAAATAAATAAAGAAGATAGGTCAATAAATTTATTAATCTACCATATTATATAAACTAAACTAATAGCCTCAATTATTATTCATTGTTAATGTTGTAGCAGAGCAAAAATGGTCATAAGTCATTTGTAAACGTTCTGGATTTCATAAAGGGAGAAACAAGAAATTTCAATTTGTTAAAATTCTAGTACTTACATTGTATGAATCAGAAAAATTTAAAAAAATACTTCTTTGGTCAATAGAAGGGGCAATTAAATTTGCTTAAATTTTAGAATAATAATGTGTATTGATTCAGACGATATTTGGAAACATTTTTGATTTTATCTCGTTTAGTAAGAGACATTTGAAAATATTTATTTACGATAATTAATAATAAGAAAAATAATTTTTCTTTGTGAGCATTTCTGCACTTATGATTTACATTTCAATGTAAATACTCCAGCTAACAGTTAAAACAACTACTCCCCGTACTAAAGCACCGCCAGGTTGTTACAATCGTGCTGAATATGATTTCAGACATGTAACGACAGCTAACAGTTATATCATTCAATGCCTGGCGGTGCTTTAGTACGGGGAGTAGTTGTTTTAACTGTTAGCTGGAGTATTTAAATGTAAATAATAAGTGCAGAAATGCTCACAAAGAAAAATTATTTTTCTTATTATTAATTATCATGATTAATAGTGCACCAACTTTCCAATATTTAATTTGTATATTTATTTACATTCTAGAAGCACAGAATTGTAAGGCAAAGAAGGTATTTTCAAAAATACCATTTCATGATGTTTCAGAGCAGGCATTTAAATTTGTTAATATTAGAAAAACAGATCTGCATAGATCATAATTTACTTCCAACATTTTAGATTTCGTAAGGCAAAAAACAAAAAATTTAATTTCTATAATTCTTGAATTTTGGAGGCGTAGCCACGAAGTGAACGCGATTTTTGACTTTTTAAATGAAGAAAATACTTACCTTTTTTATAACACTTGAATTTTATTTTTCTGTAATTTTAAGTATTTTCTTTAAATTACTAAAGAGGTTGAACTGAGTGATTCAGAGGAATTATTTAAAAAAATAGATTTCGTTAAGAATTAAATATACTCAAGTCTCCAAAGAATGGAGCTTAACATAAAAGTATTAAATTGAATAAATGAAAATATTTTATACATAAAGAAAAAAGGAAACATAAATTGCTTCAAATTCAAAACAAAACAGAAAATTGGACTAAATGGTTCACAAGTTTCTTACTAGAAGTAAATTTCATAGGCATTTAAAGAGCAAATAAATTCAATTTAAATTTAGAATAATAAAACTGAATGATTTAAAAGATACTTTTAAAATTTTAAATTTTGGAAATGCTTGGAACCGATTCAGCCAAAAAAATTATGTAAATGTTTTATAACAATGGATTTTAAAGATATTATTTTCTAAATGTACAGAATGGACAATTAAATTTGCACAAGTATAAAATTAAATGATTTATAAGAGAGAGACAAACATCTTTATTTATTATTGAATACATTTGTTTTGTACAATACAATCGTAATTTATTTTTATTACGACTATCGACCCATGGTCTTTCTGCCAGATTTATAAGATATTCACAAAAAAATTGATTTCAAGAACAGTTAAAGTAAAATAAACTATATTTTTAATTTTTCTTTTTAAGAAAAGAGCTATATATAATTAAAAAATATATATATTCATTTTTAATGATGAATGGTATATTGAATAGTCTCAATTTGTACAAAAGCAATAAATATTTAAAAAAAATAGGATTTCATGAAGATCAAATCAAGGGCAAATCAAATTATTTTTTTAATAGAGGAATGGAGCTAAATTATTATGAAAATATTTTATATAATTTTTGGATATCGTAAAGGTTATTAAGAGAAAAAGAAAATTTCTCATATTCTACAATTAGAAATAATAGTATATTAAAGAACGAGTGCACACGTCCAAGTTTAAAATACGACGAGCACAGCGAAGCGTTTTCTAATGGACAAGTGTAAAAAAAAGGCCTTATGAACGAGAAAGAGTTTTTTATAGTATTTTTTCTATTTTGCACATTATATGTACCACTTTTTGATAAAAATGTAGATATTCATAATTTTGTGAATTTTGTACATATTGGCATTATTAGACCATTGACATTGACATTCAATTTCAAATTGTTAAGTTCATTTTAGTAATTTATGTTGTAATTTACTTAAAAATTAGCACAGAAGAACACATATCATGTACTCCACCAGAAATACGGGAAATTGCCATGAATACGGTAAATAATTTACTTCCGAACAAGTCTCGTCCCCAATACGATAAGGAATTTCATAAGTTTGAAAAATGGTACACTACAAACACAATACAAACAATATTAGAAAACGTTTTACTTACCTATTTTGATTTTCAACGTAACAAGTATAAATTCTCAACGCTGTGGACATCGTATTCAATGTTGAGGTCTTGTTTAAACATATATAAAAATGTGGATATATCGAAATATAGTAAATTGCAGGCTTGATTGAAAAGGTGTTCTCATGAATATGTACCTAAAAAATCGAAACTTTTAGAACAAGAAGATATTAATAAATTCATACAAGAGACAGATGATAAATTATACCTGGCAATAAAGGTGGGTGTAATCTTATATGTATATCAGAGCTTTGTATGTAATGTTATTTATTCTTTTTATATTGTTTCGATAATGGTGTACAACGGAGCCTGTTGGCGTGAAGAACTAACTAATATGTCGATTGATGACATTGAATACAGATCCGATTCTATCATTGTATCTGTCCCTAAAAGAAAAAAACAATGTGCCAAGCATGTTCGCAATTTCTGCTAAAAAATGAATTGAACGCCTTAAAATTTCAATAATTTCAGTGTAGAGGCTATCCTCCTGTGATTGTCGTTTAATTGTAAATCTCGTCACACTATTTTTCTTCTGCGGTGATTGGTCGTGTAGCCAGAAGTTCCTACATTTCCTAGAATCTTGATATGTAATTTTTATTCACTATTTTGGTAATTAAGTATACTACTGGAGATCGTTCTGTCTGATTTCCGCCTGAAATTATCCATTCAAACTCTGTTTCGTAAATATCAGTTTCGTTTGTTCATGCCACTTTGAAGGATTTTTCCATAAAGTCTTGTCCTCAGAAGAATTGTAATTTTCCCTGGGCTGTTGAAGATGGCACCCAAAAGTTCAAATGAGTTAAAATAGTTGGACAACATCTATTTGCTTGACTGATAGCCTTTGGCAAGACGTAGAGCTGAATTGTTAGTTTAAATTCCTCGGAGTTTATTAACGTCAGCACTGCTTGGATTCGAAACTTTGAAATTTGATCACTACCGTCACCTAATTCGTTGTTTGTGTTTTTTACCTTTTTTCTGAGTAACTTTAAAGCTTGCGCTGCTTGCTTAATAATAAAGAAGCTTTGCGAGTATTGATCTGCGAGGGTTGTCCGTAAATTAAGGTCTCCAATTTTTTTTCTCTTAGTAAACATCATGCTATTGCAAAACAAGGTACAGATTCTGAAAGCTTGGACTTTTAGCTATTTTTCTACGTAGTCTCCGTTACGATCAATGAACTTTTGGAGTCGCTCGTATGAGCTTTGGTTACGTCACTGGTAGTAATCATCACTAGCGCGGTTAGTGAATATCTTCACTTTCTATTACTTCTGTATTGTAGGCAGTGCTGGATCGTTGCTGATGATTGGGCCGATTTTGCCTGTATTGGGTTGTTTGCGTGTGTTTTGAGTGTAATTTTGAGTATAATGATATTCCTTGCATACTCTGCAACGGAGAGATTAGTAACAATTATGACTATCTAAGTGATTCAGACAGTTACAGCAGAGATTTCGTTCGTCCAACAGCTTTTTATTTTCCTGTGCGTTAAGCAGGAGCGCAGGGAAGCGCAGTATATCATGATGTTCACAGTTTTTCGTTTTGTTGTAGTATCTAAGATCACGTGAGTTTTTTTTTTTGGTTCCAAGGATTAAAATCTCTTTTACGACGTAGTAGATTTTTTTTCTATTAGTTTAACCAAAACTCTGATGCAAGCTAATGGGATGATAACTCGATGGGATGAGAGATGATTTACCTTTAAATATCTATTACCATTCAATTTATTTAATTCCAGGGAATGCTAATTGAAACCGGTATTTTAAAGGTCAGGGTCACTTGGAGGTCATTACAACGTGAAGGTCATTTGAATGTCAAGATCATATGAATGTCAAGGTCATATGAATGTCAAGGTCAAATGAATGTTAAGGTCATTTATTTACATGTCAAGATTATATGAAGGTCAAGAACATCCTCTGACCTTGAACTAGCACATTCGAGAACCTTATCACAACCCTTAAGGTGAGAGGAGGTTCAAGAATGGGCTGGTTCCCCCTACTCTGGAGCTCTACGTGTGTTGAGCTGTTTTATTAGCCCGTTTTGAATGTGGCCGGTTGAAAGGTCCACTTCGTGTTGACGTCGTTAAAATGGAAGTTATCGCTTGGGTTGAGGGTAAATTAACACTCAAATGCAGTGTTCCCAACCTTTTTTGTGTCATGTCCCACCAGTCTTTCTAAAATTCTGAAACATATACATAATTTTTAATATCAAAAAATTTGAATTGTTCACTTAAGAAATTTAAATGATAGGCTTTAGGAAGAAACCACTAGGAAATTGCTAACGAAACACAGTAATTAATTTTCAAAACATATAATAAAAACTGAAATTCAAGATTGAAATAATTTTAATAAAGATTTTTCTATATTAATTTATTAGAGATTTTATGTTAGGTTCCAATTTGGTTAGGTTCAGTCTCAAGTCCCCTCATTGTGTTATTTCCACGCAATTTCTTTTTTTATCAGTAAAACATTTACTGCACTAAATCCACATTCAGCTAAATATGTAGATGGAAACGGCAACACTAGTTTTCTTGTACATTTGGTTGAATTTGAGAATTTGATTTCTTTTTCCACACAAAGCCATGCAATCACTCCTTTTTATTAAATACAGTTTTAATTGACACACCGTTTTGTATTTCTGCGAGTTCTTCTTGATACTGCATATATAATATATCAGAGAAATCTATGTTGGAAAATCAATTTGTTGTAAATCAGAAAATCTTGTATTTTAATCAACCGATAGAATTTTCAGATGATCGACAATAACAAGTTTGGAGCAAATGAAACTGTTCAAAGTTTTTGTAGTTAATATATTTCTGACATAACTCAATATGGGTAATCAAACCAAATATCTTTGCTCTTGCATCGACATGTTTTATTTGTTATATTTAATTTTGCAAAGATATAGGTTAAATAACTAACCAATGCTTTACAATCGACTGTCAACCGATAGTTTATTTCAGATTTGTCGCTTAAAAAATTACAAAGAGTAGCAAACAGTTCCATAGATATTTTCAAGGAGTTTCTTTTGGAGATGGAAGTAAAAATCTCATATGGTCTGCATTTTGTTTATCACAAAATAAATTGAAGAAACGCTCACATTTAATATTAGCTTTAATAGCATTGATACACTTTATTACTGAATGTAGTACTTTTAGAACAGGCGAGATGTTTTTAGTTAACAAGTTTTCCCTATGAATAACACAATGCACAAGAATAATTTCTGAATTCTCAACTTTCATCACTTTTAAGCAGCCATTTTTTTGCTTATCATATTAGGAGCACCATTTGCAACACAAGGTGTATATTTTTCATTGGTATATTATTGACATCTAAGTAGTTTTTAGCTTATTATATATTTTTGGAAGTAATGGTACTTTTACTGAACAACATTTCTTCAGCAAAATGCCAATCAATATATTTTACGAAAGTTATCAATACTGTCTTATTGTCTCTAAAAGTTGATTCATTGATGCACTGAGAATTTTCTTGTTTTTCAATATCTTCATAAATTTCGTCTATTATTCGGTTATGCCATTTAGTAACAATATTGTTATTGTTACTAAATGGCATAGCTTTTACATCATTGCCATATTTTCAAGAACTGTTTTAAGATGTGATATTGACGGTTTTATTAATTTCTCTTCTATAGTATGATTTTTTTTTGCAGATTTAGTGATGAATAAAGAAATTTGATAATGATAAAGAAAACGATTATGAGTTGAAGTATAAGCAGCAAATAGACACTTTATTGTTGTTCTCTTTTCAAAAAATTTTCTTTGTTTGAAAGTAATTCAAATTAATATGAGCATTATGTTTCGTCTTCAAATTCGCCTCAAGACGACCTCATTTCATTGATTCGTTGGTCAAGCTTTGCTGGCATAAAGAAAACCGCTCATCGTGCACAGCGGGTATGAATCCAAATTTTAAATATTCCTCGGAATATTGAGGAATTATTTCTTGCTGGCGCCACTCATTTTACTAAAGTATGTTTTAAAATTAATTTAATGTGACGGATTTGTTATTATTTGTTAACAATGCGCATTTCTGCTGAAGGTTTTACACATCGCAATTGATGTAAAATCGGATTTGAAAGAACCATCAAATTGCCCTAAAGCATCCGCAAATATCTTAGCTTTGTGGAGTTCGCTTTGTTGTTTGTTGATTTTTTGGTTTGAGCGTCCGAATGAATTTCCAAACATAGTTTGGTTGTTCGATCATCGATTCAAGACGACGTTCCCAACGTTTGTTGTTGCATTTGCGCAAATTATTTTTGACTTTGAGCGCGAGTTATATTCCTTACGATGGAACGGATTGTGTGTATTTTGCCACCTGCGGCAGATAATTTGGTTCTCTTTGATCAGAGACTTTAACTCAGGTGGATGGCCAGGAGTTCTACTTGTGCGGTAATAGGTTACATAGGTTAAATGGTGTACTTGTGAGGTATGTTACCCTCTTTGAACTGCGACCTAACATATCTAGTCTTCTAGCTTTAACCTATCACTTCTTAAGCAGTGCCAGGTCCTCCATGAACCTGGTAACATTCTCGGGAGTGATGATGTTCACTTCTTCGTGGGACAATCGGTTTACACGAAGTGTAAAATACGTTGTGCGGTAATTCTACTGGTTGTGATTCGTTGGCAGTGGATAGAATTGCCGAAGAGAGCTTATCGACGGCTGCCTCAAGGTCTGCTTTAGATTTGATCATCCGAATATGTGAGTAGCTCAACATTTCGCCTGTATTTATTCGAAAAGATTTGTTTGTGTCGAACGCAATGGTTACAAAAACCGGATTATGGTCGGAGGTCGGGTCGTCGGGAATCTAAATGCCATGGCCTGGACGTTTGGGAGTACGGCAAAGTCTTTCGCGTCGGGATAATGGTGAGCTGTCGAATTTTCAAGTGATTTTCCTTTTCTGTTGGCAATCCTGTTGTTCCAGCTAGGGCTTTTGGCTTTTTTCGTCCACGATGAGTTGTTAGAAAACGTAAGGTTTATATCATCTTTTAGTATTAGCTTGTAGGTGTTTGGCAAGCTGATATGATCTTAAGCAGTCCGAAAATGGGAATAGTCTATTTTCCTTTTTTCTTGAAAGTGCAAGATATGAGTACAACTTAGAATTCTGGGTCGCCGACGTTCACAGAGATGAGTTTTATTCACCAGCATGATGTGAACATCATTCTCGTGCATTAAGAGATTCTAGCCCAGAGGTCTTCACACTTTCCAGCCTTAAGACCATACTGTATACTACAGTAAGTTCCAATGGCCAAAACCTTTTTGTTTGCCATTATCTCTAATTTCTAGACTAGTTGATCAGTACGCGATCTAAGCGAAAATACTCTTACAAAATTCGCTGTCACGGGCCATGTTGATGACACTGGCGGGCCGTAGTTTAGAGACTGCTGCTCTAGCTCATGGATTCGGTTGGATAGCCCGTTCGCATTCCAAAAGGAGAGGCCAAGAAAGTCTTTTGGAAAGATAGGGAACTTAGTTTTACCATGGAGAATTTAATTTTCCCGATTAACCATCGACTAAGATATTGCTATAAAGGTGCCATCTATTGTTTAAGAGTTGCACTAGATAAATTAATCCACCCAATCAGAGATCTACTGTAACGCTTAGTTAATACATAGCACCTTTATGATTATTCTTTATTTAAACTTTTATGGGTATGCAATAAAAATAAATTATAGAAACAAACACAAAATTAAATGATATGGTCACATTTTACATTTCTAGATAGACTAGAACTTACAACCAGTAATTTTTAATAGAACTATGACGAACAAAAAAAGAACAACTACATAATCGTCACAAGTGTCTACTGCACGTTAGTGGCTAAATATGTATTTTTAACGCCTCCATTAAAATAGACTGGAAAATTCATAAATGCAAATAGCGAGTGAATGTGGCGTGTAAGTGATATTACCATATTGCAGAAATACGTACAATTTGTAAAAATGCACGGTGCTATATTTAGAGAGCTCGTTTTCAGATACGTATCATGCAAAATGTAAACGTTTGCGTTAAAGTAATGTATGAATATTAAGCATTTCAAGTTAATTATAGAGAGTATTAGAGGGTACATCGTAGCTGTAGACGTTTCAAGGTAATATTTCAATTAAATTTATTTTTAAATGAGTAATGGCATTTTATTATAGAGTAGGTTTCTATTTTTAGTTGAAATTTATTGGTCTCAAAACCTCTTTCCAAATTTTTGATCAAAATAATTAGAAACATTTTTGACTTTTAAAATATAATCCATATTATGTAGAATGTTGAAAAAACTAAAATTATTTAGCTTGTGCTGGAAACAATAGGCCAGTGTTTGTTTTCTGGTTAAATCCGTGATATTCCAAATAGATAAGTTCAATATTGGACATTTTCGCACGAGTGCCCTTCGAGAGTTTCCTGACTAGTCGACGTAATGACAAACGATTTTAAGTCACGCAACACCAAACGCACGCTTTAAGCAAACACAACAAAAAAATTACCAAAATTCAACTTTCTTGTTTACAGCACTCAATTAAACGCATGAGTGTTGTGTTTTAACTTTGGACACCATTAATTCCACCCTTGGAATTTATAGCTTTAATTTTATTGACAAATTCCGCGTATCTTTGCGCGGTGTATTATATGTGCGCCGGACATGGTGGGGAAGGGAGAAAATATTAATACGCTCTTATCCGCAGAAAACACGCAAACAATTTTTTTTTCAAAAACCTCACAAAACGGCGTTTGCGCTCGAGGGGGTGGCCGGGAGGCGTAATGAAATTACTTACCGAACAGATGGATTACCTCCGGTCGGGATTTAGTCGGTCGAAATTGATAAAGTTTTAGATTGAACAGTTTCATTTACTTTTTTTTTCTTGTGAAGTGTGCACATCGAGCCCTATTTGTCGGACGCGGCAGTAAATCGCTGGTAAATTGGAATTTGATGAAAGTGCGGATTTAATAAATTGTCCACTGTGTACGCTACGTTGCACACATGTATGAGTGGAGTTTTAAATTGCCGGTCGATTCATCTTTTGTTTAACCGGACATGGCGTTTTTAAGAATTTCTATTATCCTTTTGTAATAATTGAATTCAATAAAATCAATCAAAGTTTACACATTCATTTTATTTGACTAAATTACCTTTATATAAAATAAAGCAGTAAAAACAATTCTTCACACAGTTTATTTTAAATATCAAATACATATTTCAAGTAAAATATGTAAAGAAAGGTTTTTTTTTATAATCATTTAATTACGTGATGATAAAATGATTATCAAATAAACGACTAAAAACCTTTCTTCACATAGTTTTCTTGAAATATGTATGTTCACATCCAATTAATTTACTAAAGTTACATTTATAATTCTGATAATGACACGTTAGTTTGCCGAAACTATAATCAACGATAAATAAAAAGTGTTAAACAAAGTCAAAAGAATATACAGTGGTAAAAACATAGAAAATCGGGTTATTTTTCATCCTACATTAAAAAAAAAAGTGTAATAAAATATATAAGTTCTTACGTTGTAGAAAATTTACTAATGATTAGAAAAAAGTGTATTTATTTATTTGATATGTATAATGAAGTAGAAGTCTCAGGAATCAACTATATTATTTGATTTTTTAATTAATTATGTATGGTAAAATATAAAAGATGATAAAAATATAGTTCTTAAATTAAACCATTCTGGTGATTTAAAATAAAGAAAGAATTTTCTCTCTCGTCTTAAAAATATAGACTCAATTAGCGCGCCTTTAATTAATTAAAATTAATTACGTAAAAATAAACTATACCAACCCTCTGGCGATTTTAATCATCGCCTAACCATAACTCCATTAACGCTTTTCGTTTAGTAAATTATCGCGGGCGCACAATCGAAAATCCCTCTTTGGAAACTAGACGGGGGTAGAAAAAAATTGCCTAGCAAGATTTGTAATGCTATGTATAGAAAACTTTCGGATAAAAATCATGCGGTAAAAGCGGTAAAATTCAATGGGCAGGCAGCACAACAAAATATCGCGAGGTAATTAAAGCTGCACGCGAACTTACTTAATTAGTTCATAAAATGCAATTTTGCGTGCCCCGTGGGAGTACAATGGAGCGTTGCCTGTGGGGAGGGAAATTGTTATGTTTCGTTAATGGTGACGGCGGCTCAATGCATAAATTTCTATACAGGGAAACGTATAAATATTTTTTTACGTGTTCCACCGATTGCGATCACAATTTGTTGGCTGTTTTCTCGTCATCAATAATAATTTTATTTACGAACGTGAGGAGGTCTAAAGCTATAATCCTCGTAATGGAAAAAATCTAGAAATATCTAAAAATTTAAAGGGGCCATTTCTAGAACACTCATATACATTTCTGGCACAGTTAAAAAAAATTAACATTAACATTCTAATAATATCAAAGAAAAACCACTGGGTTAGCGAAGAATTCTGGGAAAAATTATATAATTATGAAGAGAAAATACTGGGAAATTTTAGAAATTTAGAAACAAAATTACTGAGAAATCCGAAAAAAATCTACGAAATCTTGAAGAAAAATCTCTACTTTTGGAGAACATTTGTGACATGTGTAAACATACAGGTTTGACACGAATAATGTATTCTTATTGACATGCTGAAATGTTTTAGAAACCTAAAGTGAAATAAGAAAGCTCAAAGAAAATTCTTAAAATCTGAAAATACATACATAAATGAATTTTTAATTTTTTGACATTTGCAAAATTGTAACATAACGGAAGAAAATACTGAAATTTAGATAGACGACTTCTAGAAAATAAAAAAAAAACGTGAAGGAGAAATTATTGGAAAATCAATGGAAAATTTTAGAAAAAAAAAACTGCTGAAAAATTGTACAAATCTCGTAGAAATTTTTTAATATTTGAAGAAGAAAATGCCGAAAATAATATAGAAATTAAAAAAGTGTTGCAAATCTGGAAGAAAAACTACTTGAAAACCATATAGTTGTGGACAAATATTTTAGAATGAAAAAAATTCCAGAAATTTAAGTTCTTTTTGAGAAAATGCTGTTAAAATTCCCAAAATCTTAAACTAAAATGCGTGAACATTCTAAAAATCCTTCCAATTTGGAAAATAAATGAATTGTAGAATTATAAAAGAAAATTCACGAATTTGGAAGAAACATACTAGAAGAAATTACTGAAAAGCTCTAGATATCTACAAGAGAAAAAGTTGTATAATTTTAAATTGATATTTTTTTAATTCCTGAATAAAATGGCAAAACAATCTTTAAAGAAAATTCCTACAATTTGTAAATGCAATAAATGTTATAATTAGAAATTATAAAATTATGGAAGAGAATTTTCTAATTGACAAAATCAATGTTGGAAAATTGAAATAATCTAGTACACTTCTAGATAATCACTTTGGAAAATTTTCGTAAATGAAATACGATAAAACTTTCTAGATAAGAATTGTACATTCTCGCTGTTTATGAAAATAAAACTTTTGAAATCTAAAAGATAAAATGTTTTAATGTTTGAAAACCTAAGAGAAAATGTTTTAAATCAGGAAGAAAAAATTCTATAAGTATTTAAAATCCTTAAATAATATTCTCGCCATTAGGACTAGGAAAGAAAATAAAATTATAGTAAACTGTAACCAAAATTGTGAAATAATGGGAAAAAATCTCGAATTGGAATTTGCTGAAAATGTTAGAAGAAATCTCAAAAAAAAATACTGGAAAATTATACCAAAATTAGTATGAAAAATTGATAGAAATATTGAGACGAATCTCTCCATTCAGGGTAGAAAATTCTAGAAAATTATAAAAATCTAAAAAACAATCTATCTTCAAGAGGAAGATAGAAGAATTGATAGACATAGAAGGAAATATTGTGGCTCTACAATATTAAGAAGTTGGCGGGAATGAGGTTTAAATATCTGACAAGAGCAATAACAGATAGGAAATCATATGTTGAAATAGTCTCCAACTTCCTCTAGGAGAGGCAACTGCAGAAGAAGAAAAGACAAAATTTGCAAATCTCAAAGTAAATTTTGTTAAAAGATTTCCAAATTATTAAGATAAATGTACATAAAATCTAAAAATTTAGAGGCAAATCACTGGAAAATTATAGTATTATAAAAAATTTATAAATTTTGAAAAACTTTAAAAAATTGTAGAAACCTAGACAAGAAATTACTGGGACATAAAAAACGTACTGAACCATCGTAAAAATCTGTAGGCAATTTCTCGCATTTTTGAAAAGAAAATGTTGGACAATTTTAGAATTCTTAAGGAAAAAATGTTAAATATTGAAAGCAAAAAAAAACTTAAAATCAGGAAATAATATTTAAATTAATTTTTCCATAACTTCTTCAAAACTTTTCAATTTTTCTCGTTACAGAAACATTCCTTACTTATTTCTTATTATTATTTCTTTAATTCTGTTTATTATTTTTTTATTTTAAATGTAAATAGATCCTAAGAATTTTTTTCTTTTAACTAACTTAGAGATACATTTTTCTTTTTATAAATAGACTTTTATTTATTTTAAGCGATTTTTAGAAAATTTCTAAAGTGAGTAAAATTTTATAAATTTTCAATTGTGTTTTTGCAGAAATGTTTAAATAAATAAAATTAATTTCATCTGTTACTTCTTTAATTTATAATAAATTTTATTTCTTAAATACATTTTTATGTAATCGTCCTTTTCGTAAAATTTTAGTTTTTATTACTTTTTTTAAATCATTTTCTACTTGCTTTTAAGTAAATTTTCTACTGATTTTAACTGATTTTTAATTTTTTTAAATTCCTCAATATTTTCTGGTGTGTAATTTTCCTGTTTTACGATATTTTTATAAGAAGTTCAAATATAAACAGTTCTGTTTTCAACTCCTTTTCAACATTTTTTTTTTGGTATTAAATTTACTACAAATCTTTTTAACTATTTCTTCTCATAGATACATTTATCTTATTACAGTCATATTTATTTTTGAATTTTTACCCATTTCAATTTCAACTTCTTCTGCCTTAAAAGCTTTTAATTGTTTTTATAAAAATATTTTGATTTTTTATTGAATTTGAACGGTTTTAATTTTTCGTTTGTTTTTTTTTGTCGACAAATTGTCAATTAAACAAATAACATTCTCTATGTTAATTGTTTTTGTTTTATTTCGATTATTTTCTTAAAAAAACACTTTCTCTTTGTTAGTAGTCGTTTTAGTAAAATTGATTTTTGGTATTTTCTTCCAGAAATAATTTTTAAATTTTTTGAAAAATGTAATTAAAAACTTGTTCTTAACAAATTTTTAATTGCTAATTTTAATTCTCTTCTTAACTTTTTCTTATTAATTTTCATCTCTTTACGAATAATATATATATTTTTTTATATTAATTGTTACTAATTTAATTATTTAAATTAAAAATTTCTATTCTTTTGAATATTTTTTTAAGATTTCTTCTTGGATAAATATTTTTTAAATGTTTGTTATAAATAATTTTCCTAGAAAAAGTTTATAAACAAACTCGACTTAAAAAATTTTAACCTACATAGAATTTTGTTGATACATTTTGTTTCTTTTAATAGTTTTCTCACTGTATTAAGAGATTCAGTAGAATTTTATTACAAATAAAAAACTTTTTAACTTTGTTTGTGTAACACTGATTTTATTAAGTGACTATAGTTTCGACAATTTTAATTTGTCATTTGCAAACTAGAACTTTAAGTTAAAATTGTCGAAACAATAGTCACTGTTATAAAAACAAAGTTAAAAAGTCTTTTATTTGTGAAAAATAATGTATAACGAAGTAGAAGAATTTTTTGTTTAATTTGTTCTTTTAAAGTTTGTTGCTTTTTTTAAATAAATTAAATTTCAATTCTTTTTTAAACAAATTTTCCTATTTTTTTAAAGAAATATTTCGTTAGTTGTAAGACATTCTTCAGACATTCTTTTAAACAAATTGTCATTCATTTTTTTACAAATTATCTAGTTTTCTTAACGACGAAAAGATTTAGTTTTTGTTATGCAATTCTGGTTTCTTTTCTAAATTTTACTTTGATATAATATAAACTGTTTTAAAAATGTCAAGAATTTTTTTGTAGATTTATAGATTTTTTTTAGCAAGTTTCTTTCAGGTTTTCAGAAATTTTTTTAATTTCTTTCAGTTATTTTTATTGGTTTGTAGAACTCTTTTTAATCCATTTTTCAAGAATTTTCTTATGAGCCTCTAGAATTTTAATCAATATTTTTGTAAATTTCTTACTTATCATCAACTTTAATTGCATTTTTGAAGAAATTGTTTAAAGCATTTGTGATTTCTGTAATTTTTAGAAAGTATAATTCAATGTTTCAGATATTTTCTTAGAGAGTTCTAGAATTTTCTTCAATTATTTTTTTGTAAAACTTTCGAGTATCTTTCATTTAATTTTTTTTAATTTCCTTAATGCCTCTAAAATTTTCCTTATTTTTTGTAGATTTTAGATATTTTTAGTAACTTTTATTAAATGTTATGAGTTCAAGAAGTTTTCTGTTTATTTTGTAGATTTCTTGAATTATCCAGAAAGTTTTTCAGGAATTTTGGAATTTTCTTCAGTTATTTTTGTTGATTAGTAGAACCTCATCACATTTTTGAAGAACTTTTCTAAAGGGTTCTTGAATTATGTAGATTTCTAGAATTTTTTTAGAAAGTTTTTTTAGTTATCAATAATTTTCCTAGTGTGTTCTAGAATTTTCTTTAGTTTTTTTTTTGTTTTATAGATTTCTTGAACTTTCCACTAAATTTCATTCTATGTTTTAGTAATTTTGTTATGAGCCTCTACAATTTTCTTCATTGTTTGTACATTTCTGGATTTGTTTATTTTAATTTGTTGTTTTCTTTGCTTTAAATAGGTGTCAAATATGTGCAGTTCATTTTCTCTTGTTCTAGTTCTTTTATAAGTAGTGAGGTAGAAATTGTGTCGAATGCTTTTCTTAAGTCTATAAAAATAATATACTTAAGAAAAGAGTTAAGAGCTTTAATTGTTTTTTTTAATTTAAGTGTTATAAAAATAAAATATTTTAGTTAAATTTTTTTATCAGAGATTTTCTTATTTAGTATTTATTGTATATTTTTCTGTTTTAAACTGTTTTCTTAAAAAGTTAAGAAACACTATTTTTAAGTAAATTTTTAAATACTTTTTTTCAAATTGCCTATAGTTTTTTAACTTTTCTTCTTTTCTTACTTTAGGAAGAGAATCAATAGGTACTTTTGTCTTTTTTTGAGCTATTTGAAGCAACTGTTTTTTTTTGTAAAGTTTACTAGATTTTCTTACAACAAATTTTAATTTTTTAAAATATTTGTTTGCTTTTGACATTTTTAGTGATAATTTTTACAATTTTTAAGTAAATTTTACGGAATTTTTTACACTGTGAAATTTTTTTGTAATTTTTAATTTAAAACTATTTTAAAAATGTTTTATTTAGTTTCACCTCTTAAAAATTAAATTTGAATCTTCTTAACTTAATATTAAGCTGCCATCTAACAAATCTTTAATTGTTTTCTTTTGCCAATTTTCTACATTTTATTTTTTAAGTTTTTCGATATATTTTTTATCCTTTGAAAAGATAATTAATACAGCCTTTTTCTTCTTTTCTTACTTTTAGAATAAAGTCAATAGCTATTTTCGTCTTTTTTGAGCTGTTTAAAGCAATTGTTTTGCGTGAAGTTTAACATTTTTTTAACAAATTTTTAATTTTCTTTTATTATTTGATTGCTTTTATGAAATGTTTCAATGATGATTTAAACTACTTTTTAACTAAATTTTAAGCAATTTTTTTTTACAATTTTTAACTGTAAAAAATATTTTGCATTTTTTAAAATAAAATTCTGCATTTTTTAAGTATTTTCTGAAAATTTTGATTTACTTTCACCTTTTGAAAATTAAATTTGAATCCTCATAATTTAACGGTTTCGTTTTTAGTGGTCTCCAAACAAATCATCAACTGTTTTCCTACAGTTTGTTTTTTTACTTATAATTTCTTCGTTATAAAAACTTTGAGATCTGTTTTTAAGCTGTTTAAATATTATGGAGTTGCATCATGTATTCGCCTCATCAATTCAATATTAAATTTCTTATCCAATTGTTTAGGACTTTTATCCAATTGTTCAGAATGTTTCTTCTAAAGTACAGAAAGTTTCTTTGATTTCTATAATTTTCCATTTTTTTTTTCAATATCTCTAAAACTTTTCAGTAATTTCTTTTCCAGATTTCTAGAATTTCTCAACATTTTCCGTTTCAAATAGCGGGAAATATCTGTTATTAATGTGTCATGGTTTTTTTCTTCTAGATTTCATGAAGTTTTTCTTTAATTTCTAGAAATTTTAAGAATTTTTATTCTTATATTGCGAGGATTCTACAATGTTCCAATATTTCTTCTTTTGAATGTATTGATATTCTGGCCATTTCTCTTGCAAATTGTGAAGATTCTAAAATTTTCTTATATGTATTCTTTGTTTAATAGAATTTTCCAGCATTTATAATATTTTCTTTAAATGAACATCTCCAGATTTATAGATATATAGTGCTGTATTTTCAAGATTTCTAAATTTTTCCACACTATGTGAAAGATTCAAATATTCTAAAATTTCCAGGCATTTTTTTCTTTTAAATTTCTAGAATTTTCTAGCTTCTAATATACGAGACTTTTATTGAATGTTTTTAAAACTTTATTTCTTGAATTTAATAGAAACTTCTCTTCCAAACTCAAAAATATTTTACACTTGTTTTTTCTTCAAAATTACTTAATTTTAATTCATTCTTCTGAATTACTAGAATTTTCTTTAACGTTTTTTAGATTTTCTAGCAATTTTTGCTTGATTAAAAGTTAAGATATTTTAGAACATGTTTCTTTTAAATTTCTTAAGGCATTTTAGATTTTCTATCAATTTTCTTCGATTAAATGTTTAAATATTTTAGAACACTTATCTTTCAAATTTCTATGTTATTTTGGCAGTTGCTTCTCTAAATGGAAAAAACATGTTTCTTCCGTTTTACCAGCTTATTTGTTTGAGATTTATTTTCTATTTTCTTTTCTAGACTTCTAGAAGTTTTTTAAATTTTCCACAATTGTGTAATTACTTTTTCATGGCTTCAGCAATTTTCAAAAATTGTTCCTCTCAGACTTCAATAATTTCTTGTTCTAAATTGCAAGAATTCTAAAATTTTTCCACATTATTTCTTTCAAATTTCTAAAATTATTTAGCATTTTGTTCTCTCTTCCTTTTTGATCAGTTATTATAAGTTTTCAATATTTTGTTCGAGAATTTTCCGACATTTTGTATAAAAAAATTCATTCATTCAAAAAGACATTTTCAATAATTTATTTTTAAATTCTAGAACTCTGGACGAAAATTCTATCAATATAGAAGAGAAATTGATATTAAAATCTGGACAAAATATGGTTGGAAAATTATTGAAATCTTGAAAAAAAACCTGCAGAACAACAACCTAATAAATTGACTTGACAAAAAGACAAAATGTATTATATTTTGGAATCATCGAAGATCTCCCAATTTTAAAAAAGATGAATATGCTAAAAAAATTCTACAAACCTAAAAAGGAAATTACTAACTAATTTGAGAAAACTGAAAAATAAATTGCTAGAAAATTCTAAAAATTAATATTTTGGAAACCTCGCAATTAAAAAAAAATAGATCTGGTAGAAAAATCTAAAAATCTGGAAAGGAAATTAATTGAATTGAATGATTTTAGAAATCTGAAAAGGAAATTGCTAGAAAAAATAAACTAGGAAATATCGAAACATTGTAGATTTTCTACAATTGTTTCTCTCAGATTTGAGTAATTTCTTGTTCTAAATTGCGAGAATTTCTAAAATTTTTCAACATTATTTGTTTTAAATTTCTAAAAATATTTAGCATTTTGTTCTCTCTCCTTTTTGATCAGTTATTAGAAGTTTTCAATATTTTATTTTAGAATTTTCCGGTGACATTTTTAATAATTTATTTCTTAAATTTTAGAATTCTTTAGATTTTTTTCTAACAATTTTTTCTTTTGGTTTTACTAATTTTTCTTCTACAAAATTAATTTTCCAAAATTTTAGAATTCCTTAAATTTTTCCAACTAGTTCTTTTATTTTTTCTAGAATTATACAAAATTTATATTAATATAAAATATATTAATTCATATTTAAGCGTCCATAATTTCTTAGGTCTGATGATCATTAAATAGGAATTTACATTTTATTGTTATAATAATTATTGTCAAAAACTTGTTAGGGAAATAAAACTATTTACATTTGCGAGAATTATAAAATTCACAAAAAACATTAATATAAATTAATAAATAAATGAAATAATTTTTTAAATAGTAACAATTATATAAACCATGAATGATTTATGAGAAATATGGTATTCCTCAAGGCTCCATTTCAGATCTTCATCTCTTTTATATTGATTATATATAATTATTCAGTCTATTAGTTGGCAGACTCTTCAACAACCAACATGATATTACTTCCTTAGATTATTATTATCAAACTAAATGTTACCAGATATTATAAAAGCTTATATAATGCTGAGTAAACGTGTGTAGTCCGAAGGTTACAATGATATCAGATTATGGGCAATGTTGAGTTGACTCAAAGTGTTAATTAAAAATATTATAGGTGCTCTTTATACTGGTATCAATTTACCATACACGCGGGTTTTATACAAATAAGAAACTTCTCTTTAGTTAATTGACTAACATATTGAGTACGGTCGAAGTCTTTCGTATTTTATTACTTATACACTATGTCCTTGTCCTTTCGTCGAGCTTCGTATAGAATGTTTGCGTGGGTGAATTATTT
This sequence comes from Ontholestes murinus, assembly GCA_963969525.1. Taxonomy (NCBI): domain Eukaryota; kingdom Metazoa; phylum Arthropoda; class Insecta; order Coleoptera; family Staphylinidae; genus Ontholestes; species Ontholestes murinus. Next base: position 2,785,267 of record OZ018394.1, on the reverse strand, counting down.
CGCGAGAGCAAATGATTAATTTCGCTCTGTTTAGATATTCGCGTTGTCACCTTCGCACCTCGACTTGCTACATGTATTTGCCTGGTGAATAATTTCAATCCCCCATCCCCCTTCAAACAGACCGCAGGGTGATAATAGTCGTGTTGGTTTGAGGGGGGAGGAGGAGGGGATACGTAACGTAATGTACGCCCCTGGATGAAAATCTCAACAATGCACGCCTTTGGTTCGACTTAATTAGTAACCTGTGCACAGTCTACTAACTTCGTTAGATGCCAACCACTCGTATAATAAAATCTAAACATAACTTATGAAAGAGTTATATGAAGCGTTAATTTTATAAAGGTACACTTTCATAAAGTTGTTATAGAAAATTACGTACGTGAAGATTTTGTAATTGAATAAAATATTGATGTAAAATAGGAAAGCTTTTGTCGTAATTGATTACCTATCATTAAACAGTATCAATTACTACGGGGATCGCTAATTGCTTGGAATCCGGCGGTTTCTAATTATCGCTATCGTGTAGGATGTATTTACCCTTTATGCACCTCCGCGGGGTGAGTGATGTCATGATCCACCAGGCCTGTCACACCCACGCCGACCAGTTAATTACGGTCCCCCCTGCCATTCCGCCCGGAAATCCTGTTACGTATCAAATTAATATAATTTATGGTTCATTGTTTCTACCGTTCGGCCCGATCGTCAAAATCTCCGCCCCATTGTTACACAAATCGACGATTTTATCCATCAAACATACCCCATCCCTCGTAATCTGGCAATATTGGGACTTATAACGCGCGCACCCTCTTACACTCCGCACGCAATGATGGATGTTATCCTCAAGCAGGAAGTAATTCGTTTATTTTTATATTGTCTCAATAGTAATTTATAAATTATATAAATATTAAATTGAAATTGTTACTCTCTGTTTATATCATGAATTTTTTAAACTAATATTCGTCTTAGCTACTTAATTTTTGAATTTACAGAATGTGACAGAATTATTTTAACAAAATTTTTAAAATAAATGGTTTGGACAAGAAGATTTTATTGAATTACCCTTCGAAATTTTTTTAATATAAATGGTTTAAACGAGAAGATTCTATTGAGTTATCCTTAAAATCATCAGATATAATCCAACATTTTTTCTATTATATAATTATATGAAATAGTTAAGATAAAAACATTAAAAAGTAAGATTTATTTGTCTAGAAATATTTTAAAAGTGTATTTGGTGAAAATAATACTTTCAAATAAAAGAACAAGCTGAAAATCAGCTAGCAAAAACAATTACGATACATTTAATAAATGTTTTATTCTACTTGAACGATTTATGTCGAATAATATAAATATTGATGGTACATCTTAGAAAATAACTACACTTTAATTCTAAGCCTCTTCAAATGATTTCAGCCTAAATGCTACGCATTTTTTTGTGTGTTTAACTTAATTACCCAACTTTTCCATTGAATACACCCGAACAAACATTAGCCGAAAATATTTTTGATGGATTTATGTCAATCCACACCCAAATAGGCTTTAATTGAAAATTATTCATGCTTTAATAATGGCTGAATATGAAATGATATAGCCGGCGGCTGGGAATGGAAATATTAATTAGTTTTAAATTCCGCCGGTGTGTATTTGTTTTCCATCGTGGATTATTATTGTTTCCGGTCGCGTTGGCGAAACAATTGCGCATCAATTTATAAAATGAGGAAAAGTCAAGGTTTTAAAGTTCTTTAAATTATATTCTTGTAAAATCTAAATGTAAAAATATAGAAATTACTGATATTATAATGTTTGTAAATTTGAGTGTCTGCAATATATCAGTTATTTAAAAAAGAAACATAAATACAATCGCAAATTATCCCAATTTCTTACTATATTCCTTGTTCAACATGGTTAGCATGTTACCACAGATGCTCAAGTTGCCTCTTTATATGATTTTTGTTGTACAATTTCTTTTAGCGACAGTTTGAATTAGAAAAAAAACTATAATCAGTTTGTTGCCATTATTTAGTTTTAAGTAATCGTTTAATTTAAATCTTAAATAATATATCTAAAAGGTGATGAAGATTTTATATAAATTTCTAGCGCTAAAAGATTAACTTTAGGTAAAAGGCGATGACATCAAGATTTTATCGCATTAACTCTGTTTCTGATGAAGATTATATATGATGCGATACAAAAGATTTTATAATTTTGGATTTAAATGAATAGTTTAGCAAAATATTACATTCATTCATCATAATCAGTATCAACCAAATTAATAAGAATTTTTTAATCCCGGCGCATCCACCAAAATATAAATCAATGATAAAGCGGTATTATATGTTTCGCATGCCTTAATACTAATTTTAGTATCACAATACAAATATCGATTATCCATTAATTACGAACAACACCTTTAGGACGTAACAAGAACCGGTAAAACTTTTAATTCCGTATTGGTTGCTTGTTATCTATAAGGAAATTGTGTATAGTTGCTGAAAACTTTGTTAATAGCTCAGGGAGAGGAATAAAATTTATTAGCATTGTTCGCCAGCGCACAATTGAAGCGGAGCGTGGAGAAGAAGGAGGCGATGAGCAAAAAGTTGAAAACTAATGTAATTACCGGCGGAATAATTTGTGTATCGGACGATGAGAGGGCCGAAGAAAAACGGCGGAGAGAAGGAGGATCAGCACGGACGGGAGACGACTTGGTGCGTAAATTATTTGCAGAAGACGACGACGATGTCCCGAAACTTGTGCCTAATTAATATTGCCCTTAATTAATTAATCTGTTCTATGGAAATTTCTTCTGATTAATTACAGCATAAATATATCCGGTTCCCAGCTGGATTGGTTGCCGGTAACGATCGGTGGTTTTCATCGAAATTTGAATGATGAAATTGTTTATTAATTATTATTTAAAATATAATTATAATTTCATATACTACACACCAAATACATAGACAGAAGACTTTATAACATCAATATTACAATATGATCAATATATTTTTTATATAATGATTACTCAAGCTGTCTATAATAAACATTATCACAACTTTTTGTTGGTTTATTAAGCTGATTACTGTGTACAAAAAAATTGCAAAGCTCATTTATTATTAAACCTGTTTTTTTTTATATAACGTTAAATTTCCTTAACAATATCTCATCGTTTACCATTACACCATATATAGACGATGAATAAAAAACGAGGTTTCGCGAGTGTACCGCCTAGAGGGTTTGCCTCTCTTGTATAATCGCAGCTAGAGCTTAATTAAGCCAGAAATTTCCCAATTAATGGCAAAACGTAAGCGCTGTTTGTACGAAATAACCGGGGAAACCAAGGTTAATATTATAGATCTACTAATTAATACGGAATCCTTGGAGCGTGTAGGTGGGTCAGTGTTTGCGTCGCTGGTCGTCGGCGGAAATTTAATTGTGCTGCATTAATAGGTCCATGGCCACGTGTGTGGTATATGTGTGTCAGTAGAAATATTTGCGTTGCTTTTAAACTCGACAGTAATTAAAACTATACAGTACATACGAGTTCGGTTAAGCTGTGCTTAATAAATATTATTATAACCCTTTAAATACAGAAATTTAAATTGAATTGACTTTTATATTATTAAGGGGAGGTTCTTATGTAACTACCCAAAAAATTCCCAAATTGCCTAACACTAAAATAAATTTCGTTAATTTTCCGGTGGATACATATGTCAGCCCAGTAATTAAATGTTTTATTTGCCTGAGATGCGACCATATAAATAAGCAGTGCAAAAGGCGTCAAAATTGTAAAACATGCGGTTCAAATCATAAGGGAAACTGCCCAAATAGTTCTGTGTTTTCTGAAAAAATAGATACACATGCGTCTATTTCAAAGGACTGCCCTGAGTACACAAATTTATCTTTCACTGAATGTCAAAAATTATCCAGCTGGTTTTGCAAATTATTGCATCGTCAAATAAATTCTATTATCTTACAGATAGTTCTGATTTTCCTGAAAACGTTTAGTAATAATAACGACAAAAACAGAGTTAACAATCCACTTCCTACAACTAGTTAAATTAATTAATAAAATTATTGAACCAAAAAATAATAAAACATATAACATTTCTAACAATTCTAATTTCACAAAAAAAACGTAAAACAAACAAAGGTCCATCAGAATCCCTCACTAAAAGTCTAATACCTGTAGTAGAGGTAATAACTAAAACTATTCTAGAGGTATTGGACAACCCGCATTTGTTCGTCAAAGAAAACTTGACTTCAGATTTAAAAACGAAAGTTTAACAGATTATAAACGGAGTCCAAATTCCACTAATTGTATAAGAGCAAAACAGATTGCAGCAGAAACTAAACGATTATTGGAAATGAAAGCAAGGGAACGCTGGAAAACATTTTGCAATAATACTAAATCAAATTCCCAAGTAGATACGAACTGGAAACAGGTAAAAAAATCACCCGAAAATGGAAATAATATCCCAACACAAATCAATTACTCCTCTTTAGACATCGTGATCTCGCAATGTGTCACAAACCAAACAACTAAATTAAGTTAAGAGGACTTTAATGTAAACCATTTTCTAACCAATCTATTCTTATTGAGAGAAATTTGTATTCAAAAATACGAACTCTTCTGCTCCAGGACTCAATGGAATTACATATATAGTCCATCCGTTGGATCTTCCGTCCTACGTCACAAACTAGCGCTTTAAAAAACGACGAAAGTTTTACAGTGCGTTCTTTTTCTAACGCATTTGCTTTACTTTATCAGACTGAATGTTTTTGTGTCGTTTCTCGAAGCGATATTTTGTGACATAGGACAGAAGATCCAAAGGATGGACTATAGCATGATTTATAGGTTACCAGACAACGGCAAAAAATATCTATTAGACTTGTTCAATTCCTGGTGGGGAGATATGAATCACTATAGTGAATTTAAGACAGTGACTGTAGTTTTCATCCTTAAACCAGGAAAAATCCAAATGGATCCGAATCGCTCATATCGCGCATAACAAAAATATTCGAAAAGTTAATTAAATTAAGATTAGAATGGTGGTTGGAACACCATAAAAAACTTCCTCAAATCCTATATGGATTCCACCGAGGACTTGAAACTGTTGATCCTATAACCACCCTCGTCACAACCATCCAACTTTCCTTCTCAAAAAATATGTTCCTTCAATGTATTCAAAAAATGATAAATATGGATATTCCTCTGAACGTGGCACACAATATAGTTACCTTATACAAAAATAGAATTGTTTACACATTGGATTCCTTCAACGGAAACCCAATTGGACCTAGAATATCATCAGTTGGGGTTCTACAGGGGTTAATATATACACAGCTGGTATCCACAACATATTTCCTCCCGATATATCTTGTATACAGTATGCAAACGACTTCATCCTTAATACATCATGTCAAACTATGAACAAATCCAAGATTAAATGTTGAAATATTGTTAGAATTATTAAAGATTGGATGTAGAATGAAATAAAACACGATTTTCTCTATTTTTTATCACGGTATATTAATGATTTTATATTAATGAATTATGTTCGACTATAGTTTTGACTCTTAAAATAGTCGAAACTATAGTCGGACATAATTCATTAATGTAAAATCATTAATATACCGTGGTAAAAAAAACATAGAAAATCGTGTTTTATTTCATCCTACATTTAAAAATAAAATACCACATAGTAACGGTCACCACCATCCTGTTTCTTAAAGATTGAATGTTTCAGAATGGTTTTAAAATATCTGAAGAAAAATCTGCAGTTATGTTTTCGCGATACCATCCAAGCTAAACACAATATATTGGAATTGGATTCAATAGTTTATACAGAATCCAATTCCTCCTGAAAATGAAATATAAATATTTAGGAGTTATACTTGATACAAAGCTGTTGTGGTCATCACACATAAAATATATAGAAGGCAAATGTGAACAGGGTATTAACATAATTAGAACTCTCTGCAAAACTTGCTGGGGCGCAAATCCAGTATTTAGATCAATTTTGGACTACGGGAGCACATCAAAAACTTCATTCGTCTAGATGTTATTCAATATAAAACCCTGTAGATCGCTATTGAGGCCATGTCATCATCTCCAACCTTTTCAATTCTGGCCAATAGCGGAGAACCTTACAACTAGGTACAAGACGCAAACGTCAGGCAGCAAAACAAATGCTAAAATATAGATCGATGCAAAATAATAAAACTGTATCAAGGGTCAGTAACTTAAATTCAGAAGTTATGACAAATTGCTATTGATCTAAGAAAAATACCCCCCGTTTTAACAGAAGCCTTTATAAATACAGTCATATAAACTGTCTAAAACCTAATAACCCCTATTCTTTTGCGTACAATACCGTAATTTATCCCAAAGAACTCCTGTTCATAAAATTCACTAACTTTTACTACTTATCTGCGCTTAGTTTTTTTTTTCAGCGCGTCAGGTTTTCAGGAATTTTTAATTTTTTATAGAAACTGCCAAAAATATTGAGAAAATATTTATTGAAACTATATTTAATAGAAAATCGTGTTGTTCATTAAAAAGACAATGTAGTATATAACCTACGTTAGACATTCGTTGTTTTTTTTTTTTGAATAAAATCGTTCTCTTTTATACTAAAAACTGCATTTTGTAGTTTTCTTTTTGTGGATTTTTGTGAGCGAGTCCCTCTTCAAGGTCCAGCAGAAATCAGCCATCATTCTAATATCCCTAATATTCCTTGGTAACGTCTCTCCATCTCCTTTGTGTCTTGATGGAACCTCTCTCCCTGTTCCTCGCTGACAGTTCCAAGATTTTTGGGAAGAGAGTCAACGTGGGAATTCAGAAAATTAAGTTTGACGCTCATATTGCATCCCAGTTTTTTTTAAAATAATTTTCGACCATGTTGGCTACAATTTCTTTGAAGTTTGGAGACTTGTTGTTTCTAAGGAAACCATCTATGACTTCTACGAAAGAACTCCATGCTTCAGATTAATCCTGGATAATTCTATTCTGGAACAATCTGTCCGATTTTAAGGGCCTACAAAAAATCTTTCTTTAAGTTTAGCTTTAGAAAGTGCAGGAAATTTGTCGCGACATCTGAAATGACGTTCAATTGTTTTAATGCTATCAGCTGTTTTTTACAACTTTCAATTGTTTTCGTTCGTAATTTTTTTATCCATGTCCACCTGCTTTGATCATTTGTCGATTGCTTTTTCTTTGCAAATTTCCAACAATTTATTTTAATCACAAATAATTATTTGTGATTTTGTAATGATTCTGTAACATTCAAATGTTGTAGTGTTTTTAACGTTTTCAATTATTTTATCTACGATCGTACAGAAAGTAGACGCTTTTTGCATCATTTTTCATTGTAAAAGTGGCTTTTTAAAGCACTAGTGCTTTTTTACGTTTTTATTGCACGCTAATGTCAAACTGTTTTTACTGCACAGAAATGTCAAATTTGACAGATGAATATATTAGCACAAATTTTCGACGAAAAACTTATTTTTTTTATTAATTGATACAAATAACTAATAAACTATAAATAAAATATATAATACAAACCAAATGGCAGATTTAAGAACTCTGAAGATTTCATTTAATGCAAGTCGAAGCGATTGCAATAAAGCGAACATTTTTTCCATAAATAATAATGGCGGCCGACATTTGTGCAACTTGTTTACTGGTTGCTAAGTAACGCTTTCATTAGTGCAATGCGGGTAAAATATGTTTTCATTAATTGAATTATTGAAATAACATTAAAATATTACCCATAAGAATATATTCTTTGAAATCCTTTACGATCGAAGATAAAATTTTGTAAGGCACACGTGTAAAAAGTTTCTTTATTGCACTCCTGGCTTTAAAAAAAACTCGCTCGTTCCTCGCTCGTGTTTTTAAACGCCAGTTCGTGCAATAAAGCATCACTTTTTACACTTGTACCTTAAATAACTATTATCACATTTTTTTTTCAATATATTGAAATAAGTGTTATTAAAATAATTTTCAATTGTTTTCTCTTGATACATTTGCTGTTGTTTCTTTATTGTCAATTTAATTTTTATTAACAAATTTCTTTTAATGCAACCGTTTTTAAAATAATTCTTGATTTTATCGTTAATATTCAAGTGCTATTATTGATTGTCAATTGTTATTATTTCTGGCAAATTTCAACTATTGTTTTCGTTCATTTAATTTATTGTTTTTGAGCGTTGTCAACTGTTTTTTTAAATTTAAATTTCTAATAATTTTTAATTATTTTTATTGTAACTATTTATATTAATTTTCAATTGATTTTGTTCATCAAATTTAGGTTTGATTTTGCCAACTTTTAATAATTCTTTAAATTATTTTCTGAAGTGATTCTTAATCTGTTTAAAACTTTTGCTATTATTAAAAATAAATTAGCAAAAGCAATTAAGTAAACGTTTTTATTTATGTTTAAAATCAATTTTATAATAAAGCTGTACTGAAGAGATTGAAATATCGAAACACGTGTCTACAGATGGTTATAAAATTGAGTATTGAATTATTTAATTGCTTTTGCTAATTTATTTTTAATTACATCAACCTAAATTCATTTCTTTTTCCAAATTACCATAGTATAGTCACTCACAAACTATTTTAACGTACATTCAATCATTGTTAGTTCATTTTACAGAAAGAAATACGTTCAAACTAGTGTTGCTTTGATAGCCTTGCTATTTTTTAACACGCAATTTACTTTTGTATTATTCAATGTCTGTCGAAGTATTAGCTAGAGAAGTAGTTGTTTCAAAAGTGATTTGTTCTTGTAGGCTTAATAAGACTCATTTGTTGTAGATTTTACGAATATATTTTCGTGTTTTTTCTATTTATTTAAAATTTATAGTATCTTTTCCTACCTAAGTTTTTAATACTCTAAAAACGAATCTTTCAAGACTCTAGTTATAGAAATATTTCTAATTTTTAGACTTTTCTTATAAATTTTGGAGAATTTTTCTTATATTTCCTAGCGTTTCTTCTTTTGTTATCTGTAAAATTATAGAAGTTCTTGGATTTTAATACCAATTCTTGCTTTTTCTTTACCTTTACAAAATGTTTTCTTTATTTTTCTGATATTTTCTAATAACTTAAATATTCAATCTTCTGATAGTTTCTTCTTATTATGTTTTGAATAATTAAAATATATAATACTCTTAGATTTTCGATTTCAAACCCTTCATATTCGTCAGAAAACTTTTATAACATATTTATTGTCAATTATTTTCTAACTTTTTTCAAACTATACGTTACTATATGCTTAACTACAAGGTTAATCAAGAGACCAACATCCCTCTCAGGGTAGTTTAAGGTCATCCACAGTTGATTCAAAGTTTTTAGTGATACGATGATACATTTAAGGCTATTTAAAGTGATTTGATAATTATTCAAGATAATTTAAGTTTAATCAAGGGCATCAATAGGTATTTAAGGTTGTTTAAGGTTATCCAACGTTAATTCAAGGTTTTTTAAGGTAATGCGATCGTTGAAGATAATCTAATGGTTGTTTAATATCATACAACGATCGTTTATAATTTTTTTCAAGGTAATTTAAGGCTATTTAAAGTCAATCAAGGATATTGACAACGATTCAATTCAATTTAAGCTCATCCAACGGTCGTTCAGTGTTTTTCAGGGTTATTTAAGTTGATTCTCGATAACAAGTTAATGTTATTTACTTACAATTGAGTTTAAGCTAGGAGACTAATTGCAATTCAAGGTCATTTAATGTTCATTCAAAATTTTTAAGGTGATGCGATGATTGTTTAAGATCATCTGACCATCATTCAAAGGTTTTTTTAATATCATTTAACTATCTTGTATAGCTGTTGAAGGTTTAAGGTGATTAATTCATTATTCAAGGTCATTTGAAGCCAATTAACGTCATCTGAAGGCATCAATGAACATTCAAGGTAAGTTAAAGTCATCAGACGACCGTCCATATTTATTTAAGGACTTCTTAAAATTATTTTACAATTTTCTCTCTCAATACCTCTGATGTTTTCAGAAATTTTCCTGATGTTTTCAAGGTTATTTTACAACTTCCTCTCTCAATATCTCTGAAATTTTTATAACTATTCTCGATGCTGCTACAATTTCTACACAAACTGTAATTAACAGTTGATATTTTATAGTTGACATTTGACCAATGTTCGTTCAAGGTTTTTAAAGTGATACCATGATCGTTTAAGCTCTTCTGGCGATAATTGAAGGTTTTTAAGGCCATTCAACTATCGTGTATAGTTATTGAAGGTTATTTAAGGTGATGTAATAATTATTCAAGGTCATTTGAAGCCAATTAACGTCATTCATGGGCATCAATAATATGGCTATTGAATGTTATTTTTTGGTCAAAGTATAAGTCTAAATCAGTAATGGCACATGTACGAGAAAGATGTTTGTCGCTCAAATGTAGTTATAAGCTATAGGAGAACGATTTCTCGTATAAGACATGATTAAACATTTTTCGGGATTAAGAGGGAGTTTACTGTCAATACACCATTGGTTCAATTTAACTAAATCAATTTGCAGAGCTTTGTAGTCATCAAGATATTGAATATTTCTGTAGAATTTTGTGCCATCTGGATTGTTTAATATGTTGCTGTCAATCAGTTATGTCTTTCCAGATTGGACCCTTGTGGTACCTTACTTTTAGCAATATAGCTTTTTGACGTGTGATCTCTGAGAACATGACGCTGTAGCTGATTCGTTAAATATGGATGAATTACCTGAACAATATTGTAAAACAGCTCAAATAATTGAATCTTATCGATCAATGTATCATGTTGCATGCGGTCAAAAGCCTTAGGAAGATCAGCGTAAATAACATCCGTTTGGTGCATGTTGAAAAATACGTGTTTTGTAATGCACATCAAATTAGTTAATGTAGAACGTTTAGGTATAAATCCTTGTTGATTAACCGATAGTTTACATTTTACTAAAATATGTTCAAAAACCTTAGAAAATTACATAATAATAATATGGGCCTGTAGTTGCTTATGTCAGATTTGCTACCTTTCTTGAAAACAAATATAACTTTTAGGACCTTCACACATAAAGTAAAGACACCAGTTCGCAAGATGACATTAAATACATGGTTAAGTGGTTCAGCCAAAATGACTGCAGTGTCTTTTACAAGAAACTCTGAAATGTTATCTGTTCTTATGGTAGTTTTAGCCTTGGATCTTTACAGTTCTTTAAGTACTGAAAAATTCATTGTACTAGTAGTATGATTTAGATATAAGAATTGATTGTACTTTTTGGAGTAATAATTTGACAGGCGGCTTCTTAAAATTGTCGGGTAAATTATTAAAAAAAATCGGAGCATAGTATTTTAACTTTTAGTAAGACGAAATTCTACTGTTACAACGTTGTTTCTGTTTCTAGTAAAATGGGAATGATTATCAGAGTGATGACTGTATTCAATTAAATTATTACTGATGAATCTAATACTATCAATTATGAAAATACATAGAACAGTTCAAATATTAAATTTAACAATTTTGTCTTACTGCTCGTCTTTGCATTTTGAAAACGAATGCCCCCAACAACATAACATAACACCTGTTATGTTCTATTGAAGTGTATTACTTCTCCCAATATGAAAATTTGGTTACTTCAAGAATGTAGCAAAACACGTATCGAATTTATTAAAACCATAAGCTTTGGATTGATATTCACATCAACGATTAGGAATTAAAGTTATCATGTTATGCAGGATGGGTGGGTGGCCTCTTCCCAACCTCCAATAAGTAAAACATAATCGAGGGTTTTCGTTTAAGGTTGTAAAATGTAAAAAAAAACACAAAATAATTGCATTTTTTATTGATGTATTCATACAAATATTTCAAACAATTTTTGATGGTGTTTTACTGATAAGAGGGTGGGATAGAGACCACCCATCTACTCTACATATACATATAAACTTTAATTACTGATCGCCTCTCGGTTTCCAATAACTTTAATTACAAAATTTGAATAAAAGAAAATTGACGAAATAAAATTTTTGACTTTTGTACAAAGGAGCAAATTATTTGACAATTTAAATATTTATTAAAGAATAAATTTAAAAATACGAAAACATTTCGTGAATCTACAACAATGAGTCTTACAAAGACTTTGTAGGACTCATTGTTGTAGATTCACGAAATGTTTTCGTATTTTTAAATTTATTATTTAATTTTCTACAACGAACTAAAGGATTTTAATACATTTTATTATTTATTAAAGGATAATTATTAACTTCTATTTGATCATTTAATAGTTCTTCCAACAAAGTTAGCTTTCTACTTTTGTTACAAATGTGCAAAAATTTCAAAATTATCATTAAAGGTATGCTGGTATTCGATTAAATGATTGGCGTAGGTTGAAGCAGTTTTTTGGAATTGAAAGAATTTTTTGTGTTCCTGAATGCGGTCTGGAAAGCTTCATCTAGTTTGTCCATCCTATATCTTAGGACAATCCCCACATTTTAACCAATATACGCCCGAGTTCGTCGATTTATCAGATTTATCTTTGTCATTATTTATAAATTTACCAGATGGGTTGGTCGTTCTGAAAGATGGGGTTAAGTTTTTTGGCGATGGCAGTTGATGGGGGACCGTTAAATATTAGTGAGCAATATTTACTATTTTGATCGGAATGAACATGGATTGGGTAAACTTCTTTTAAAGCTTGTTGTTTTTGTTTTTTAAAAAGAATGTTTAATATTAGCTTTAGAGAAAAGCCATTGAGTTATTATTTGAATTAATAAGTGCGAGTTCAATTTCGACACCTAATATTTGTAAGCCTGAAGGACTGTTTTAATGTTACCTTTGAAACCTTTTTCCAGTAAATGTGTTTCTTGATTCTTAAATTGAACTGTGGAAAGATTAATGAATCTTTTGTAAAATTCTACATTATTTGATTGATTGATCTTTTATGAATGATGGATTTAATTTTTGAAAATATAGTTTTTGATAAAATGTCGAACTTTACGTTATGGCGTTAGATTTCATTTACCTGATGAAGCCACTGTGTGGCGAAACATGTTGCAGTGTTCAACAATAAATGGACCGTTTATTTTGAAAGTGGTGTAAGTCAATTTTCTCTTGATTCGAGAAAATTAAAGGTTAACATATCTGCTAATTAAAAAATTTAGGCATATTATATGAAGTCTGGCAATGTTTCTACTCTTTTATCAATATGTAATTTGGTTATATAAATTTGTTTTAGACGTATTTTACTAAACTGATGTATACTTACAGGCTACAAATGAACTTACACCATTTTCAAAATTATACAATTATAAAAATTGTTTAATTTTAATTTTAAATAATTAAATATCACTTAAAATATACTTCATAGTAATCCAATTTTGTTTACAAATAATGATACGACATAAAATAGAAGTAGTATTTTTAATTTTAGACGTTAATTACATTGTTAGATTTACAAGATATTGATAGTATTTACTTATGCTCTGCATGTGGCAGTGTTTCGAAATATGCATGATGCACCGGATTTATATAAGGTAATAAATGCTTGATGTCTTTATATTTTTTTTAACTAATGGACCTAACATCGTAGTACAAAGGCGCCAGGGTGATTTTTTTCCAATTTTAGCGGTCTTCCAGGACGTGTAGGTAATAAATTTATAGTTTTAAATTCTTTGTCCTTTATCGATGTTTTATATAAAATAGTGTATAGTGAACTTTTGAGAAACCTCATCCAACATATTTGCAACCAATTTACCTGTTCTCCATTAGTGTTTTTCTTATCTGTATTTTAATCGCAATTTTAACTTAATTCAATCGTTTCATTTCATGTAAAATAAATTTATTATGTTTTCTACATTGTGTTATTACATCATAATAATCCTGTGGTGTGTACAGAAAATTATTTTTTCGCAATGCCATTTCTATGATGCCAAAATCTGCATCTTTAGGGAGGTATGAATGCCCCGAGAATAGAAATTTGTGATCAATTATGTTAATGTTATTTTCCAACGACTGAACAATTTTCAACCACATCAATGCTATTTGTAAATTTCGATTTTGTCCAGTACACATATCACTTTAGGCCATAACATGGCATTGGGTCGTTACATTTTCTAAATGCCTCAAACAGCAAGACAGTTTCGTCCCGTATTAAATTTATTGTCGTGGAAATTTTGAAAACCCTCATTAAAAACATACATATTTCGCTTATAATATGCGCTTTAGATTGATAATTTGGGGTAAGGTAAGGCTTTTTGTAAGTCAAGAGAGAAGGAAAAGTATTTATCAAGATATTTTGATGCCAGAATTATATCTTCTTGTAATGCTTTTCTTGCTAATTCAGAATCTTGCAAGTGAACATCATGTCTTTGTACAAGAATCGTTTTTTCTTCTTCGCCAGTTGTTGTCTTAATTCAAGTTTAAGAAATCGCATTTCGCACAGGTATCTCTACGTGTAACTTGAAATCTCGTTTAAAGATTTTCCTGTATGTCCATTCATTAACTGAACTCAAGTTATTTTCCTTACATTTTTCTTAGTATAAATTATACATTTTTCTTATATTTAATTCAGGATTTAAAAGGATTGTATTCGTCACTAGCTCACTAGTTCTTCTGCAAGAGCCATCTATTTTTCCACGCATGTCTTTTGGGATATGTCATCACAACACAAGATTTTATTTCCATCAATGTACTTTATGCCTTTTATTCTGTTCTTGCAACTACCATGATATAATCCATGACAATTCACACATATTAATATATTGCACTGTTTATTCTTACAACACTTATAATTAATTACTTTTTCTGTATTTTTGTCTGCCACTACATGTACGTCCGCCATCGTGCGGATAATTATGATCTTGCCCTGTTTACAATCTTACCCCACTGCACCTTATGTTTTTTTTGTTTTAAATAAATATAAATGTTTGTTATTTAATCTCCAGCAGGTTGATGTTAAATTTTGTAGTTACTGCATTCTTCCTAAGCCAAGGCAATATATTTGTGTCGCTGTTACTAATTTTAAATTTATCAAAAAATTCTCATGCGCTTTTAGGATACGATCAATTCGTCCAGTAGATATTTGGAATATATCAATGAAAAACTTCTTACATACTAAAATGTTTCGACCAAAAGTGACCAGGTAAAATTTATAAGCATATACCCTCATAGTGCCCGAATTATTTCTAGGCCTTTTTCTATTGACAGTTTTATGTTGAAAATTACAATGTAGAAATACATTTTGCTTCTTAAAATCACCTATATTCCAAAAATTTCTAAACGTTGCGTTTCATTAATACGTTCTAAAAAATGCCCAAAATTTTTGGAACAGAAAAAAATTAAGCAAATTATGTCTGTAAATAATGTGTCATTTAGGGAGGCGGAAAAGATCGCAGAATACCCATCATTTGCGACGATTACTTTACGTAATAGCTTTGCGGCTTTGGAGGATCAAAACCAATTTCCAAATTTACCAACTGTAAATAATCAGACATTCTCTGGTCCTCAAAAAAATTTAAAGCATCGAATCGAATGGTAACACCTAATTATTATAAATTTAAAACTCCTACTAACAACACAACAGTTCAACTTAAAAAACGTAAATTAAACTCTCGCCCTATCAGAAATAAATCCCCGACTTGATCGGAAGAAGAGCAACCACCGAGGCCAATGAAACATCCTGATGTTTCCGCGGACCGTTTAAAATAATTTTTAAATGAGTTGGATAATTTTATCGATACCCTTGAAAAAACGAATATTACAAATATAAGCGACAATTCAAAATTTAGTCAGCTAAAACAATTCATCAACGAATATTTAGATCATTCGGTAGTCGTAATAAACACTAAAAATGGCGAAAACGGCAATAATGCAATGGAATTGTAGATCCATTAATAGTAACAAAAACAGTTTTTTTAGCTTTTTTAAGTAAGGTTAATATTGATGTTGTTATAATATCGGAATCATGGCTTAAGCCAAATAAATCTTTTAAAATTCCAAGTTATAATTGCGTACGCAAGGACCAGCTAGACGGCAAAGGGGGCGTTCTAATTTTAATAAAAAACAATATTAAATACAAAGAAATTAAATTAGATGAAAATGTCTTTAAAACGATTGAAATTTGCGGGATTGAACTTTTTACGGATAATGGTAGTAGCCAAAATATAATATCAGCTTACCGACCACCACATATAAGCGTCTCTAAGAAACAATACGTAGACATCTTCAAAGATCTTCCACGACCTCTCTTATTTGGTGGTGATTTTAATGGACATCATCCCCTTTGGGGATCCAGTCACTCCACACCCCCTGGAAAAATTTTGCTAGACAGTCTAGGAGAAACCTACATGGTGGTTATAAACAATGGAGATGCAACAAGAATATCTGCTCCTCTCGAAAATAAATTAATCTTAGATATAACGTTAGTATTCCCAAACGACATGGGAAGTTATAGATGACACCCTCGGGTCAGATCACATACCTATAATTATTAAAACTAATTATGAACCGCAACGAATACTGAAAAATAATACTACACGAATTTGGAACACATACAACGCGGATTGATCACAGTTCGCCTGAAGAAATTCTTATTTCCTCTGCCAATATTTCTATACCATTAATTAATTATAATAAAGTGTGTAAAAGATCTAAACCTAAGTGGTGGGACACGGAATGTGAAGCATTAGTTTTAGAAAGGCGACAAAAACTATCAATTTACAAGCAAACTTATAGTATAGACGATTATATACTATGTAAGAAACTTATGGCCAAAGTAAACCGAATATTTAAACAAAAAGCGAGACAGTCGTGGATTGAATTATGCAACTCACTTAATAAATATACTCCCATAAAAGAAATTTAGAGGACAACAAAAAGAATTGCAAATAAAAATACTCCTAATGCAACACCGGTGCCCGATAATCTCTTTGAAGAATTTTTATATAAAGCAGCGGCTCCATCAGTCCAAAACTGTGGAAATGTTATATCTGAAACCAATAGTAATCATCCCATAAGTAACGAAATATCAAACGAAGAATTAGAAATGGCTCTGACAAACGGAGGGAATACTAAATTGGGTAAAGTAGAACACTTGTTTTGTTCCATAATTTTTTTTCAGTTGCCTGACACGTGTTTCGTTCGGTTAGGATCATTTTCAAAGTTAAACTAATTTAATATAAGGAGAAAATACTGCCCCAGGTATAGATGGCATTACCTATGACATGATAAGGTATGCTCATAAGTCATATAAAACTTTTTTTAATTAATGAAATGAACAATTATATTAAATTTGGTTCAAAAAATTTACTTCATAAAAAAATACTCCTCTTTCCCATATTATAATCTAATAAAGATAAGTCAAAAAGCGAATCATATAGACTAATTTCTCTTTTACCTTGCGTTTTTAAGACATATGAAAGAATTATTAAGACTAGACTAGAGTGGTGGTTAACACAAAATAATAAATTTCTGCGGCTTCCTCAGAAATTTGAGTACACTTGATGCCCTTGCTACTTTAGTAAAAGATATACAAAATACTTGTGGAAAAAATAATTATCATTTTGCATTTTTTTTAGATCTAGAAGGAGCATATGATAACGTAAATCTAGATATTTTAGAATCTAAACTAATTTCTTTTGGAATTCCAAATATTATGGCCAAATATATTATTGACTTATATAGGAATAGGGAAATTTTTGTCAAAAACAACGACAATAAATATCTGGGACCCAGAATAAGGACTACCTCAAGGATCTGTTCTGTCACCATTATTATTTAATGTGTAGACAGTGGATTTACACGGGGCAATATACTGTAATGTCATACAATATGCAGATGAAATTTTTTTTACATTTTGAAGTGTCAACTATTACACAAGGTATACGTAAAGCAATTTATTAATTGGACACACGAGAATGGTTTTTCAACATCACTTGAAAAATCAGCACTTGTGATTTTTTCTAGACATCGAGCCACCAAGCACCGCATGATAAATGTGAATGGAATACAGATAAATATTATGAACTCTTTTAAATATCTAGGCATGCTACTCGACAGTAAATTAACGTATAGATTTCACATAAATTATATTAAAGAAAAATCAGAAAAAGCCATAAACATCTTAAAAGTGGTTAGAAAAACTCATTGGGGATCAGATCCGAAAACAATGATACTTTTCTACAAATCATACATACGTTCCATCATAGACTATGGATGTACTTTATATGGCGCTGCATGCAACACCTTACTAGCACAACTAGACAAGATTCAAAATAATGCGTTACGCTTGTCCATGGGAGCCATGATGTCCTCACCTATCGAAGCCATTTTAGCCGAAAGTAATCAACAACCACTACAGTACAGAAGACGGCTTTTGGCAGTAAAGCACTTAAAGAAAATATACAAATTAGGCATAATTGATCTCGAGAGGGCAATAATAAATCTATCAACTGCCTTTAACACGTGCTCTTGTTGACTTAAACAATAGAAAACCATCTCCGCATTCTATGTTCAACGCCAATTATAAAAATATTTTAATTAAACCAACTGTTTTAATCCCTAATTATTCAAGTCCCAACGTTTCAAAGGAAGGAATTATTCAAGATCTGATTAAACGTTATGTTTCATTTACTCCAGTTTATACTGACGGTTCAAAATCCCTCAATGGGGTAGGATGTAGTTTTTTTGTACCCACTGCAAAGTATTATAAGTCATATAAATTAGGAAAAGTGTCAATTTTTACAGCAGAAGGACGAGCCATAATAGCTGCTATTGAATGGGCCATTTTGAAACGCAAAAATATCATAATCTTAATTGGTTCTCTATCAATTTTAATGACAATCAATGAATGAATTAAGATATAAATGCATATTTACGTGGGTCAAAGCACATGCTGGGATAGCAGGCAATGAAGCAGCCGATAAACTCGCAAAAGAAGGAAGTCTTAGATTGGCTCAGGAAGAAGAAGATATAATAATGCAGTTCAAACACGAAGAACACATCAGATGGAAGGCAGAATGGAAGGAACTGTCGGAGGGACACACGTCACATTATTTCAATACATCCCGATTTACCAAATAAACTCAATCACATTTTTGTTTATAACTTTAACACATATGAGTCGACTACAATATCAAGAATGAAAATAAACCACGGTAAATTTCAGTGTTTTGTTAAAAAAAATTAAAATCACCAGATATCATTATTTTATTACGAGATACACTGCTTTAAGATAAAACTAAGTTTAATTTATCTAGAAAAAGGTTAAAATTGCCGCTAGGATCTACGGTATATTTATATAATAATTAAGTTAAGATCAAGTAAGTTTGTGGCACACAATATCAATGTCGTTCTCTATGGAATATTGAGCAGTATTCATATTTAAAAATCGTAAATTATTTCGTACCAAACTTACAGTGGCGCCATGTATGAACTGGGTTCTCGAGTAACACCATGACATGAAAAATGCTTGCTTCAGCAGGATTTAGCCAGTGTTCAGTTAAACACAACATATCATACTTTTCATTGATGCACTGAAATTCAACATCATGTACTTTTCTTCTAATTGATTCTATATTAAGAGACGTTATAGTATAATCTCCATAAGTAAACTAATTTTGTTTTGGCTGTTAACCCTAACTCCCTCAGGCCATACATTAGCTGTCATAATATCTGTAAATTGTTCAGGCACAAATATTTTATAAGAACAATATACTACATATAAGAGTAAAGAGGTTTCTACTGGCGGTTAGCTTTATTAAAAGTTGGCTTATACTAGATGAAATGAAAAGTTTCATATATTTTATTAAATCTAAAGTAAGAAACAATAATTATTCCAAAGTCTAACGTTAAACTTCAAAATGTAATGACGATGTTGTAAAATAAAGCTGATTAACATCAACGGTCCGACGGAGAGAAATTTATCCGCCGCTCGTTAATTAGACGAAGGGGGCGGCCGCCGCCGGAAGTCCGCACATATTTTAATTAAGACAAAGACGCCAATTAAATCGAAAGGACCTAATCTCGCATCGTCACGGCCTTGTCCCGGGTCGGGTCGGGCAGGGACGGAGGATACGCAGGACGTTCGGGGCCTCGTTCTAAATTAGGCCCTAATCTCGGCCCGGTGGTATTATGAGCGGATATTTATAATTTGTCCTGGGTGTGGACCTTTCTTCGTTTAATATTAACCGAGGGGCCCGAAAGATGAATTCCTTGGACGGCCTTATCTGCGCACATCTGCTCCTCCGCTCTCATTATTATTATTAAAACAATGCGAGTTATCTCGCTTTCGCCAAATTATTATTTGTTAGTTTGATAACTTTATCTACTTATTAACAAAATTAAATCTACTCACTGTTACAAACTTTTATTTCGTACTTATGTTATGCATTATCACGAAGTAACTTTAATATTAATATTTATCATTAAGATTGATTCTGTTTAATTAATAGTAATATAAAATAAATTTTATGTTGTTAAAACACGAGTACCTTTTTTAATATCACACACTTTATATTAATTGTGATTATAGTTTCAAAAGAGTCAGTTGTAGACTCACGAAATGTTTTCGTATTTTTAAATTATTATTCAAACTATATATAAATTTAATGTTGATGCACATTTATCACCTAAGGAATTTAATGACATTTTTTCTTGATTTAATTATCTGACGGATTATTTGTTCGTATAATTTAATTTCTCGTCATTTGATATACAATCTCGGAGAAAATGAATATGTCACATCCTAGCTTGTTCGCTTGTAATAGAGAAACTTGCACAATTACGAATTAAACTCGCGCAGAAGAGTGGTGTGGAAGAGAGGCGGGGGAGAGGGTTTCTTGTCTGTAGGAGCTCCATGAATATCAACACGAATTAACTAATTAAAAGAGTAAGAAAGTCCTCTCTCTTAGCAGGAGCGCGGGAGATAAGATTTTACATTTAGATAAATTACACGAAACTATCCCGAAATGATCGCGTGCCCCAGTTTCGGCCGGATGGCGTTCGAGTCCTTCGCTTCCTCTTTAAAATTTCCGCATCCGAGGCACTTAGCCGTCCTTACCTATCGTTAACCATAATTGAATTAAACCGAGTGTTTCGAGATCAATCGGAGCTGGGCGAGGGGGTGGTTGGAGGTGGATGAAATCCGCCCGTCCCCTAGCTAACAGCCAGCCTTTTGCGCGCGCCAGGGAAATGTCATTCGGCGGGTGGGTGTGAAATAGGAATTTGTTGTTTGGGCATAAAGCAGCCGACAGATACTGTAGGTATTTACGAGTGAAGTGTTGTGTTCGAGTATCTCCCCGTATGCTGATATATGGAGTAATCAATCACTTTATCTTGATCATCCTAGATTCAGCCGCCCCCGCGTTTCGGTAACTATTATTTCCACTGAGAATTTATTACTGAAAGCTTTTTTGATAATCAAAAAAAAATACAAAAAAGGGAGAGGAGTGTCTGGGTGATATAAATGTTCCCCTGGGATGAATTCCTATTATACTGCATAAATATTAGTTGTCTTGATTAGAAATTAAAAACTAGTCGGAAAGAAAAAATAATAAATATTCTGTGAAACAAACCAAGTGTTTTTAATTTCTAATCAAGATTTTTCAAATATGTTTCACCACGGGTTAAGTGAGCAATTAATTAAATATAAAATATTAGTTGTGATATTAAAAGTTAAACATCCCTTTCTTCACCGAAGTATTTATTATCAAAAGTTATTCGAAATTAAAACAAGCAAATCTTTGAACTAATTTATTATTCGTTCTTCGTATTAAGAAATAATATTTGTCAGAAAGCTTTGTGTTTGTTGTTTTGGATGTGGAGTGGTTTAATATTCTTCACCTCCTTCTCCTTCTCCCTCATATTCTCCAGAGCCCATGCCAACCTCTTCGTAATCCTTTTCGAGAGCGGCCAAATCTTCATCAAGCCTTTTATACTACACCTTCTTCTATGCCCTTGCCTACGTACCAGTGGACGAAGGCTCGCTTGGTGTACATAAGATCGAAATTATAGTCAACACGGGCCCAGAATTCACCAATAGCGGTGGTGTTGGGCATCATGCAGACGGTACGCAGTACCTTCGCCAAGTTACCTCCTAAATCGGCGGTTAATTGTTGGTAAGCCTTTTCAGCAGAGATAACTAGGGCGTATGTGATGAGATGGAAGTGAATACGAGGGTATGGTACCAAATTGGTCTGGTGGATGTGATGATTGAAGAGACGACATGTCCAATAAGCCTGTTGAAGTTGTATGTTGCAGTTAAAACAATATTTTTTTCAATATAATTTCTTTAGTAAAACTGTTTCTTTGCGCAATGCTGAAGAAATTAAAAATAGATCAATACTGTGCAACGAATTTACAAGCAACTGCATTGCCTTCTTGGGCTCGGCCAGTTTAGTTTTCTTATGCTACATTATCAACGCCCTCCTCCTCGCCTACAACCAGACGAATTTGATAGCTTGGTGGGTTTAGTAGTACAATACCACGTTTCTTTTCCCTTTGGTAAATTTATTTCTCTGTGGCCAAAATTGCTTTCTTCTTGAGTAGGAATTGAGTTTCAAAATATAGATATAGAGATTATGCATACAACGGATAAATATCTTTTAAGGATGGAAAATCTTCTTAATCTCGACGGACTTCAAAGGCTGATCAGTAAGCTGTGGCCAATAATAGTCCTTCTCTTAGATGCGTTTTTTCAGCTACTGATTTGTTCCCTTTTATAATTCATTAATTATTCTATTACCAGGTTTGTGGTAGGGTTGCAGTTCTGTGTAGAACTTGTACTTGTATCACATATTATTTCTTTAATTTAGAAAAATACCTATGTAGAAATGTAGAAAGTTGAATTTGCAAGGGCAGCATATGTTATTTTATTTAGTTCATTGATTCAAATTTTGAAATTTTTGGATAAAAGACAGTCCTGCATTACATTAAACTCGCACCGCAATATTGATACTGCTATTTTGGTATTTTCCTTTCTGCACATTATTCTTTCCTTTTTTCTTAAGTACTTCAACCAGATTAAAGATTCATTTGACTTGGATGTTAGGTGGTTGAGACTGGATATAGTTATATAGTGGTAATTACTGGAATTTTAGGTTTTGTGTCTAATATCTAGGTTCTGGATCTGGATTTGGATCAATTTTGCCAAAGGTGATCAAATCATTGACCAGAGCACCTAGGCCTCACTAGGCCCGCTGTTCCTCCTGGCTGTGATAGTCCTCCGTTGTTCTATCACTCATTTAGCCATCCATGGTGACGAGCAAAGGACAGCACAACGCTTGGAGAGGCCTGCAGACTGAGGTGTTGTCCAAACGTTGTTTTAGTGTCTTGAGAGTGTTCTGTTAAAGGATGTTAGTGAGGCATTTTGGTTTTAGCGCGATCGGGGGCCCGTCCGTAGTATCACTGCCTTTTTTATTACTTACCCAGCGCAGCTCAATACTGTTTGATTGTGCTGCTTGTTTCAAGGTGTTGTGTCATTCTTTTACTAGTCTTAAGGTGATCTTGTGACCACTCACAGCTAGTATTACTGCCCTACTATCTGTAAGGATGTGGATGTTTCTATCACGGATATCACGGTGTAGGATTTCTTTTGCTCCATGGATGATGACAACGATCTCTGCTTGCAGAGTAGTTTTGTGCTTTCCTACGGGTATAGCTAGTGATATGTCCATTTGTTACTGCTTGTTAGCAGGATGGTTATGTCATCTCTATATCTTATGGTGTGGAAGCCATTATCATTAAGTCACCGCAGTAGGCTGTCAACAACTATGTTCCACAGGAGTGATGAAAGTAGTCTCCCCTGTGGGCAGACTTTAGCAATGATCTTTCTGACACCATGCGTGGAGAGGGCAATTTCCATTTTTCTGAAGGTTGTCTTATCAAAGGCATCTTCTATGTCAATAAACACGACCAAGGTGGACATTTTGTTCTCCAGAGATCATTCGATTCGGTCTACCACAGTGTGCTCCATCGATCTCCCCTGAGTGAATGCTTATTGGTTAGCGTGAATAGGATTCGTAATCAAAGCCGTCTCGCGAATTAATCTTTCGCACAATTTCTCTAACATTTTCAGGAGAAATGACGTTATACTAATTGGGCGATGTGATTTGGCTAGTGTATAATCTATACGATGAGGTTACGGTATGAAAATAACTTTTACTTCTCTCCATGCTAGAGGGATGTATTTGAACGCAATTCTCGCCCTTAAGATTCTGACGAGGTGTACTGATGATATGTCCAGCCCCCATTGGACGAGGGCCGGGAATGTACTGTCCAGGCCTGGCGTTTTAAATGGTAAGAAGCTCTTGATTGCCCAATCCTCCTTGGAGGGGTTTGAGGGTATGGATTCTGACCAACCTTCGTAAGAAGTGTCCGCATATCCTCGGAAATGGGTATTAATGAGAATTTCAACTGCTTCCGAGAGGTTAGAAGAGTAACTCCCATCCTCTTGTGTTAGGCAACCTATTTGTCTCTCATGGCTGTCAGTCTTGGGTTGCGAAGGTAACGTGTTTTCTTGCCGGTTGTATGTGTTAGTGTATGTTTGATCCACCTATGGTCCGAATATTTAGGTTTCATGTACGTCCATTAGGGATCTGACAGTATTGTAGCTTTGTATTTTCCATTTAATTAAATTATTTATTTATTTATTCTTTTTCCTTTTTACTTTTCGGTGTAAGGCTCCATTTCTTCCTGTCTTCTGTTGCCTCATTTAAATCATCCCATGTAGTACCATTTCTGGACGCTTGCTCCTTATTTGGCTATCCTATTCTTTTCTAGTTCTCCTTTTTTTGCTTTTCGTGTCTCGTATTTTTTTCTTGTGATTTATTTTCTCCTGTATTGATCTGATTTGTAGCTCTCTTTTGTATATTTCGTTCCTTAGTTTATCCTCACTGGTTTTATTTTCTATTTCTCTGATTATTCTCATCTCCATTGCATTTATTCTTTCTTGATGTTTTTTGTCATCGTCCATGTTTTACTGCTATATGTTAGTATCGGCCCTATTACTTTTACCACAATTTCTATTTTTATTGATTTTTGTTATTTCTTTCTTGTTAAAGAACGAGTTCTTTAACATAATAAAAATTTTCGCTGTGTTTCCTATTTTGTCTTTGTCTATTTTTTCATTTTCCTGAATTTTTATTTCTAGTTATTTAAAGCTCTTTACTTCTTCGATTTCCTTTCCTTGTATTTTTATTTTATGTTCCTGTTTCTCATTTGATATTATCATTTTCTTTGTTTTTTTCATACTATATTATCATGTTTATCTTCTATAGTTCTTCCTCTATTATCTCTATATTTTTTGTAGTTGTTCTCCTGACTCCGCAACTATTACCATGTCATCTGCAAACATCCGTTTATCTATTTTTACTTCTTCCATCATCCATTATCCAACCTTTGTCGGTTTTATTCTTTTCTTGCGCTTAATACATACCTCTTTTCGTTGAAAACTCTGTTGATTCCTCATTGCTTGTTCTTATTACGTTCTTTTCTCCTCGTATATGTTTAATATTTCAATTTATATTCTTCTTTCTTCCAATTCTTTCCATATTTTTTTTCTTTTTATCCTATCAAAAGCTTTTTCGAGGTGTACAAAGCATATATGCATATCTCTAATCTTCTTGATCATTTCTTCGCTTAGTTACCATAGTATGAATATTAGATCTTGTGCCCTTCTAACACCATATGGACCATCTTCCAATGCTGGTTTTATTTTTGCTCTCATTCTTATCTCCAGTATACTTGTCAATATTTTACTCGGTATGCTCGTTAATGTTATCCCTCCGTAATTTCTACATTCTCTCCTGCTTCCATTGTTGTGTATTAGTAGGATTATTCCTTTGTTGCGTTCTTTCTGTGTTTTTCCGTTTATCATAATGGCATTTAATATTTCTTGCATTTTTATATAATGATAAATTATTATTTTCCCATAAATGTAATTATTTCTGTTGTTATTCCATATCCTGGTGTTTTTTTATTGTTTCTATAATTTCCTCTTCTTATATTTCTGCTATATTTGTCTTTATATTTTATTTCTTTTTTTCCTTTGTTCCTTGATTTTCTTCCTTCTCTTTCATTGTTAGCTTTTGGGAGTATTTTCTTTATCTTTCCATTATTTTCTCTTCATTTGTTTCGTCTTTATCTTCTATGTTCATCATATTGTACTCTTTCTTTTTCATTAATTGTTTGAGGGTTCCATAGAATATTTTCTGGTTCTGTGTAAAGTTTTTTTCCCGTGCTTATTGTTTTTCTTCTTTTACTATTCTCTTTGTTTCATGTCTGTTTTCTTTATATATCATGTAGTCATCTCCTTTTTTCCATGCTTCTTTTTTCTTTTATCGCTTCTTTCTACCAATTCGTTTTTTATATCTTTGTTTTCTATTTTTGTTTTTCCGCAACTTTCTTCTGCTGCTTTCAAGATGATTTTTTTAAACGTTTTCCATTTTTTCTCTATATTGGTATATTTTTTTGCATGTATTTTTTGTGTATTTTTTCTTTATATTTGTATATCTTTTTTTGCGTATATTTGTTGTGATTTTTTTCTGGAATTTCCCTTGTTTATCCTTGACTTATAGCATTTAATTTATCATTGTTCCGGCACACTCTTGACCTACCCCAATGATTTTTTTATTGCCCTAGCGTACTCCTGACCTACCCTAATAAAATGATCATTGTCCCAACGCAAACCTTACTTATCGTAATATAACATAATTTTCGACTATGATATACTAATATATGCAGCCAAATTTGCAATGTGTATATTTGGTTGCATAAATTAATACATTAGTTTTAATTATGTTCACGTACTTATATTTATTAATTTTTTAATATATACTCTAATATGTGCCAAACTATGGCAGATCTATAGACCAGATGATCAAACAGCACTTATTTATGTATATTGTATATTATTAAATTATATTGTGTATTATTTACTGAATAAAGATAAAAACAATCGATACTTGTTCTGCTATTCTCTTGATCGAACCAAATTTTCAAGTAGGGAGAAGTAAAACTCTTGTTATCTATCCAAAGAAAAGGAACATAACCAGAGTTTTACTTCCCCCAATTTGAAGATAACAACAATTACTTAAAAATCGAAAACATTAATAAATTTGTTATGCAACAATGCAACAGAAAAATTATTAAAAAATATATGGGTATTTGGTTGACTAATGTTTTATATATTCATAAACCGAGTTTTACAATCATAATTACAAAATATTGTATATCTAGTTTTCTGATATTTTTTATAGACATAGTTAAAAAATACTATGACATAGTTACATCTACAAAAGAAATAACCTGGAAAGGTTTACAACAATACTACGCGTATTTTAAAGTAGAGATTGTTAATCAAGACAAACATTGGGCACAACATGTTGTATGTAAGATATGTGAATGGAACAAAGAAATCCCTACCCTTTGGAATACACATGGTGAACTTCGTCCGCAAATCCTGTGACCCAAATTTTTGTATTTTTTAATTTATATATCTCAATTTTGCTTACCTTATTTTAACAGGATATTGTAAAGTAATAAATGAATAAATATGAATGAATAAATATACCAATGTTTTGGCGAGCTCATCACCATGATGATTGTTATTCCTGTAATTGCAACGTACTTGTATATTACACAAAACATTAGGAAACATCATTTATAGGAACCTCAAATCTGCAAATAGGCCAGTGCCATATGGTCCAGACGTACCAATATCTGAGAAACCAACAAGTTTAGAAGATGATAGAAGCAGTTCTGAAGGTGAAACAAATTTAGCGATGTCAGTGAAATATCGAGCGTTTCTAAGCAACCGCAGTCATTTTCCAAAATCGAACTTAACGACTTAGTTAGAGACTTAGCTCTTCCAAAAATTATTTGTAAGGACTATCTGAGAATTAATTTTTAATAGTTGTATATCTAGTTTTCTGATATATTCCGGTTATAAGATTATTAGAAGATATATGCAAAGAACATCTAAATACCAATAAATGACAAAAATGAAGAGAAGATACGAAGAAAATTTAATGAAAATACTAATTTGAACAACGTAATCAAAGTGGGCAAATACCTAAGGTTTCTCTTATTTAAAAGTTATAAATAAATGCAATTCATTGACTTTTGTAATTATTATTTTAATAATTAGAAGCAAAGAAAATCAAGAAAAAATAACCTAAAAAGTTTGTATCTTCTGTAACTATTCATGCAGAAGATACAAACCTTTTTGGTTTTTTCGTAAAAATATATTCATTATAAAAGAGATTTGTTATCTTTTTTAACATACGTTGGTATATCTAAAAATAGAACAATAACAAAAAAGAAACATCCGAAGTAACCGATGATTTAAAAAAATGTAATCAAAGCTAAAAACAACCGAACGGTTTTTAATTTGAAAGCTGCAATCTGATGAGTTTGAAGATTTAGTAAGCGGAAGAAACTTTCGAAGAATCCTAAGAATAATGTAACCTATACTTTTTAACACTTTGATAATTTTTGCAAGGACATTTGGTATCTTCTTAAACATATGTGTTGACGAACATCTAAAAATAGTAAATGATAAAAAGAAGAGTTTAGAAGACAATCGCAAGGTAACATTGAATTCAACAACGTAATTAAAGTATAAAAAACATCATAGATTTGTAGTTTTAGTAATGAGAAGAAATTGTGACAAAAATCAGAGGCTTCCTTATCTAATACTTACATACTTTCTGGTTTAATCAGTATTGTAAGAACGTCCAGAAGTATAGATTCTTCTGGATTCAATAATTGTAATCCTTCGGGCTAAGATAATTTGCAAAACAAATAAAGAAAATCATCCATTGGATTTTCAACACCTAGGTCCTCATCAATCAATCAAAGAAAATATTAATGAAAAAAAACGGGAAAATAAAAGTAAGAATGTAAGATAATCTAAAGATATCGATGAATTTAACAACGTTATCAAAGTTGACAGCAATTGAAAGGTTTTCTGTTTATAATCAAGTCTAATTTGAAAATGACAAGTTAAAATCGTCGAAACTATAGTCACTTCATGAAATCACAGTTATTAAAATAAAGTTTAAATGTGTTACATTTGTGGCTAATGATGTACAACGAAGTAGAAGCGTAAACAGTTTGATCAAATTTATTTTTGTTCATCTTTATACCATCGCAACTGATTATCATTTTTTCCTAAATGTATTTGTTGTGTAAACTTCAGCATTATTTTCCCCTTTGGTTTTAATGAACGCAACAATTTACGTAATTCGCGCTGATAAATGTGCGTGCATAATTAATCATCCGCCGCCGCCCCCCGCTTGCACATATGTAATAATGATATTGTTTCGCGCTGAATGGCGGTATATTATGTATTAAATACGCGAACGTTTCGAAGGGTGGGGGCGGGCGGTGTGCGCCCCGACACAAAACATTTTGTCCGAAACTGCGAGCGCGGAGGGGAAGAATTTTCTAGCCACCGCCCCCCCCTCCGGGAACAATTACTCATGCATAGTTCTGTCCGTGACAAGGGAACAAACGATAGTTTTGCACTATTTTGCCAGTCAAACTTTCTCGCAATTCGGTCTTCTCTCTAAGTAGAGACGCATGAAAAAATATATAACCACACGATTAGAAAACAAATTATAAAAATAAGTATTATTTGAAATAGTATATTGGTAACTAATTTTTAAAGTTACGTGCTTTATTAATTTAATGCCTATATAGGTATTTAATTTAAGTTTATTGTTAAATCTTCATTAAACAACTTGCTTTAAGTAATTTAAGTAAATTATGTAAAATCCAACGAATGATTTTTTTAAACTTTTGGTGGATGTGCCGGAAACACATACAAAATCAACTTATCAATTTGTATATACCCTGTGTGTTCATTATCAATGTTTTAATACTACAGTATTAAAACATTGTTAATGGTCACTTTGTGTCCGAAATATATATCTGTGAATTTAAATAAAATTTGTGATGAAAGGTTTTTAGTGCTTATTAATTTAAGGGTATATACAAATAAATTAAATTATTGCGTGTTCCCGGCGCATCCACCAAAAGTATAAAAGTAATTTGTTGGTCAAATTACACTTTTGGTGGATGCGCCGGGAACACAAAATAATTTTATCAATTTGTATATACTATGTCTTCATATTATCGTCTCAAATTATAGATGATAAAATGAACACGTACAAATTAATAAAATTATTTCGCGTTCCCGGCGCATCCACCAAAAGTTTAAAAAAGTCATTCGTTGGATAGGACGTTATAAATATAGAGCCTGACGGGCGTTACGTGACGTTAAACTGGAACGAACGATTGAATATAATAATAATGCGGT
Organism: Ontholestes murinus; assembly: GCA_963969525.1. Lineage (NCBI taxonomy): Eukaryota > Metazoa > Arthropoda > Insecta > Coleoptera > Staphylinidae > Ontholestes > Ontholestes murinus. Next base: position 2,754,954 of record OZ018394.1, on the reverse strand, counting down.
GGCCGAAATTATGCGAACGCCATTTCCTCTTTCACTCGCTCTCTTACGCGAAACTTAAAAAAAAAAATTTGAATTATTTTCCTCCCGCGCGTTATTTCCCCTACATTTACCTCCTTTGCATAATTCGCCCAGGGAAAATAATAGGCTGTATATATGCGCATTGCAATTTGTGCCTCATTATAATAACGATATATTTATTGTTTCGGTAGTGCTCGAAATAAATGGGTGCCCTCTATGTACACAAGAGGCACGATCAAAAAATTAATAATTTATAGCGCACGCTCAGAAATATGGTAAAAATAAGAAGTGTTTTATAAAACGCTGAAATAATCCTTTAGAAATACAGGTGAAAATTACTTTACTTATTATTACTTGTATAAAAATGATTTTATTAAGTTAAATAAATTTGCAGGTGATCTTTAATTCAAACCGATAAAATATATATCATCTCTTCCATTGTTAAAATAACACCGGCTTCAGATACATATATTAAGCATTGACATGCTTATAAAGTATATAATGTTTAGACGTTTTAATGTCACTATCAAGTGAATAAATAATTTTTCTTTAGGCACAGATATAATCCTATTTTATATATTTCCAAGAACTTAAATTCTCTCGTTCTTTTCGATATTCTCTGCATTGTATGATAAATATTTTATTTTCTTTAGCTCTAGAGGAAAAGCTTATACTTATATAACTTTTTTTTCTAAACGCCGACTGATTTTATTATTCCCCGACGGTTAATTCGAAGAAAAGCGGACGAATATCGTCAAATAAGCCATCGATTGCTTCGTATTTATTAGGCCCGGGTAATAAATAATTCATAAAACTTTTTGAAAGACGTGGACGTATTCCGGCCAAGGCAACTAACATAAAATCCGGAATTAAAGTATGCAAATTTTCCTACCCTATAAATCAGTCGCCTTAAGTTCTCCATCAATCTGCAGATGGGAAAGAAATAAGGGAAACGTTCGCTCGAAGTCGATCGATATTACGAAGATAAATATATTTGAATCAATTAATTATAAAATAAATATAATCAAAATATGATGCAAAATAGAAAAACAATAAAAAAGTATTATAAAATTAAGTATATTTAATATCAACTATCATAGCAATTATTTCCAACTCCATAATTATAGATGAAAATATAATATTAATATTGATTGCTACATACACAGATAAAATGGTTTTAGTCTGTTAAAGTTATAGATTTGGAATCGTTCTATATATCTGAATCTATTGGTGAAAATATAACAATATATGATATAAAATATATATATATGAATAGTGAGAAGAAAAGTCTGTTATTCCAAATGAAAACATTATTGATTAATGAAATATAAAATAGATTTCCAACTAAGTACTTTAATAATTGGGTAAATTAAAGCACTTTATATGTTTCATAATTTTATTTTCAGTTAGTTGACACGTGTTTCGATCTTTTACAATCATTCTCAAAGTGAAAACTGGTAAGCTAACTGAAAATTAAATTATGAAACATAACAACTGATTTAATATATCCAATTTGAACATTTGGTTCCATCAAGAAAATAGCGCAAAAAGTATTAAATAACTTTAATAATATATTTACATTTTTATCAATTTTTAATATAGTTTAATTATATATTTAACGAGCCTCCCTCTTTTCTAAATAATTAATCAGAATTAACAAAATTTAACTTAAATTAACCTTGCTATATAAATTCATCGCGATAATAACAACAAACAAAAAATGTCTTACTACAATTTACTTAAGAATTTCCTATTTAAATCTTATTCCAAGAAACTTCTTCTAAGAAACCTATGAATAAATGTTAACATACTCGAAGTAGAGGCCAGTGACAACCCATCCATATTATATTGACATTGGGAAATAAATTTTAATGAAACACTTGAAAGGAACTGAAAGTTTGTAAAGATATATTAATAATAATAATAAACACTTTATTCATATTAGGGAAAATACATGGCATACATGAAATTAGTATTAATTACAATTAAATACACTCACAATTAACCGCTAAATGAATACGTCAGAAAAAGTTACAATACTTTAATTTATGTATTCCGAAATAGAGTAAAATTCTTGCTCTACTAAGAAATTTCTTAATTTTGTTTTAAATTCATTCTCTTTAGTAATACACTTTAAGTAGCTTGGCAGTTTATTGAACATCCTCAATGCGCAGTACAAGGGTGAACTTTCATAGAGGGAGAGTCTATGCAGCGGGTATGCATATTTATCTGTGAACCGAGTGTTGTGAGTATGCTTTGGAATGAATGAAAGGAATTTTTGCTTATTTTTGAAATTGAAAACTAAGATTTCGTAGATATATAAACTGTAGAGTGTAAGTACGCCCGCTCTCCTAAATACTCCTCTACAACTGTCTCTTTGATTTAGGTTAAAAATGATCCTAAGTGTTCTCTTTTGAATAATGAATATATTTTTAGCTGATTTTGAATAACCGTAATGAATTAAACCGTATCTAATAATACTTTCGAAGTTTGCCTTGTAAGTTATTAATAATGTCTTAATATCTAGAACTCGTTTTAATATTCTCAGTGTATAACACACTGTATTTAATTTTGAGCATAATTGATGGCAATGATTTGCCCAGTTTAAATTACTGTCGATTACCATTCCTAGGAAGTTGCATTTACTTTGAACAGTAAAGGACGTCTGACTTAATTTTATGTCGCTTGGTATATTTTGTTTGTTTTTTGTACTAAAAATAATGACGTTTGTTTTATTCGTATTTATAATCAATTTATTCATATTCATCCAGTTTTGCACTGTATTAAATAATTGATCAGCTTTTTCTTCCAATTCATCGGCATTAGAGGATGACATTAACAAGCTGGTGTCATCGGCATATGTTGTTATGTAAGCACTTTGACTCTTTATATGCTTAGGTAGATCATTTGTATAAATAATGAACAAAATAGGGCCTAAAATGCTACCCTGCGGTATTCCAATATTGGTAATTTTTGACTCAGAAAGTTTGTTGTTGATTTTTACCCTATGAATTTTATTTGCCAGATATGAGCGGATTAATGAGTGACTTGTACCCCTAACACCGTAATACTCCAGTTTCTCCAGCAAGATTTTATGATTGACCGTATCGAAGGCCTTGGACAAATCGATAAAAATACCTAGGGGCATTTCTGATTTCTCCAAAGCGCTCATTATTTCCGTTATGTAATCAAATATAGCTGAATTTGTGGACTTCCCTTTAATAAAACCATTTTGCGAATTATCAAATAAGTTATTGGTTATAAAATAATTCATTATTCTTGTAGCTATTATTTTTTCTATTATTTTAGAGATTACTGACAAGAGAGTGATTGGCCTATAATTACTGAAGTCATTCGGATCACCTTTCTTATACACTGGTTTTATGATACCTTCCTTTAAACATTGTGGGAATATACCTTTTTCTAGGCTAATATTAATTAAATAGGTAAGTGGACCAACAAGTTCATTTATAGCAGCTTTGATTATTTTGGTCGGAATTTCATCATAGCCACTTGATGATTTATTTTTTAGTGAACATATAATATTAAATGTTTCTGCTTCAGTTGCTGGTCTAAGAAACATTGTGTGTATATGCCTATTAAGAGTACAACTAAATGGGAGTTCGGTTTCAATTGTGGGTCTCTTATTGAAGTAGTTATTTAATTCATTTTCTTTTCCTTCCAATTGTTTATATTTCTGCTTGTGATCATTACTTTTTCCTAGCATACTATTGATTATTGCCCAAGTAGTTTTAGTTTTATTATCACTACTCAATATTTGATTCGAAATTTCGTTCTTTTTGTCTTCAAGTAATAAAGTATCATATTCCTTTTTAATTTTCTGATATAGGTTTTTTGCATCTTCATTGTAGATTTTAACAACAGCTAAGTAGTCAAGTAACTGTTTTGTTCTTATAATATCTGGATTTTGATTTTTGATCTTATGTTTGGGAGATTGAGTTTGAGTGACCACAGGACAGCATGTATTTAGTGCCACATTGAGGATGTTCATGAAATCTAACCACACTTCATCAACATTGTCATTCAAGTATATACTATTCCAATCCACATATGAATTTAGGAAATGTACAAAATTATTTATATGTAACGAACTACATTTTCGAATTTTTTCATAATTGAACTGACAGTTGGTTCTTATTTCAGACGGCCATGATATTTGTTGCGCAAAATGGTCTGATACATGTGTTTCAAACACACCTGATTTGAAATCGCTTATATTAGTTATGATATTGTCTATAAGTGTTTCAGAGTTCTGAGTTACGCGTGTCGCACTCTTCACTACTGCAGTTGCGTTATAAGATTGTATGATGTTTTTGAAGTCAGTTGATTCGGTAGTAAAAATATTTAAGTCTATATTGAAGTCTCCTGCAATAAAATATTTAACTTTTTCGCAGAATAATTTATTTACTAATATTTCGAATTTATTTAAAAAATCACTAATTGTATTTTTACCAGGTGAGCGATACACTACTACGCACACGTATTTTATGTTTTTAGTAGACCATTCTACTGCCGCACATTCGAACGATCCACACTCTGATAATTTTTTGATATCCAGACGCTCACTGCACTCAAAGTTTTTGCGCGCGAAGATAGCGGCTCCTCCGTATGGTGTTGAACGGTTCTTCGGGGAAGGTCTAGAGTAAGATGATACCAGTCTGAATTCTTCAATATTTGTGTTTTTAATGTTATCGTCTGTTTGCCAATGTTCTGTAATTCCGAGAAGTTGGCATTCCGTATGATTTTGAAGCATATTATTAATATTAATTGTTTTGTTATTTAATGATCTAACATTAATATGTATTAGTGATACCGTTTGTTTACATGTGTTAGTTACAGTATTGGATTTTGTCCTCTCTTGCGCTCGGCGAAAAAAGAATATTTTTGTATTTTTAAGTTCATTGGCCATTTACTAGGGTCAATGAATATTTCTTCATATTGTTTTTCAATTTCAATTTTAAACGCAGCTTCCGATTCGTTTTTAATGACTAATTTTGAAATTTTTAAGTGCCCTTTTAGATAAAGGTTGTTACGTATGTAATATTCTAAATCATTTATGGTTGTATTTGGGTTTGCACGACCGATGAAATAATAAGCTAATCGCGGAACTGCAGCTATCTTGTCGTTCGTATTTCCCGTCCCCATTATTACCTCGCTTCTACGCTTCTTCTTTGATTGGACTGTTTTCCATTCATTAATGGAATCCTTTTTTTTGTGCGAGTCCCGATTTACTGGCGAAATATCTAATAAGGTTTTATTTTCGTTTGCGTTGTTGTACGTACTTGGTTTTAATTGTGATATCTTTTGCTCGTTTTCGGAATGTACTTTAATTGAATTATTTTTATTTTTATTCATCTCACGAGTTTTTGTGACCGGATTTTTATTGCAGATTTCTGTAGTTTCACAGGAATCGTAGAGTTCTATCGTTTTATTGTTTATATTACAGTTTTCTGCTGTTTCGCAGGAATTGTAGATTTCTTCCTTATTATTATTTAAATTTAGCCTTTCTAACAAGTATTTGTTTGTTATAATTAGAGACTCGTTATTTATTTTCAGTGTTCGATTCATGTCTTCCAATTGATCTATCATTTTTGTTAGATATTCAATTTTTAATTTTAGACAGATATTTACCTCTACCGCCTCTTCTTCATCATCCGCGGAGGTTAGGTTCACATCGCTTACACTATTGGCTTTCTTACGGTCCGAGCAGACATGTAGATCCAAACATGATTTGTGGAAAGGATTACTACACACACTACACTTTCTTGAGTCAGTTACTCTTTGTTTACATTTTCTACATTTAGTATTTTTCGCACTATTTTCATCAGACACTATTACTGTTGGCGGCGCCATAATAATAATAATTAAAATGGGTGTTAACCAGCGTTAAGGATTTTTTTATAAAATAGTATTGCTTTAAAAGCAATAAAATCAATTTCATTAAGTGATGTATTCATAAATTGTTCAATCAAAACACTGTTTTATTTTTTACTGATTGTAGGGTGGTTTAGAGGCCACCCACCCACCCTACTTATACATTTGAACTTCCATCAATACAATGTTTCTATATTTTTAATCACCTTTCACGATTTTGTTTTCATTTCTCTTGAAAATAAAACACTATCTCTAGTATAAATATGAATGAATTTGTCGGTTGGGCGGGTGGCCTCTATCCCACCCTCCAACCACTAAAACATTCTCTAAAATAATGGAGATAAAAATGTTTCCATCAACATTGGGATTTTTCTATTGAAATTTTATTTCAAGAAACTTCTACCAAGAAAATCATTATTTAATGTGTTAAAACACTCTGAAAAATAAAATTTAATATTGATGGGTTGTTACCATTCCATTCTGTAATTATTCTAACGTTGATTAAAGCTCTTTATTAAAAAAATATATTTCATGGAAAGGAAAGAATATAAAAAAGAATCAATTTACATATTCAAAGATAATTCCAAGTAACTTTTTAAAAAAAAGCTTGTATTAATTTTAAAATGCTCGAAGAGTAGGCTAATAATAAATACCACTCATCCATACTATTGTAACGTTATTCAGTAAAGCAAAATTTTTAAATTTAAAGATTAAAGAAATAATCAAGTTCTCTAGTTGATGCATTCATAAATAATTTAATTAAACAATGTTTTATATTTTACTGATTGGAAGGTGGGTTAGAGGCCACCCACCCACCCTACATATACATTTGAACTACCCATAAAACATTGTTTTTGTGTTTTTTTAAATCATCATTCACGAATTTCCACTTTTTTCTCTTCTAAACAAAACACTATTTGTAGTTTTAATAAAAATGTATATGTAGGGTGGGTGGGTGGCCTCTGTCCCACCCTTCAACCAGTAAAACGTCCTCAAAAGAAAGAGATAAATTATATTAAATCAATAATCTCCTATTTAAATGTGATTCTAGGCAGATTCTCCAAAGAAAATCTGTAATTAAAGTTAAAATAGTTGAAGTGTGATTGGAAGATGGGTTACAGACCACCCACCCTACATACATATTTAAACTTCAGCAATACACCCTTATGTTTTTTTTTTAATCATAATTCATAAATTTTGTATAATTTTTCTTGAAAATATATTTATAGTTTAAATAAAACTGCACGTGTAGGATGGGTGGGTGGCCCCTATCTTACCCTCCAACCTGTAAAGCATCATCATTAAAATGATTTAAATTTAATTACAACATTTTCCTATTTCAACCTTAATCCAGGAATAAAGTATAAGGGTGCAATAATTACCAACTATTTATACCAAGTAAAATACTTTACTATTTTTTTTTAGGCGGAAGGACCACTTGGCGGATAGCCAAACACTACTACTACTACTATTTTATTTTTAATTTTTACTTTCCCTATATACGAAGTATATATAGGGGAAGTATTGTTTTCGTGCGTGAAAATGTCTGTGGGCGCTGTATCTCAAAAACGAATGATCCGATTGGGATGAAACTTTAAACTTAATGTTTAATCGTTAAAAACTGAAACTGAAAAGCTTTTGGTGAACATTCAAAAACCGGAAGTGGATGTTTACTCGAGGCCGTTTTTTGTTTTTTTCTGATATTTTTGTAAATATAAAAAAATTTACAAAACTTTTCAAATAAAAGTTAAAGGGAACAAGAAACTGAACAAATTTTATTAAGACATGTTTTTCGTAAAGTTCTTAATTTGTGAGAAAAAAAAACAACTTTTTAGAAAATGTTTTAGATTTTTCTTTAAATTTCAGTAATTTCTCCTCCTTACTTTTATTTTTTATTGCAACTCTTTCCAAAGGATTTTCATCGAGAAGTCTCGAAATTTTTACAAGTTTAGTAAAGATTTTATTCAAGAATTTCAAAATTTATCAGAAAATCATTATTTATATTTATTTAAAGAAATTACTTCGTGGTTTCTATACAAGATTTTGTTCAACTTTTTCTATTAGAAAATTTTCTTCTAAATTTATATAATCCATACTTTTAGTTTTCTTACATTGAGGTTTCTAGAATTTAACACAAGATTTCATTTTAGATTTATAAAACTTTTTTTGAGGATTCTAGAAGTGTACAGTAATTTCTTTTACTTATCTAATAAATAAATAGATATTTCCATAATTTTTAGCAAAGATTTCGAGAGCTCTAGATTATTTAGAAAGCTCTCCCAAGATTTTGTTTAACTTTACAATTTATTAGGATATTTTATTCAAAATTTCTAGAACTTATTTAGAGGCTTCTAGAAGTTTCAGGAATTCCTCCTCTAGAGGAAGGTCTAGAATTTTTTAGAAAATTTTCTCCTAGGAATGTTTTCTTATTTTCGAGAAAGTTTAAGGAATTTTTTCATACAAATTTTTCAAATAATTTTTGATGATGTTTTACTGATTGGAGGGTGGGATAGAGGCCACCCATCCACCCTACATATACATATAAATTTCAATTACTGACCGTCTCATAGTTTCAAGTAAAATTAATTACAAAACTTTTTGAATAAAAAAAATCAAATGGTAAGATTTTTGAGTGAGTAAATTAGTAAAAATTGGGTGCATGAAGGGTGGGCAGAATTTAAATCTAAATTAGGTAAGATTAGCTATAGATTGTCATTTATTTTTAAAGTTAAATTTTGATTTTATTTTATTTTTCATTACATAAAGGATTTGATTGTTTTTAGCAGCAAAATCATCAACGATTAGTAATTAATGTTATCATGTATATGTAGGGTGGGTGGGTGGCCTCTAACCCACCCTCCAATCAGTAAAACATAAGCGAGGGTTTTAATTAATAGTTGTAAGATATAAATAAACACAAAATAATAGCAATTTTAAAGATTTATTCATACAAATTTTTCAAATAAATTTTGACGATGTTTTACTGATTGAAGGGTGGGATAGAGGCCACCCACCCACCCTACCTATACATATAAATTTTAATTACTGATCGTCTTGAAGTTTGGAGTAAAATTAATTACAAAACTTTTTGAATAAAAAAGAAATTCAAAAGGTAAAATTTTTGAGTGAGTAAATAATTAAAAATTTTATTCATGATGGGTGGGCAACTTTAAATCTAAATTAGATAAGATTAACTATAGAAAGACATTTATATTTAAACGTAAATTTCGATTTTGTTTTATTTTTTATTGCATAAAGGGTTTGATTGTTTTTAGCAGCAAAATCATCATCGATTAGTATTTATAGTTATCATGCATATGTAGGGTGGGTGGGTGGCCTCTATCCACCCACCAATCAGTAAAACATAAGCGAGGGTTTAATTTAAAGGTTGTGAAATATAAATAAACATAAAATAATTGTAATTTTTAGAGATTTATTCATACAAATTTTTCAAATAATTTTTGATGATGTTTTACTTCTTGGAGGGTGGAATACTACTACCACTTCTATCTTCTAAAAAAGTCCATTTTTGTAAATATGTTTTAAGAAAAGTTGAAAATGATTTAATAATTAATTTACCAAAAACAATTTATACTTTAGTAAAACAGATGTTATATGATATATAATAGTTTAACAGTTGAAATATTACCTAGATTAAAAAAGCAACTTAAAACAGACAATTAAAAATTTCTAAAAATGGTTCTTATGTTTTTTTTCACTATTATACGCTATTGTCAGTTATTTGTTGTGTGTTCTCAATATTAACTCTTTTTAGCAATATTCTACTGTTTTTTTTTAATTTGAAGTATTCTTCAACCAATTTTTTATCTGTTGGTATTATATTATTTTTCTCAATATCGACTGTTTTTGTTTCACCAATTACAAATATATTTTGGTAATTTTTATCCGTTTAACAAAAACCGTTGAACTTTACCATAAAAATAATTAAAATTGAAGAAACAAGTTTAAAAATTATTAATCATAAAAAAAACTGATATTAAAAGCTATTTCTTGAATTTCAATTACTTTTTATGGTAAAATTCAACGGTTTTTGTTTTACTTTTTTAATTGTTACAGTTTTATTGATTGTTAAAAAAATAAAATAGTAGCAATTTAGAAAGTTAAAGAAAGAACAAAAATGGCGAACCTTATCTGATTTGTTTCTGTTTTTCAATATCCATTTTTTTTATTTTTATAGGATTAGTTTTCAGAGAATAAAAAAGACATGTGAATATTAGTTTTTGAATTTATTGTATTTATGAAATGTGTGGAAAAAGTAAAATAAAAATTTTCTAGTTTTTGAATTCTGAAAGAAAATTTGTAGGATAATTCCGAAGCCGTAAAAAGAAATTCTCAGAAATTTCGATATAAAAATCAAGAAATTGCGGAACATGCTTCCGAAATATACCTTAAATATCTCTTAGAAACTCTGGAAAATTATGTAAAAAATGAAAAATTGTTGCAAAATAATAATTAAATTAAGTTGCCGTGAAATTTCATAAATTTAGAAGAAAACTGATTGAAACTCAAAATATTCTCACAATTTAGTAAAACATAAACCTGAAAAAATCAAGAAACACTTAAAAATAATAATAATAATTGGGTAATTACTAATTTGTAAATGGAAACCAAATAATACTTTTGTGTACTCTATTCTGTACATAAAAACGGAAAAGGATGTTAAATATTACTTGTCTGAAAAACATTTTAGACAATTTAATTAGTTAATGTTTTCTAATCATTTAAACGGAATATTTTGGAAATATTGCTTCGTTTTTACAAAATTCCATTCCTCGAGTATCTTGTGATTCTTGATGATATCATTTACTATTTCCAGGAATTCAGGAATTCTTTCCCCCCATATATTTCATCATTTTGGCTGTGATATCATCTATACCTGGAGAATTTTGTTCAAAAGTTCTGTATTTTTCCGGATTTAATTTTTTATTTTTAGAAACTCTTGTTTTATGTTATTCAAATTTGCTTGTTTTTTTAGAAAACTTCTAGAAACTTCCAAGTAATTTAACGTCCTCATTTTTAGAAACTTTGTCCAGAGTCAAATATTTTTTTTTTTAGATTTTAATTTTATAGAAAATTACCAATTCGTGAAGAAATTTTTTTTAATGAAGTTTCTTAGAAATTATCGGGTGGTTATACTTTTTACACAGTTTTTCTTTCCAGCTTTTAAAATTTACTAGCAAATTTTCTTCTCACCCTAATTGAAGAATTTTCTTCAATAATTCACTGTATTTTTTTAATTTTTAGAAACATTTCTAATATTATATTATTCAAATTTGCTTGTTTTCTTTAGAAAATTTCTAGAAAATTTCAATTAATCTTGCGTTCCTATTTTTACAAACTTTATCGAGACTATTTTTTTTTAGATTTTAATTCGTTTAAAAAATATTAGCAATTTTCCAGAATTTCTTCCATTATAAATTCTAGAAAATCTTCAATAAACAAATAAAGCAAGAAATCCTGGAAAATATTAAGGGTCTGTAATTAAAAATTCTGGAAATTAGTAAAATTCTAAATAGGTTCCAGAATCAATGTGCAAATTCGTAGAAATTTTGCTAAGGGTTTTAAAATTTTCTGCATTTTTTTCTATCTTTTTTTCACAATTTTTTTCCAAAAATATTTTTTTGAGATATTTCAGCATTTCTTATCTGATGGTAATTGTTCAAGAGTTAATTATTTTTTTACATTAATTAATAAATAAAAAATTAATTTTCAAATAATTTTGAAACCAAATTTGGTTCAGAGTTCAGAGCCAAGCATTTGTCCCCTAAATTTCTAGAATATGCTAGTAATTTTTGGTTTACGGTTTTACTTTCGATTTTTTAAATTTTTTCTGGTAATTTCAAACATATTTTGCTATATTTCTAGAAATTTTTCGTTTAGGAATTTTCGCTTTAAATCGTAATTATTCCTCAAGAGTTTTTTTTTTTTTGCTTTACTTGCTTTATTCTATCGAAATTGTTTAGGATTTATACAAGGATTCTTGGGATTTCAGTAATTAAAAATATTCAATTTCCAAATTCGGTCGTAGGCTCTCCTTTCGGGAAGAATTGCTAGATCTTACAAATCTATGATTTTCTTAAAGGGTTCTTGAATTTTTGAGTAATTTAAAGTACAGATTCACGGAATATTTGTCAAAATTTGTAGAATTTTTTGCAGTTTTATTTCAAGACAATTTTTAATTCAGGGGGTTTCCCCCAAATTATAAGAATTTTCTTTGACAATGAATTTTACAGAAATTTGTCTTATCAAGCATTTATTACTTTAACTTTTCAGGTTTTCCTTCAAGGATTCTAGAAATATCCAGTAATTTTCTGTCCAGATACCAAGAAATTTTTTCGTAGGTTGTGAAATTGCGAAGCAGTTTTTTTAATATAAATTTCTAGAATTTTTTAGTCATTTTTCTTTCAGAGATTTTCATTAGGTTTTGAAAAGGTTTTTCTTTTTCTAAAAATTTAAAATTTATAATTTTCAACTAAAATAAGTCCAGATTATGTGAAGTTGTTAAGGTTTCTTTTTAATTTCTTAGAAATTGCATAATTGTTTCGAGATTTTTTTTCTAGAAATATTTTCTTTTATACTCTTGGATTTTTTTTGCTTGCTTTTTTTGGAATTATTAAATGTTCTAAAATTTTCTAGTAAGTTATATTCTACATTACTAGAAAATTTGTTTGAGAGTTTTAGAATTTATATACATTTTTTATCTAAAATATCTGCGCAGATTTATTTTTTAATTTTTCACCAATGGTGAATTTTTTCTTTCAGACTTTTAGATTTTTTCATCTTATTTTATGTGAAATTTACTAGGATTTTTTTTAAGGGTTATAAAATTTTCTAATAATTATAATTCTAGATTTATCAAAGTTTCTAATGTTCTAGAATTTTTATTAATTTTCCTGGCAATTATTTTTTTTACAAATAATTTTTATAATATATTAGAATTTTTAGCATTTGTCGCTTTACCTTATCTGGATCTCCTACTAGATTATTTCTTTTTGTCGAGGATTCTAAATCCTCTATCCCACCTTAAATTAAGTAAAACATTATCAAAAATTATTGGAAATATTTGTATGAATGCATCAATTTGTGTTTGTTTATATTTTAGGTCTTTTAACTTTTGGTGAACACTCATAATCATGTAATTTATATTACAAGTAATTGTAAAGAATCCAAAATTGGGCAAATGTTTAAGAATAGTTTTTTTGGCTCATAGTTTTTCAGAAAAATATAGGGAAAGTACTATGATGGCCACATCACCATTTTTTTTCCAGAAATTAGTGTAATGGACCTCAAAACGGATATTCCCGCAAAAAAATATTCAAAAAAAAAATCACGATCACAATACTTCCCCTATATATACTTCGTATATAGGGAAAGTAAAAATGTTTGTGTCTGTGTGTGTGTGTGTCTGTCTGTCCGTGGGCGCTGTATCTCAAAAACGAATGATCCGATTGAGATGAAACTTTAAACTTAAGGTTTTATCGTTAAAAACTGAAACTGAAAAGCTTTTGGTGCACATTCATAAACCGGAAGTGGATGTTTACTCGAGGCCGTTTTTTGTTTTTTTTTTCGATATTTTTTTTATTATGAATAATTTTACAAAACTTTTTAAACAAAAGTTAAAGGGAATGAGAAACTAAACAAGTTTTATTAAAATATATTTTTTGTAAAGTTCTTAACTTCAGAGAAAAAAAATAAAAATTAAATATTTTTGGGTAAACCTAATAGTTTTCGAGTAAAATATAGGGAAAGTACTATGATGGCCACATCACCATTTTTAATTTTATAATTAGTAATTAATTTTAGTAATTAATAATTAAATAATAAACAAAATGACAACAATATTTTAATAATCTTTCTAACGTACCATTGTAATATCTAAATGCAAAGCAGTAAATACATGCGAACGCTGAAATCATAAACAATAACAATTCACTACGTAGCAGGAATTTATCTACATGCTCCCCTGTTTTAATGTATCAGCATAAACCCGCAGATAATAATTAATTTTGATTATTCGACATAGTGCATGCGGTAGTATCAGTAAAATTTTACGCGGCGTAAACTTAATTGTTCATTTTATTATCGCTCCTAATTCCTTCATATACAACTAATAATAATTTTTATATACAATTTACACATATAAATCTAATAAAAAAATAATGTAATCAACCTTATTATTATGATTATTTTCATTTCAATTTTTAATTTTAACATAATTTTATTAAACATTTAACGTTCCCGGATTGAAATGACCGCCTGGAGCTTTAATGTTCGCATTTTATATAAACGAAACAATTAATTATTTACAGTCAAACGCCTACTCACCAGTCCAAGCATTAATTCAATTTACTGTATAAACAAAATAACCGTTTTAATTCGACAACGCTCCGATAGGTTATTAAAACGTTAACATTAATTCACAAATCCGACACACGTATTATATACGCACTAATTATTTACATTCAATTAATAAATTTTATCTTGTTTCTAGTGTGTAAATTTTATATTTGTGATATGTTGATTTTTATTGAAACAAATATTTTTATTCGTTATTTAGTATTAATTAATGTTATACAATATTTATACGTATATTGTGCGTATTAATTAAAATTTTATATATACGATACATTTTTGATATTTTGTTAATAAAAACACCATCAAAAAATCACGATCACAATACTTCCCCTATATTTCATATAGGGAAAGTAAAAAGGCTACGATTTAATTACATACTAATATTTTATGAATTAACGAAAGAATCCTGCTTAGTTATATCTTCGTTCATATACACTTATCATGCTTATATTGTTAAATTTTGTCCTGTAAATGGTTATCCCGTTGGACAATAAAGTCTTTTATTATTATTATTATTATTATTATTATGAACATTCTGATTTTAATGATGAATCATATTTGTACATGTTTACTTGAATTGTATATGCTGGATGCTTTATGTTATTAGACATCTGTGCCGACTATGGATTATACTTAGCCTAATGCATGCTAACGCATGAATTCAAAACCATTATTACCGCCGATTACGTAACACTCCATTAAACGAAATTACATACGGTCCTGATGAAATTCCTAACCTCTAAAAGCCGAATTAACGAATGGTAATAACGCGCACGCAATTTAAACCCCAATTATAGAGGTAAAGATAGAGTGCGTCAGCTAATTCGACTAACGATCGTACGAGCTAATTAGGAGTGGCGATTACTCATTGAAAGTCGATGATGATGATGCCACTGAGGGTGGTAGCATCGGTGGAAAGGGTTAATTGCTTTTACTCATAACAGTAATAATTTGTGAACTTATATATATATTTCGGTATTAACTTACAATTACTGTTAAATTCAATTTTATACGCGATACCGATTGCGCAAAACGATTATATAATTCGGATTCATTTCCGTCGTTTAATTTTATTCGTGTCGGATTAATTTTATCATTCCGCCGCCTGCGAAGTTAAATAAACGCTTGACCGGCCAGCAATTATCCGGTAATAATAATAAAGATTTCGGTGATTCAATTAAAACGTTAACGTTATTATCGTCACGATTGTTAAATTTTACAATACAATCGGATTACAATTATGCGGTGGTGTTTGCAAATATTTATTACTTCATTATATTATTTAATTGCAATATCTATTGGTAATTGTACATAATTACCTCGAGGTTTGGATAAGTATTGAACTGATTTTCATAATAGTATAATAATCCACATTACATATCTTTATCTATGAATATTTATAAAACTTGACAACGTCATGGAATTTTGTGACTTCTCTTAGAAGAATACAATGAGTAATTTGACTATTGCATCGAACCACTTGTTTCTGAAGATAAGTTAATGCTGGGCTGCTTAATTTCTATCAAATCTGATGCATTCACAAACTTCCAACCAGATAAGGAATTCAAGTATAACTATAAAAAGGCCAACTTAGTAAAGGCAGACAAAAAACAAACAACGAAATTGACCGAGCTAATTTTAGTTGTATTCAAGAATCTCTCAAAATAAACATTAAAAAGCTCGTAAGAAGTATATGCAAGATGCAGAATCTAGAGTAAATACAGATCCTAAGCAATTTTGGACATACATTAGTTTAATTAAGAATGCTTCTAGAAAATCAGGTAAGATTACATGGGAAGAAAACTTACTTACCAAACCAGAACATATCCTTGATAGATTCGCATCTCACAATCTGACAATCATCAAGGTCCTAGCGTTGTTACTGTATATAAAAATGATTACCTGACAAATCTTCCGTGTTAAGGCATCTTAATTGTCTTAAAGCAAAACCAAAATCAAGCATCGATTTAATTCCATCTTTCCATCTGAAGGACTGCGCATAAAGTTTAGCGTAACCTCGCTTGCATCTAGGAAAACTCCCAAAATTGTGGAAGAAAGTTAGGATATGCCCAATCTTCAAGGCTGGAAGTAAAGGCAAAATCGAGAACTACCGTCCAATTACTTTGTTGAGCAACTTTTCAAAGGTGTTTGAAGGTCCACCAACATGGTTTTTTTACCATGTCCTGTAATATATATCGCAGAGCATCTCTGAGAACCTTGACAATAATTTTCAAACGCATGTAATATATACGGATCTAAGTACGGATTTCGAGGAAATCATTGGCCTCACACCACTCCATCTAGTGGTACAAAAGGAGACGCTCATGGCGGCCCTCCGACTACACCAGACGAAAAAGCACTGCGGGGGACTGGACAGGATACTGCAGCACGTCGATTTGGTTCACCAAAACGACCAAATCGACAGACAGCATCATGTTCAGGAAGTTCGAATTCGAAACACCGTTCAAGCTATTGATTGAGGACCCCAAAAAACAGCTTTGATGAGAGTCATGGAACTGGGTTAGGCATTTATTGTCCTAACCAAAACCATAAGGGATTCATGGCTCTGGGTACTACTGCCACGATCAAAGGCCGTTCGAGCCTATAGCATACGACTCGGCACACGACTGTCTGGGAATGTCAACGATCCCTCTCGCAACTAGCGAAGGACAACTCGTTGACACTCATATGGGTTCCAAGACACGGGCAACAATGTGGCAGATGAAGAAAAAGAGGCGCAAATGCCACTTCAATAGGACCAGAGCCGTTTTGTAACCTCTCCATGGTGCACAGAAGAGAAATGGTGCAAAAATATGAAGAGGATAGAAGACGCAAGTACTAGAACAATGTCCCAAGGCATCATAACGACTCAGTAAACTCGATCACGGTCATAAGATGCTTGAACTCATAAGGAACGAACTGAGAACATTCACCGGACTCATGACAGGGCATTATGTCCTCCGATACCATTTCTGGAAAATGGAAAAAAGGAAAGTGTAAACTGCAGACTATGTGATTCAGCAGTTAAAACGACCGAGCACATACAAGAAATTCCTCGACGCTCTCTTCTTCCGCCTTTATTTTAATGTTTATATTCAAAAATACAATTTGCAGATGAGCTTGCCTTAAATTACACATGCCCCTACATTCCTACAGGAGCTTATTGACTCTCTTCAACGTTTAATTACAAAACGATGCATTAAAATCTAACTCCCATAAATCACAACTCCAAACTCCTTACCACTGCTCTAATAATTCTCCAATTGTCCAAACTATAATTTCTTCATCAATTATCAATAAGTATTTGAGCATAACCATAGAAAAAAATCAATTCTGAAAAACACAGTGCTGAATTTTAATGTGTACTTATATTCCAATTGTATTAATTTTATTGTATTAGTTTTTAAATTTTAAATTGACGTTCATATCCACTTCAAATGAGTACTTATTGTTTACCTTTTAATATGTATTATGCTTGTAAATAGTGGCACTTGAATAAATCAAGTGAATTGAATTGAAATAAAAAACTAAAATAACTTCGAGAGCAAAATATTTCAGAAATCTAACGTATGATAATTTTATTAGTACTGCTATTCTGCTAGCAAACAAAATACTTTGGTGCCCATCACTTGATCTTGATTATGCTCAATATTCCAATTCCAATAATTTAACCAACTGCAGCATTGAAGTTAACGAGAGAGCATCCCTTCGCATAAAAACAAAACTTCTTAATCCCAAAACTACATGAATATATAGTAGTATTCATCCACCTTTTCATTAACGAATGAAATAGCACGACTGAAACTAGGCAGAAAGACCTCCAATCGATAGCCTTATAGAAAATTAATATACTTGATTCGTCATTATCCGTTATATTATTATTTATTCATTAAATAAAACTTCATGACAAGGACGAGTATTTTCTTTTTGAAACAACAATTATCCTAAAAAAAATATTTTTATGCATTGTTTTGAACTTCAAAAACAAAAGATCATCTTTATTTATCAGATGATTTTTAGCTTTTTTTATTATTGCGAATATTAGACTTTGTGATCATTGTTTGAAGTGAAGATAAGTTTTTCTTTTTGGATGTACAATTTCTCTTGACGAGAAAAACTTATCTTCATCCAGAAACTATAATCAATAGCAAAATAAAAGATATTGCTAAATAGTATAAAACTTCTAATGAAAAGCGTTTTAAAGAAGATCGTAAACTTCTAGTTGAAGATAACTTTTTATTTTGGAAGTACAATTTCCTTCTAAAAGGAAAAATTCATCTTCATCCAGAAATTATAATCAATTGCTATAATAAAAGGTAAAATATTTAAATCAGGAACTTTATCAGACGATAAATAAAACTGTAATTTATCGTCTTATAAAGTTCTTGATTCAAGATGTATCACAATGTTATGGCATGTTAAAGCATCCAACATAAAGTATTTAAATTTTTTATTTTGGTAGGACAAAGAGAAAAAGTCATCTTCATAAAAAACTTTAAACAACGACGAAATGAAAAATAAAATATTTACAATTGCTAAACCACATAAAACTTCTAATTAGAAGCTTTTGAAAGAACAAACTTTTTATGCCAAAGTTTTTACAAGCAATTAAAATAATATTAAATTCAGGAAAATTATAGTTGATTAGTGATAATGATTATACAGTCCTTCTACATACCAAGAAATTGTATGCGTTTTAGTTGGGATAAAAATTCAATCATTATTTCTGCTGATAGCTACAATCATCTAGAGTATTTTTTAAGAATAATTTTAGAATGTAGTTTTTCAATGTGAAAAAATACACAACTTTCTAATATAGCAAAAAATTATAATCCTTTGACTAGAATAAATCATTTTAAGTCATTTCTGAAGGTTGATTATAGATTATGGTTTTTATATTTACCTATATTAAAAAATTTCATCACACTTTATGCTCATAGTTTGTGATTGTCCAAAAGTATTTTCCACACTTTTCCACTAGGCAGGGACCGATTATCTCATGAAGAAGTGAGTAGCATTACTCCCAAAAAAATTACCAAGTTCATGGAGGATTGGTTAAGGGTAGAGCAGAGTAATTAACGAGGAGCTAACACACCTAATTTATTCTATAACCTATAAGGCTTTTGATAAAATAAATTATAACATCTTAGTTAGGAAGATAAGAAATAAGTTGTCATTCAGTCTGTTATATTTAACTGATCGCAAGCATTCGTACTAAACCAGAAGTAAGTGGATCTTTTTAATTTAGTCTTCGGAAATCCTTAATGATGATGTGTAGTATGTAGCTAGAAAACATCAGGAGATTGCCTTGGTTACAGTTTCATAGATGTAGAGTCCGTCTCTCTTTGGAGTCTTCTTTTTATCGGCTTTGCTGAAGGTGTACGAGGTGTCTCATAGCAAATCTCCTGGCTTTCTGCCGTTTCCCACATCTTCTCCGCTTGAACCTTCCGTTGGTCCTAGGATTTTTTATCTTTGTTTATGAGGCGGCTGACTTATTCGATGGGCCTTTCGTTTCTCCCCCTGTACTAAAGCTATACCAAACGTTTATGTGCTAGCGTCAGTCCTTAGTACCAGTTGTTGTTACCATAGTTTGCTTTAATTTCAACATTTTTCTTTGTCAAATTCATCTAGGGTTTAAAAATTCGTGTGAGGTCTGGAATGAATTTTAAGATTTAGTTACAGGCTTGCATAAATTCTAAAGATTGTTTGATGGTTTTTTGAGTTGAGCTTTGAATTATTTTTGCTACTTTGTCTGGATTGGGCTACAGAACTTCTGGGATAAGGAATTTGACCTTCCTGCAACCAAATCTACACATTTTCTACTAATTCTAAGCTGCAACGTTTTTTTTCGAAACCTGAACAGCTTTTCCACACCTTGGAAATATTCTTCTACTATTAAGTCATACAAGTAAACGAGTAGTCATGACTACAAGAGTTGACAATGCGCTTTGACACTCTTCGATGATTTCATCTTCTAATAGCTGCTACACTTCTGTTTATAGTTCTTCTGTCCTTCGTGGAGATTGGCTATAAAGGGAGTTGGGAAAATAGAAGGTGATCTTCTGTATTAATGTAATATTGTATGGACGTGGAGATCCCCTCTTTTCTCTTTTTTCACATAAGTGCTTTTTCTGGAAATTGCAGGTTTTCACTTCATCTTCATTTATGAGGATGATTTCTTCCATATTAAGGTAAACAAAGGGATGATTGTAGATGAGATATATTTGCTCGGTAGCATCCTATATCACGTAAGTAAATTGAGAGGAATTCAGCCATGGTGAACGGTACTTCCGGCGTCGGGGTGACTCTGAAAGCCGGATCACAATAGGTTAGATCTGATACGTAGTCACGTGCCATTGATAATTCGGAATCTTCTTCGTTTTTACGCGGTGCTGTGGTTATCATTCGAACCTTCGGCGAGTGTGATCTTTGTGTTTCTCGAAACATGTAGTCTTGTTTTCTGTTTTCAGCTGCTAAAAAAGATCTGGAAAAGCTGTATATAAATGAGCGGTTCCTACCCTGTTTTAATCAATTAATGTTCTCAGGGTCTGTTCGCAGCCCTAAGTCGGTGGAGTTAAAACAATTACCACAAAGGATTCGTGAGGGTTGTGTTGGAGTTTTCCTATAGATGAGCTTCTAGTAGCTTTGCTTGTTCCTGTCCCGAATCTCGTACCATAGTAAGCTGCAAATCACGTCATTATGTGTGACTTTCGGAAGTTTATCCTCTAAACAGGCGAATAACTCTCTTTTTGTGTTATGAATTCTTGTGTCGTTATTAGTGATGCTTGATCTGTCCCGAAAATAATTGAGAAAATCTTGTAAGCGGGTAGGGCTGGTGCAAACTATTCTTTAATCAGATTCCACCATATGCTAGAGGGGCCTTTCAAGATTATTTTTAATCTATTAATGGCGACATCATTTGAAATTCTTTCCTTTGCTTTAAAAAAACGAGTCTGTTGATTTGGGGTGGAATCTCTCATGGATGGTTCCTCCCTCCGTAATGGGAGATACAGCGTGCTGGCCTTCAGGTTCGACAGTGGCTCTAGCGAGGAGGCTACTGCTACAGCGCTTTGAAACTACGGAGGATGCTTAAGACATCCCGGCCAAGGGTGCTGAATTTTTGCAAGGTCATATTCTTTTGAGAATTGGAAACGTGGAAGGTTCATTGTCCTGGTATATCCTTAATGATAATGTGTAGTATGTAGCTATTATAGAAGTTGTCGGAGGTTTACAGTTTCATATATGTAGAGTCCGTCTCTCTTCGGAGTCTTCTTTTTATCGGCCTTGCTCAAGGTGTGCGAGCTGTCTTATACAAAATCTCCCGGCTTTCTGCTGTCTCCCTCTTCTTCTCTGCTTAAACCTTCCATTGGTCCTGGGATTTTTTATGTTACTTTATGAGGCGGCTGGCGTTTTTAATGGGTCGGTCCTCACTACAAATGTTGCTATTTGATTGGCTAATTGCAATATCGGGGTTGTAATCAAAGATCGATTCAACGTTTCAAAAGCTTTCGGCTGCATTGGTTCCCAATTTCAGGTGACAGTTTTTCTTGTCAACTTCATCAAGGAATTTTAGGATTCAGCTACAGACTTAAAATTCTAGGGATTGTTTTATGGTTTTCTGAGCCGAGCGTTTAATTATCGTTGCGACTTTCTCTGAATTGAGCTTCAGACCATCTGGGCCGATGATTTATCCAAGCAATTTGACCTTCGTGCAATCAAATCTATTACTTTTTCCGATTAATTCTAAGCTGGAACTTGTTAGGTTTCGGAATAGCTTTTCCAGGTTGGAACTGTTCATCTACTATTAAATTGTCCAAGTAGTCTAAGTATACGAGTAGTCCGTTTGGCTCGGTTCCAGTCTTCACTTGGTTCATTCTTCTTCTTCTGGAATGTTGCGAGCGCATTCCGGAATCCGAAAGGACATTGGCTTTTTACGGTATAATGAAAGGCGGTCTTATCTCAGTTCTTCTTATTCACGCTTATCTTATCATAGAGATGGTGGCGACTTCTTGTATCGAGTGGAGAAGATCATCGATTCGTAGGAGCAGATAAGTATCTGTCTTGGTTATGGTAGTGATTCGGTGGTAATCCATGCATAACTGGATTTTTCTTTCTGATTTCGTACCATGACTACTGTAACTGAGTATGCGTTTTCACATTCTTCGATGATTTCATATTATTGTAGCTTTCTTTTCTGAAATTCTGTTTTTAGTTCCTCCGTCCCTTGTTGAGATAGGCGATAGGGGCTGGGAGATCGGGAGGGAATCTCCTATGTTAATGTAATATTCTACAGCCATCGTAGGGGATTCTCTTTTTTTAAACAAGCTTTCGGAAGTCGCAGGTTTTCGGTCTTATCTTCATCTCTGAGGATGATTTCTTCCATGTTGAAGGAAGCGAAGGGTTAATCGTAGATAAGATTTATCCGCTCGATGGCATCCTGCCCCATGTAAAAAAAATTGTGAGGAATTCCGGACTGGTGAACGGTACTCTGGAAATGAGATCACAATAGATTCATATTCTTCGGCTAGTTCTGATGCGTAATCCTAAAATTTCAGGATCTTCCTCTTCTTTCTTGGGCGATGCTTTGGTAAATTTCATCATTCAAATTTCAAATCTTGTTTGATCGATCGGCGAGTCTGATCCTAATGTGTGTTTCTCGAAACGTGTTGTCTTGTTTTCTCAGCTCTTCGAAAAGATCTGGACCGGCTATAGGACTATGAATTGGCACTCCCTTGACTCACTTCATGACCACGTCAGAAATGAGATGAGATATCAGTTATAAACTATTGATAATGGGTGCATAGTTCCCGAAATGTATATCTTCACGTCAACAACAAATTTCTATATCAGAAATGAGAACCTACGAGCGAGAACAGGAGTCACAGATATTATATACCAAGTGGCTAAGCTAAAGTGAAACTGGGCTGGACGTGTGGCCCGCATGAAAGATGGACGATGGTCAAAAAGGCTGATTGAATGGAGACCAAGAGCCGACAAGAGAAACAGGAGAAGACCTCCCACGCGATGGGCAGACAATATCAAAAGAATAACCACAAACTGGATACGATGCGCTCAAGATAGATGATAGTAGGCAGAAATGGGTTAGTTCTATATCCGGCAGTAGATGCAAAGGGCTGATTGATGATGATGATCATGATGACCGTAATTCCTATGGATATTTTCGAGTAGGTCTGTCTCGTATACGTCGTCTTAAGACTGTGGAGCTTAAACTTCCGGCGGCGGTATTCCATTTGATTAAGTTTCGTCGTGTTATTCGTAGCATTTAAGTTCTTTGGATTTTATGTAGCTATTGTTCCGACTCGTTCGCTTATTGATTACTTTTCCCACTTTTATTGGTTACCAGAGTCACTTTATTCTCGACCATGGCATCTTCTCACACTTTGGCCCCTGTTCACTCGGTAATCCCATCAACACTGACCATATACCCACTTTCTCCCCTGCTCTCTCTTCAAGTATCCTCCTCCCTCAGACCTCCCTCCTAAGAAAATTTTCTCCTGCCCAAACTGGCACTTTTTCCAATCCTCCCTAGCCACCCTTGACACTCTCATTATATTCATAAACCAAGAAGCCATTGATAGGAATGATATCTGATGATGAGCTTATTTTAATTATAGGTCGTAAGGCCCGTACTGCAGCGTCGATAATTCTCCGTGGCCCAAACGATTTTTTACGTGTAGTAAAATGTTTACTAGAATCAAAGAGCCTAGTTTTCGGAGGAGGTTCAGTTGAAAGTGCATTGTCAATCTGCCTCGAAAATTTCGCAATCACCCTTAGTTGCAGAATTAGCCAAAAGCTTATTGGTTATCCCAAAGACCCTTGCAGTAAATGCAGCACAAGATGCTACAGATTTAGGGTAAAATTACGTACATACCAAAAGTCGAGCCAAACTAACTGTTCAGGATAATAAAAAGGCTGGTGTCTTAGAGCCAACAATGTCTAAAAATCAAGTAACTTAAAAATGAAGAAAACATAACTTTCTTATACTACGTTTTATTATACTTTTCGTGACTAGTTTCGATTACACAGTAATCATTATCAAATATAGTTATAAGTTTTGTTTATTTAAAAAAATTGAAAATCTACCATAAAGTGAACGCGGAGAATATTCAAGAATCAAGTCACTTAAATTTGCAACAGAAGCTACAGTTACTATACTGCGTAATGATGACATGATCAAGCTAGATCCTGAACAAAAAGAGAGAAAGGGATGTAAGGAGGCTATGGAGAGTGGGGAATTATATGATTAATGTCACTTCATGACTTCATGGCTTTTTGAAGATATAATATGGCCCTTACTTCCTCCTCTACCAACTCTGCAAACAGCAGTCGCTTCACTGCCGCTAATTTTTTTGACATACAGAAAGCTTTTGACACCGTCTGGCACGAACTTATCCTTAAGCTCTGCCGTATGAACACCCATCTCCATCACATGCGCATAATCAAATACTTCCTACAGAATCGTTCCCACTAAATTTTCTTCCTGCAATGTCTTCCACTTTTACACTCCTTTGTGTCGATCCGCAAGGTTCTGTTCTATCACCCTCCCTCTACTCTCTCTTCACATACGACATCCCTCTTCCCAAATACAGCCCTCTGCTCTTCCCATAAAATCCCCCACTTAGCCGTCTCTATTCTCCAAAAAGACTCTTTCCAAATCCAAATAGACTACCTTTCACCACCCTCAAAGCTTTTAGAAACTCCACACTCTCTCATCTCTCACTCTTCTTCAAAACAAAACTTCCTACCTTGTCAATCTTGTCCAACATAATCTCAGTCCCTCTTCACAAGGCACTGCCTTCGCGCTTTCCTAAAATCTATCTTCACACACCACATCTCTAATATTCAACTTCGCACATGCAAAGCCTTCATCAGACCCGTTCTTGAATTCTCACACACCTTCTTTATCTCCACTTCTGCCCAGTTTGACACCCTCTTCGCCCTTGAACGCCGAATTCTCTGAAAATACTGTCTTCTTCTACCTGACACCCCTAACCAAACGGTCTAAAAACGCTCTGCCATTCCTCCTATAGAACAAAGAATAGTTACTAGTTTTGCCACCCGCTCGTCCACCTCTAACCCCATAAACAAACTACTCTTTAACACCATTCCATAGCCATCAATTTACCCCCCGAAAAAAGTTCCCTTACTCTACTATCAACACCTATGCTTGTCGAGGCCATTGTGAAGACAATCTTACATTTACCGTGAATTTAAGTTAAATAAAAAAAACCTCAACACTAAATTTTATTAATAGGCCAGAAAAGTACCAATATCTACCATCCATCTTCTCTGCCCCTTCTCTCGACATTTTTCATCTCCAGCCAGCACCATCAATACGTACAACGCCCTAAGTACACAGGATCATATATTTTATTTGAATACATTTAAGGTTTAAAACCAACCCTAATTTAAAAATAAAATGTATAGAATAACCGCAATTATCTTGTGATCGCTGAAAGAAATGATAAATTAATGCAAACAAGAAGAAAGGCGAGCATGTTTCACGCAGAATGAAGGCCGGCACTGAATTACATTTTCTTTTTTCATATTACAGGTTTATTCTCCTATTCACACATGGACTTCGAGGCGGACAGAGACCCAGGTCCTACAGGCGACCCTTCTCTTGCGGACATGACACGTTCCGCCCTTTCCATCCTCCTCAAAAACCCGAAAGGCTTCTTTCTATTCGTCGAAGGTAAGTACATTCATCAAGAAATTACATATATATATATATATATATACAGTCATTTATAATTTATTATTCATATATTTCATTACACATCATTCTCTGGATGGGCTTTTATTAGGCCCTTCCCCACGCGTTCTCTCGTAGAAGAAATATTTGCTTGAATACGGCCCTTCACTTAATGTCATAAGTAACACAAGTAAAGATAAATGATCCGGAGATTTCACCTTTTGTGCACGGAAAATTGGGATTTATTTTCTTTCGTACGCGCACATTTCTCTCCCACCACCGCCGCTGCCTAAAGGGTGGCGGTTCCGAGTGGTGGGGGGGGGACGAGAGAGGCATTATTTCTTCTTGCGGCGAAATCCTCAACAGAATGCGAGCCAGAAATGTGCTCTAATGAAGCCATTTATTTTACTTTTTTTTTTTTTTTGGCCGTGATATTTGCAAAAATCTTTTGTTTTATTTACGGAACGGAATTATGATTTAGGGGGATTAAATGAAATGCGTGTCGTTTTTTTTTCTCTCTCTTGCTGTTTGTTTTTGTTTGGAAACAATATTTATCTATATTAGGTATGTAAAATATGTCTTGTGCCACGACGTAAATTAATTTGTATATTTCGTTTCTTTTTGCCACTATTTATGAGATGTGTTGAGTTAGACGTGTTCTAATTTGAAAATATGATGCTCCTAATAGAAAAAAAAATTAATTTGTATGAAATGAAATGATATACTATATAAGTAAAAATATTAAATATATTTTAACCAAGTCAGAACTATGTAACTCCCAAGATTATTTTGAGATTAATATCCATTTGTTCTATGTATAGTTTCCATATTGTTATTGTATTTATTAACATTGTGTTATACTTGTATGTATTACATTTTTATAGATATAAATAAACTAAAACCACGGCTATAGAACTACATGTTCGATAGCCAATTATTGTTACAAGAAAATAATATTTTATTGATATATTGATAAATGTTTTAATTTTTATTGTTAGGTTTTTACGTGTGAAGTAAACGTCACGAGTTTATTGGTATTTGATACCACATATATAGGTAATAAAAAAAATAAAGTAACTACCATTGATATCACTATTGATGTAATATGAAATTTTAATAGTTTGCCTTATTGTTGCTATCGTAAAATATTCCATTTATGCGTGTGTAGTATTGCACGCATAAAACATTTATGTCATATTTCCAACTACCGAAATAAACGATTCGCTTTATTACTGATATTACTCTGCAAAGGGCAAGGGACGAGGGCATTTAATTGTTATGGCCTTGTATAATTCGCAATTTAAAACACTATTCAAATAATAAATGCATTTATCAACTTGATTTTAATAATGTGTATCTTTGAATTAAGTTTCCTTCTTTATACGATTATTAAACATATATTAAATGTAAACCCTAACGATTTATTGAGTACCTTCTGATAATTACTACATTTGAACCATGATAAATACGTGTATTCAGTTCAGTTTGCGGAAACTAAATCACATTGGAGCGCACAGATTAATCTATCAAAACGTAATAAGCGGCGCTTCAAAACCACCGACGACGACGTGTATGTTGTCTAACCCTTCGGCCGACTTTATATTTGCCGCATATTTTCCTTATAGTTTACAAGTTGACTTAATTAACTGTCACGAACATTCGGTGTGAAGTTAATGGCTAAATTAAATAAGGTTCACTCTGGTCGAGTTATACACGACGTGGGTGGATTTACATCAATCAAAATTTTATTGTGTTGCTATCAGTTAAATTGTTTTACAATTATGTAATAATAACTCCCAGCTATTAATTAAAACAACTACTACACGTACTAAAGCACCGTCAGGTATTTAATTATTTAAACAAGAACTTCCATAAGTGAACAACATCAAAATCAGCAGAGTGTAACGATTTATCGTGCTATTATTATTATTATTCGTATAAAAAAAACCTCACTAAATTTTTATCAATGAAAATAAACTACTAAACTCTGGTAGATTAATTATTATTAATATATTAAGTAGAATTTTGAAATATTATAACTTAAAAATTTTCCATTAAAAATATGTAATATAATATCCTTCGCATTACTTCAACTAAAAACGAACTTCTTAATTAAATCCAACTTCTGTTTTTATTTTGATAATAAGTTTTTCATTCAACGTTTTCCTGAAAAAGATTAGTTAATTAAATCACCACCACCACCGTTTCGCAATTACTGCAACTCATAATTTATCTTGTGCACGCCCTTAATCCGTTCCTAAAACTTTATGTGTGGCGAATTTCATTACTCTTTCGGCTCGGCCCATCCCCACACCCTTCACCCACACCACCTCCAAGAGTTTCCCCGGCAATTATAAAACTGGAAAAGTTTCGGCCGATGGATTTATAGTTTTATGATAATTTATATGTAGACCGGGGACGGGGTAATTCGAAGAACAGCTTTAACTGTGCTTATGTGCTCGATTGTTTGAGATTCGGGACGGCCACTACAGCTAATTAAGATTTAGCGAGGAACACTGTTACGATTTACTGGGGTAATTTCGGGGAAGATATTGCGCTGTAAAATTTTTATTCCGCTGCGTGTTTATCCATGTCGTTTCAATTAGGTAATACATATATATATATATATATATAAAGGGTGCGTCCTAAATATCCATTTCACAATGGGATACTTTAAGAAAGAAGAACAGTTGAAAGTTTTAATCTTGGCAAACGCAAACTAGAGTAAATGTAACTCACAACTAATTGCATATGAAAAAATCATTTCTAACCTATTAGCTTTATTATTAAATAGAAATTTAAGTTTATAAATTTAGATTATGGCTACACAATTATTAACCTGGAATATATATACATGATACAATATATTAATTGTCTTCGTTATACATCATTATTCACAAATAAACCACTTTTAAACTTTATTTGTATAACAGGGACCTTGTTATACAAAGTTTTAAAGTTTAATTTTGTGAAAAAAAAGGAGACTCAATCTTTCATTTATAGTAAAGTTTTAAAGTGTTTTATTTATTATAAAATATATTTTTGAAGTACCTACCGACCCTTCAGCTTTCCACATAATCATTATTATTTTACTCATTACTACAAACGCAATTGTTAATCCCATTAATTTTCACTTAATGTAACGGAATTAATCGCCCAATGGCAATTGTTGTACCACTTAATTTCCAATGAATTACTCGATGGCGGCCCCCCTTAACCGGATCCGAACGTTAAGTGTTGTGCATTTGTGATGATTTTATGCATTGCGAGTTAAAGCCTCGTTAGTGGATGGGAGAATCGGTTAATCTAGTGAACGATCCGAAATTCCGTAATCGGAAGGGATGAGGGGAAAGGGGGTTATATTCGGGCGGTGTATATGTGTGCAAGAGTGAAGGAGGGGAGCGCCGTAATGGATCGTCTAATCTTTATTTATAGTAATGGCTTGTTTGAATCAGTCAGTACGTAATTGACTGCTTAATTGCTTATTATGCCTGCGGAGGTCGGCGATGTGTATCTGCTCGAAGGAGAACAGGCAGCTTAAACGCCAGATCCGAACAGGTCGTCCCTATTGCATTTGATGCCCTCTAAATGGGCATTGTTTATTACCTTCAAATATCACACCTTAATCGTTTTAGTTAATATGTTAACACTTTTAATATTAATTAATGCACCATTTAAATTACAATAAAATTCTGAGATTATCCTGCTTTTACTTCAAAATGTTTTTACTAACGATTACTTTGAAATGTAGTTTTTTGATACATATCATTACAAAAAATGTTTATTCATTTTAACCATCATACTAATTTACGATCAACAAATTATCGACATACGTTAAGCATACAGAAAATCTTATAATATCGATTTATACATAAGTAAAAGGCAAGGTGAGAAAAGAACCTTGGGGGATACCTCAACAGGCTCTTATCATCTGAGATATAAAATTTAAAATTCTTAGTTTTACATACAATCTGTTGGAAATTATTAAAAGCATTATAAAATATTAATGTTAAAGCCTATCATATTCAGCTTTCTGATCATTAGTCAGGATACCGCTAGAACAATGTATTATTAATTCTCTATAAATAAAGGGTGTACTAAATTGATCTGACATTTTAAATTGCGCGTTATTTTATTTTTGTGGAGTACATATAGTACTAATCTTTGACAAATGGCATTAGGAAGTATTGAGGTTTAGTCATGAATATTTACACAATCGAGCAATGCCTAAAAATTGTGAACATTCATTACAGAAATTGTGAAAATTTTGCAGAGACGGTTCGAAAAGTCCGCACGTCTTTTGGCCATCCTAACGCACTATCTCGCAAAACTTTGGTGTATTTAATAAAACAATTTGAACTTAGAGGTTCAATTCTAAACTCGAAGAGCAGTGGCCGTTCTTGTACCGGTCGGTCGATTAAAAACATAGCCGCAGTGACTGCGAATGTAGACGAATGTGTTCCAATTCAAAGATCTGCATTTGCATGCCTACAAGATCCAATTGACACAAAACCTGCAACCAGCGCAGCGCCGTATATTCGCCAATTGGATAGAGGATGCTCCTCCTCAAATCAGTGGTGATTTTTCGAAGAAAAAGTCATCTTCAACGTTGAGTCGCATTTTCAACTTACTGGCTACGTGAATTAACAAAACTGTCGAATTTGGGGCACCAATAATCCTCAAGTAATCCAACAGCTTATAATGCATCCACCACGAGTCACTATTTGGTGCGGATTTTGGGTTGGAGGAGTGATTGGGTGGTACTTTTTTCGAGAATGCTGCGGGAAATGCGGTTACTGTCAATGGTGTTCGTTATCGCGACATGATAACCAACTTTTTATGGAATGAATTAAACGGCATGGACTTGGAAGATATATTCTTTCAACAAGATGGTGCAACCTGCCACACTGCGAACGAAACAATTCAGTTATTGCAGACCAAGTTCCATGGTCGTGTTTATTTGCGCCGCAGCGATATGAATTGGCCCCTAAGATCGTGCGATCTGACGCCATTAAACTTCTTTCTTTCGGGTTTTTTGAAAGGAAAAGTGTATGTCAATAATCCACAGACCATTCTGGAGCTCTAGGAAGAAATTAAACGCACCATTAATAAAATTAGTCCGCAATTATGCCAAAATGTAATTGAAAAGTTTGTCCAAAGAATGACCATTTGCAAACAAGGTCGAGGATATTGAGTTCCACGAATAACCTCCATGTTTGTACCTTATATTAAAATAAAAACATTCGTAGTTTTCCAATATAGTATAATGTTTTATTAATAAATTAAAATGTCAGTTTATTTTGAGACCCCCTTTACATCAATAATGATCAATAATGTCATGGTTTTTTTTTAATGATACGAATTCTATTGAAAGTTAATTTCTCTGTGACTCTTATAAATACGATCAAAATTGCAATAAGACGATAATTATTAATATCGGATTTATCATTTTTCTTGTGAATTGGAACTAGTAACGCATTTTTTTTAAATTGATAGAAATACGCCCGTTTCAAAGATTAAATTAATGAGCTAATGTGCTCTAATAGATACTATATGCCTTTTGGTTGAGATGTCTATTATTCCACTGTTACTTTTATTGTTAGGTCAGATTTAACTCTTTTACTGTGTCAACAGTAACAGGTGTTAAGAAAAAAAACTATAGTTATTACTACGAGGTAAGGTGCAATTGACAGATGAATTGTCACCAAAATATATTATTATTTATTTATTGAAAAATGCGTCACAAAACCTTCAAATATTTGTTTAGGATCTTTGATTCTTATTTAGTTTAAGTTTTATTGGATTGATTGATTTTGAATTTCCTAGGTTGTTGTTAATAATATTCCAGATTTTTTTGCTTTGTTTTGAGCATTTTTTACTTTGTTAGTATAAAATTCCTTTCTACGAATTTTAATAAGCCATTTGCCTTTCTTAGATTATATATATATTATAATTTTTAATATTTGTATCAGCGATGTTTTGTATAATCAAAACAAATTTATAAAATGCTTTCCTGCGAGTAAAATATATTTAGTAACCCAACCAGACTCTTCTTGATACATTTTTTACAACTTTACAGCGGATAGTGAATATTAATTGGTCATACTAATGTATTTATAAACTCTTTGAATTTTAAATTAACGTTATCAAACTTGGCAAGTAATTCCTCAAAATTCATTTGATTCAAAAAGAAATATAAGTTATCCAGCTGTTTATGATTAGTTTCTCGATAAGTAGGATGATAAACTGGTGTGATATTCACCACTGACTTCAAGGCAATGCTATAAACCAAGGGCTAATGAACCCCTATATTGGATTGAACTACCAATGTGCTGTTCTGTGATACAATTGCAATAGTCAGAATGCAGACAATTTTTATCTCCCTGCCTTCAATCGGTATCTTAGTGGGTTCAGCAGAAATCTCAATACATCTTTATGAAATTTTCAGATAGTGCATGTTAAAATTTCCACTTAAATACAAGATATTTGAGAGTTTGGAACAGTATTCTAATATATATTTCACACACATTTTTAAAGAAGATTTCTTAGTCGCCAATTGGTTTCGGTAAATGATATATATTAATTATAGTAGATTTTAAGTTACCAATCTCAAGTTTTAACGCACAACTTTCAAAATGACATTCAACTGATGAGTTACTGACAAACTTTAATTCCTTAGTGAAAGCACGAAGTTCACATGCAAAAAATGATATTATGGTATACCCCTCTAATATCATGCATGAATTTGATATTGTCTTTGTTACACCAATAATTAGGATGATATCGATCAACTGAGGTGGAGGCCAAAACAAGAAAACAATAAGAATTTATTGTATGTTATAAACTCTATAGTAACTTGCCTGTCTTCCACTGCCCTGTGCAGACGAGACCAGAATAGGTCGAAACTAGCCAGTAGTTGTTGTTGGCGGAGATACAATAATAATATAGTTGATACTTGTTGAGTTACCCTCTTGATTGAAAAAGATGTGTAACTTTGGCAAAGAAAAACACTTGTTATGTTCCATATTGTTACTTTTATTTTCAATTTCCTGTTTCCCAATAATAATATTTCAATAAGAATTTGCTTAAAGTAAAAATACAAACAACTGAAACTGAGCCGTTAGATAACTATTATTTTTTTACCTTTAACCACTGCGGGTATAAAGAGGACATCGCTTATTAGTTAATAAAATTAGTTGTTATAGATAATGAGTGCCTAGCACTTGAAATATATTTGTAAGGATTAGAAAAGTGTGAAGAAAGGATGTAACAGTGTTATTTATAATGACTATAGTTTTCACGAAAATCATCATCGATTGAAAAGCTTCTTAAAAGAGAGTTTAAAAATTTTGTAAGAACAATTATATTTGTACTACAATAAAAAAACAAATCCATTTTAAAATATATATTTTTTGAGTTCCATTTTTACCAAAATTTTGTCTGTTTCTGAGAAATAAAATAAGCAAAGTATAAATTGCTCTTTCTTAGAAGAATCTCTGAAAAGTTGACTGTGTGTTTTTCAAAATAACGTCCACTGTTTATTTTAAACTGAATTTTTTATAATAATATTTTGTTCAGTTTTTGAGCAAATTAAAACTTTCAAAGAAAAAGTTTTCGACTGTTTTAATCAATTTTTTTAAATTTTTATAGTATAAAGCGTATAAAGGCGGTTTTTGTATCAACTTGTCAATGGTTTCCTTTTTTGTACTTATAACGATTTTCATTTATTAAAGTTTTCATATGTTTCTACCAAAATTACAATTGTTTAAAAAAATTAAACAATCACAATCATTTTATGTCAAGTTTATATAATAATAGTATAATAATATACATTTTTAAATTAATTAAAACAAAAACTGATTTATGCAAATTTCAAATCGTATCTTTAACTGCATGTTTTTTGAATAATTTTCTTATCTAAAATGAACTATTTTTTTAAAAAAGGTTAAATGAAAATAATTTTTAAGTTTTTATACCACTATTTATTGTATAATATACACAAACAAAGTTTACAATATATTATCAATTTTGACACAACTATAGTTTCGACCTTTGCAGGTCATTATCAAGTGTTGAAATGAACTATTTTTTGTTTATCGAATTTTCCCCTTTTTTATAACTTAATTCTAAATCATTATTGGCAATATAATTTTATTTATTACTATGTTTCAAAACGACCTTGAGACATTTTTTTCAAATAAAATTGTGAAGAAAGGTTATTAGTGCTTTATTTGTCATATTAAATTATCAATTTCTTTTTGGAAAATGCTGCTCCTTAAAATATATATTTTTTAAAACTTTCAACATTTCAACTTTCAATTTTTTTTTATCAACTGATTTATCAATGTTCTATTTTTTTTAAATAACTTTTTTGAGCATAATATTTAAACATTTTCTAAAAGCTTGTGTTCATATAGGCTAAGAAAATTTTCAATAGTTTTTCTTTTCAACAAAATTTACAATTTTTATGCAACTATGGAAACCAGTTAATATATTTTTATAAATATACAAACATCTTTATTGAGAAAAAGATACATGCATACAGTATATAACAAAAATTTAATATGTATACATATTTACTAGAGATTTTAAGAAATATTAGAGCTTTTTCAAAAAGTTTTTCTTTTGGTTTTTCATTAGGCATCATAGCTAACCGTATTAATGTAGGTTTTAGATTAAATTAAAATTCACTTGGCTTCTTTCAGAAATTTATAATTTATTCGACTAGTTTCGGCTCAAAACTAGTCGAATAAATTATTAATTTGTGAAACAAGCCAATTGAATTTTAATTTAATCTAAAACCTACATTCATACAATGTTTCACCAAGTGATTATTGAGAGATAAGATATACTAACAGTATTTGTGAAGTTCTTGTCTTAAATTAGTAATTAGAATTCATTTCTTAAACTCAAAGACGCTTCAATTAGTCTTTGAGTTTAAGAAATGAATTCGTGTAGTGTTATGGAAGGGAATTTAAGTTTTGGGATAATGATTTCGTTTCTGGGAATGCATTGTCCATTTAGGAATTGGAAAATTTTTAGACAAGAGGGGTTAGTCTTTCTTGAATCGGGATCATCTTTGTAGAATAGTACAGCAATTAATTTAATGAATTCTAGAGAGGATTTTGGGGATGTCGGATTTTGGTTAGCACCCCAAGAGCTTATCTTTCTGCGACTTGAGAGTTATGCAACGTTACTGGGTGAGGGTTGTAAACGAGGATATATGAATAGTCGAGTAAAGGACGGCTGATTATTTTATAGATTAAGTGCTTGTTCGTATGTTTATACCTTGCTTGTTGTAGGTTAGGCCTCTGGAATGTGCCGCCCTTTTCTTTACTTTACTTTACTGCTTTAAGAGAAGTGTAGTGGTTTTTGAAGGTTAGCTAAGTATTTTGGTCATTTGTGAATAGGAAACAGTTTCTCTGTAAAAGGGAAGAAGGAGTTGAGATTTGTTAGGTCTGTATAGTATCTATGATGCCCTGTACGTTTTATTTATATATATTTTCTACTGATTTCTAAAAATTTCATTGCTGATAAAATAACATAAACAAATTTTAAATTGCACTTTTAAAAAGATTTGAACTTTTTAGTAAATTCTTATTGTCCTCTTTTTTTCGAAAATTTAAAACCGTTAAATATTTATTTTAGTTTTTAATTTTCAGCAATTGTTTTCGGCAAAATAAAACAATGGTGTTATAATCTTCATTTTTTTCACTTTTTTTCTAATACAATTTTTTTATGATTATATGAACATTTAAAAAGATTCAATCACTAAACTTTTAAGAATAACACTTTAAAATCAAAATTCAAATTTTAAAATTTGAAGCAGAGATTAAAAATCTCTTTGTAAAAACAAAAACTACAATTTTAAATTTCTACAGTTTTATTTAGTATCAACCGTTTATTTTTACAATTTTTGAATATGTAAACGGATTTCATCGCTGAATTTTGAGAAAATCGCTTCAAACCCAGAAATCTAAAGTTTAAAATTTGAAGCAGCCATTTAAAGATGTGAAAACAACTGCTATAGCCCAATTTTACTATCAATTGTTTTTCTATGATCACGTAAAATATGTAAAATATTAACTTACTAAATTTAAACAAAAAACTTTAAGCTGAACATTCATACTTTGAAAATCGAATTAATAATTAAATAATAATAATAATAACTTTAGTAAAAAAAACAGTTTTATTTAGTATCAACAGTTTTTTTCATAATTTTTGAATATCTAAACAGATTTCATCGCTAAACTTTGAGAAAATCGCTTCAAACCAAACCAAACCAAAATCCAAAGTTTATAATTTGAATCAGCGTTTTAAAGACATGAAAACAAATGGTATAACTTAAATTTTTCCCATTTCATTTATCATCAATTATTTTTTTATGGTTATGTGAAATGTGTAAAAGATTAACTTATAAAATTTAAACAAAAAACCTTTGAACTCAAAATTCAGACCTTGAAAATCGATGTAATAATAATAACTTTAGTAGCGATAAAAATTACAATAACATATGCTACAAGCATGAAATTTTCCAGATTTAATCAGACTCAATTCGTTTTTATGCTTAGGTAAATTTTTCCAATACAAAATCATTACATTTTTAGAAAAATACTACACAGTCAAAATTTAATTGAAAACAGAAACTTAAACATATAAAAACAATTGCTATCGGCTTGAAATTTCCCAATGTTATACAGAATTAATTACTTGTAATGATTATATAAAAATGTTTAAAAATTAAATCACTAAATTTCAAGAAAGTCACTTCAAACGCAAAAGTAACATTTTAAAACTTTAAGAAAACGTTTAGAAATATTTAAAAAAATGTTGATAGCTCAAAAGTTTCTCTTCTACCTTGTATTTGTTTCTTATTAATCACTTGGTAAAATAATATGTTAGTAATAATTGGTTGATTAAAAAATCCCTTGGTTCGTTTAATTGAAAAAAAAGTAAAACGAACCTAGCATTTTTTTAATCAGCTACCTATTATTTTATTCCTTTCTTATTTAGAATTAATTGTTTCAATAGATATATATTTATTTTTTTAAAGATTAAATCAATAAAATTTGAAAAATTTACAATTATCACAAAATTCAAATTTTTAGAGATAAAGTGTTCAATTAAAAATATTTAAAAAATGCTATAAGCTTAAGATAATCCAGTTTCTATTCAGAATCTATATTTTTTTAATTGATTAATGGTTGAGGCGTTCACTTCGTGATACATCTTGAATATTTAAATAAAGTAAAACTCACTTTGTTAATATCACTAAATAGTGTGATATTAACAAAGTGAGTTTTACTTTATTCTATATTTTTTTTATGATTGGGTTAAAAAAATTAAAATTATTGAACAAGAAAACTTTAAGAAAATCACTTCAAACTCAAAAATCAAATATTAAAAATAATTTTAACCATTTAATAGTATAAAAACAATTTCTACTAGCTGATAATTTTCAAATTTTATTTTGAATTGATATTAAAAAAACACATAAAACCCAAAATTCAATTTTTAAAAAGTAAAACAGCGATTTAAAAACTTTAAAACAAGTATCATCAGTTTCGAATTTTCCAGTTGCATTCAAAAATTAATTATTTCCTATGATTTTGTCAAAATTTTGAAAAATTCAAACACTAAATTTCAAGATAATCGCTTCAAACGTAAAATTCAATTTTTAAAAGATAAAGCACCAATTTTAGAAATATAAAAACAAACGTCAAAACTTGAAATTTATTTAAAATCAATTGTTTATTTAAAATTCAGTAAAAAAATCTTTAAATAAATAATTTTCGAAGGTTTTTTATTTGAGATGTTTTTTTTCGAATGAATTTGTTTAAAAAACTTACTTATAGTATGTTTTCAACTGCTTGATAATATTTAGTTTATCTTTTACTCTGGTAAAATGTCAATTA
The DNA here is from genome assembly GCA_963969525.1 of Ontholestes murinus. Classification (NCBI taxonomy): domain Eukaryota; kingdom Metazoa; phylum Arthropoda; class Insecta; order Coleoptera; family Staphylinidae; genus Ontholestes; species Ontholestes murinus. The sequence continues at coordinate 2,717,034 of OZ018394.1, read as the reverse complement.
TTTTTATTGTAAATGTTTTGCCTTTTTATTTTGTACATTTTTAACAATTTTCTGCAATATATTTTCTTTTTATAATTCTAACGACCTAAAAACTTGTTTTAATATTTTTATAACTATTCATACTTTTTTTTGTAAAATAAAACTCGTTTTTACATGTAATCTTATGAAATTTTTAAATTGATTTTAGAAAATTTTCTAAGTCTATTATTTCTTTTCCAAAAATAGACAGCTTTTAAAAACTGCCCAGGTCATTTTCAAGGTCAGTTTATATGTTTACTCAAAGCGTTTTTCCAAACAAAATATATGAAATAATGTTGTAAATAACGTGGACGTATAATTATGAAAGAGACAAACATCTTTATTTATTATTGAATACATTTGTTTTGTACAATACAATCGTAATTTATTTTTATTACGGCTTTCGACCCATGGTCTTTCTGCCAATATAATTATGAATTTACTGAATAAACGAATTTGTTTTTCGCCGAATTTCCAGCGTAAAATATACATTTCGCGCATTTATTTGTGTCATGGAAACATTTTTCATATTTTATCTTTATTTTTTTTTAATGCGTATTCCAAACATTTGTATTTTAAACATTGCACAATATTATTTTATTAACATGTAATGAAATATATAATGAAATTATTTATGCAGAAAGTCTTAATATTAATGTAGAAAAATTTAATAAACTTTAGACTAAAATAAATTTATAGTAAAGAGAATGGTTGCGACCGTTACTACGTGGTAATCCATACTTACACTGAATTGAAAATTTCACTATGTTTGAACGACAAATATTATTTGTGGTTAAAACATAGTGAATTTTTCAATTCAGTTTAAATTTATAGTAGTCATTATTCCCTTCTATTTTATTAAAAAATGAGTAAACTTTATCTTTACAGTGGTATTATTTAAACTAAACAAAAGTAATATTTACTATTCAGTTAGATTTATAATTTCCAAAAGATGACATTTAATTATATATTGTAAAATATACATATGTAATAAATTTATAGTATCAGGATAGTTTTTGAGGAAAATAATGTAGACATCATCATTTTAAATTAAATATTATTTTTAACAACAACATTTATTAAATAATTTAAATAACAATAATTAGAAAATAATTAATTAATAATTGTTTATTAAATAATTTAAATTGCATATGTTATTCAATAGAAATTTATATAACAAATGGCAAAATATATTTATCAAGTGATAAAAGAAAATTATCGAACTGTATAATTTTTGAGTTTATATGAATTAATTAATTACAACAAATTATTTTATTTTACTGTTATTCTTACTCGTTATTTCATTTAATTATTTGTAACGTTAGATGTACAATTATTTGTTCAAATGAAAATAATAGACACCTTTATTCCTATTCGTTCAAAGTTGTCGAGATGAATTAATCTACATACAATGCTTGTTTAAATAAAATACAGTGGAAAATATACCCAAAGTATTGTACACTCATTTATTAAGATGGTGAAAATAATATACCGACAACCAATGTGTATAATAGAGATTGAGTTTGATATATATATATATATATAGTATTATTCGGTGGACATTTATCAAACGTCCCTTGGAACTTGCGGCCCTGTTTTGTGGGCCGTTCAATTCCAATTTATTGATCAAAGCGGGGGGAAGGGGGGGCCGAGGGCGGAACGACCCTGGAAAAAGTTCCTTACAATGAGATTAGTTTAATTGATCTGGACAATGAAATCCCCCCTCTATTGGATAATTGCTCGTTCAATCGGATTTCAGTTTCTATTGACTGAAAAATTTAATTAGTTAAAATGTAACTCTTTTACGCCCTCGTGTTCATCCACACCATCGAGTTCGTTAGAAGCATTTGCAAATAACTCAAATAGAAGAAAATTATTTATTTATATTAATAATCGATTTATTTTCCGAACAGAAAAGAATTCTAATTACATATTGGATTGTAGAGGCTTTCACTTTGTGATACATATTTTATAAGTTAATTAATTAATTCTAATTACAATTAAATATAATGTACAATGAATTTTAAAGAAATAAGAAATAGTTCTAAAATAAAATTATATTTATACTGTTGCCTCTAATAATCGGATTAGTCGTATATTTGTTTATAAGGTAAAGTTTGTTTGTTTTATTCAATAGTGCACCGGTTGTTCCGTCTCATGATTATTTGCTAGGAAATGTACAATATGCGAAAATTGGCTTGAGGAACGAGGCCATTCAGTTACAATCGAATTGCGGTAAGTTTCAAATTGAATCTGAATGTGTTTTGCGTTCACAAAACGCGGACGTGTAAATGCAAATTTGAGAAAGTTAGCCGTACCAGGTATTATGTACTGTTGTACCCGGCGCATCCACCATATATTTCAATTAATAATTGAAATTTAAATTAATTACATCTATGTATTTTCTTTAATAAAAATTGCAATATAGATGTCTTTATTCTTAAGTCTACTATCAAAGAATTTAATTTATAATTGGGAAAACAAAGCTAAGAAGCATAATATCAGCATTTAATAAATTATTTCTTAAGTTTCCCTGGTAAAAAAATTGATTTTTCAGTGAAACAAACAAAAGTGTTTATCACAGTCAGAATTTTAATCTTTTAATTCGGTTATCATATGAGCAAAAATGCATATGGTGTGAATAAAATTACCCTCCTGCAATAATAATAATGTAATCGTAATAAATCTCATGTGACCCGAATACGAACGAATCAAGTAGTTATGAAGTGAACGTTACTGCATCTTGTTATGCAGAACTGTATTTCAGAGTTTATTGCATTCCAGGGAATGCCAGATACTCGGGTTTACCTTTAATGTCCGTGGACGTATTCCAAGATATGTTTATTGCGGATACAAAGCAAATTGCGCTCGACCGCGGAGACATCTCCTGATAAAACGTTTCATATTAATCTTAAATATTTTTAAACTTATATAGATATTTACACAACTATACAGCTCATTTTATATTACTTGGGAATGAGATAAAAATTTCTGTTACAATCAACAATAAAATTTAGGTAATAACCGAAAAGGATAATTCTAAAGTGCTTGTGAAAATATGTATCTGTTTTAGTTTGCCACGAATTTTTAATACTATAAAGTGAGTAAATAATCTGTACGTATTATAAAACTAAAAGTTACTAAAAATTTAATGACATCCATCTAGTATTTATACGTTGCGAAGTTGCCTCTAAGAGAGACAAAAACGTGGTTTTAACATTTAAATATATATACAGGGTCTATTATAAAAGTAATGCACATTTTCTGGCAAAAATATATTTATTGATGGTACCGATATAAATACTTAAAGTGCTTTAGACTACTCTCCTCTAGTATCAATACATTTTTTGAAAACTTATTTTTTGTCATTGCTTGAGGACACCCTGAAACTTTTCTTTCTTTTTAGATGTTTTCAATGGACTCTCCCAATGCTTTTTTTGCAGCTCTCTCTTTGATTCACGTTTTCGTCGGTTCTGGCCGTTTTTAGGCGCCCAGAACGGGTTTCGACGGCGATCTTTTCCCGGTCCTCCTAGAACGCATTGTGCTATCTCCGGACCGTGACCTTGAAACGCAGTCATCCTTGAATGCCTCTTGAAGCATCTGGAATATTTCGGTGGCATTGTTTTCAAGCCGCAGATAATAGTGTATCGTTGTTCAAGCGAACATTCCATCGCTCTGAAAAACACACTTCACACGGAGGCACGTTTCTCATTCAGACTACCCGGAACAAATTGGCGATCAGCTGCATTGAAATGATACCACATTTCTCAACCAGTTCTACCCCGCTGCAATGGATAGTGGCGGCACAATAAAATCTTTCATATTACTTTCATAATAGGCCCTGTATATAAACAGATTAACGCATAAATTATTTTGATCTAGGCAGTTTTACAGAAGCTATAAGTAAATTAGAAGAGACATGTTGAAATAATACATGCAGAAAAATATAAGTTTACTTGTTTTACCATTTAAAATTTATAATTTTAAAAATATTATCTTCACTCGCTAATTTTACAAATTCTGTTGTAACCGGTCGCCCCAGAACATAATCCTTCTCATACAATATTAGTGTAATGTAGTATCCGAGAGGCGTCTTTGTTGAAGTTTCTCTTATAAATATTCAAACCACCCGCACTGAGCTTTCACATCAGATAAGTAAGAGAAAAAAAAAACTGAAAACTTTGCCCGCTTTCACTTTTTCGTCCAATAAAAGTTTGCGCCGCGGAAATATTTTACCTCCAGTTTTCCGCAAAGCGTTTTACTTACGGTTCACTCATGCGATATCTACCCGAGAGAGAGAAAAAAAAATGTGAAACTCTTCTCGGAGTGTGGTGGGCGACAATTATAAACTTTTTTTTCTGTATATAATCCGGTTTACGAGACGATCGAAAAATTGTTCGGATTTTTTTCTATCGTGTTATTTATAAAACGATAAAGTATTTGTATTTTTATACACCTTGGTTCAAAATACGATGAACTAATAGATAAAAATGAGAAATAGAAGCATTTTAATGCATAAAAAGTGTCTTTGAAACTGATTTCCAGTTTTATTAAGCAGTGGAGGAATAGACGTGGAAGAACGTTTTACAAGATGAACTCCGCTCTTCAACTTGCTGCTAAAATTTGTTTGTATGTTTTCAATATGTTATATATATATTTTGTAATAACTGCATTTTTTGAGCAAGTATGACAAATAATAAATAAATAAATTTTGTGTGTAATATAAAAATCAAAATTCTATCATAACACGATTGTTAATACATTACTTAAAAGCTTCAAACATACTTAGAAATATTGAAATTGTTCTATTAGAATCAAAGAATCAATCAATACGTTATTGAACTTCGTTAAAAGCATTTGTAATTTTTCAAAAAAAATCAATAAAACTGGTAACAAAAACCTAAATAAATAAATGAAAAAAGGGCAGAAAGATCGCAGATATTGATTGTTATTAATGTTATGTATTATGTTTGTCCAAATAAAGATGTATTTATATATAAATGAAAAATACAAATAGAAGAAAGAAATTTAATAATAGTTATTAAATTTTTACAAGAAATGATCAAATGAAATCTTAAAGAAAACAAGGATAAATGTTTTAATGTAGAACTAATTGACAAAAACAAAATGAAACCTATAAAATGTTTCTATTATTTAAAAATGAAACAGTTTGCTTTAACTTAAAAAAGAATTTCCACTAATTTAGATTAACTTAAAACAATTTGAAGTAAATTTAATAGCTGAACTGCTTTCTAGAAAATTTCTAATATTTCGTCTAAATAAACAAAATTCATTTAGTTTTTTTAAGTAAATTCAATTACTTTCATTTTTAAAATTTCAAATGTTTGAGGCAAAGAATTATTTATTCTATAATTCATTTAACTAAGTTAAATTTACAAAGATATCAACTTATTTAAAATAAATAAAACTTTCTATATTTCTAAATCTTAGAAATAGTTAAACTAATTGAAAAAGAATACCTTTCTCAAAACAGCTGATTTTTTACAAAATTAATTTAATTTACAATTGAATTTGGTTTATTTAAAAACAGACGAAATATTGGAAATTTTATTAAAACCGTCAAGTTTTTAAATTTGCTTGAAATTGTCTTAATTTAATCTTAAACAATAAAAGATACAAATTTAAAACTTGTTAGAAACATTCTAAACACAATTTAATTTTGGAAACAGTTTTTCTAAAAATATTTAAACCAGTTGAAATTATTAGAAAAAAAAACAATTGAATCTGCTCAGAATTAATAATAATGACTCAAAATAGCCAAAATTTTAGCAAATATGTAAATTTATTACTAAACGCATAAAAAATTTACTTAAGAAAAAAAAAATTGCTCAGAAAAAAAAAAACGTTGAAAACTTTGAAATAGTTGCAACTAAAAACAAACAACTAAAAATTAGTTTAAAAATGTTATTCAAATGATTGTTTTTTGGAAAAGCTGAAATTAAAATTGCGAAGAAAAAATTGACGAAAACTTACACGATTAATGAGAATAACAATTGAAATTTAATTTAAATTTAAAAAAAAACAAAAAAGAGTGGAAGGGTGACAAGTAAAAAATTAAATCCTACCAAATTTTGGTATTTTGAAAAAAACTTACATGATTATAACTAATAGTAAATGAAATTTAATTAAACTTAAAAAAAAACAAAAACTTGATATTTACCTTAAGATTAAAAAAATAAACAACAAAAACTTGATATTTGCCTTAAGATTTAAAATCAAAAATTTATTATTCAAAAAGAAGAGTGAAAAATTTCTCAAAGAATAAATAGTTTACAAATAAAAAATTTTAACTTAACAAATGTTATGTAAAAAAAATCAGACGAAGTTTCAGAAATAGATTTAAAAACAATTGACATTTTCTAAGAAAAATTGGCTTTAATAATATTTTCTTAGCAGTTTTTGTAAATTTTAACGACTAAAATTTTGTTAAAATTAGTTCAACTTATGTAAAGGAAAACATGTTAATTTACTTGAAACCGTTAGAATATATTCCAAAACAATTCAAATTTAATAAGAAGAACAGATCAAATTTAAAGTTAGTCAGAATAGTTAAAACCTTTATTCTCAGCAGAACCTTTCAATGTTGAAAATTATCTTACATTCACAACTAATTAATACATCTAAGAGATGACAGATGATAGTTGAAAGATAACCAGTAAAAATTAATTTATGACAGTTGACATTTGAAGGATAGAGTGAACAGACTCACTTACTCGCCATAAACTGTCAACTGTCACATATTCATTTTTACTGGTTATCTTACAACAGTTGACACATGACATTTGACATTTAACAGTTGACAGGTGATGACAGATGACAATTGCCACATGATAGTTGTCAGATAAAAGCATTAAGATGACAGTTCACAGATGTAGTTAAAAAACTGGAGGAAATAAAGCTAGAAAATTTTAAAAAATCTGAAGGGAATATTACTGGTAGATTTCTAAACCTTTTCTATTCCTAAAATGTAATTGGGAAAAATGATGAAAAATCTAAAAACCAGTGTAGAAAATCCATAAATATAGAGGGAAATATGAAGGAAAACTCTACAATTCAAATAACGAAATTTACTGGAAAACCCTGAATAAAATTGATAAAAATTGACAAATAATAAGTGACAGCATTTTATGAAAATGATGGTAGCGACCGTTACTATGTGGTAGTTCATTTTAAAAAAGGTTAAATGAAAATAATTTATCAAGTGTTAAACACTTGATAATGACCTGCAAAGGTCGAAACTATAGTTGTGTCAAAATTGATAATATATTGTAAACTTTGTTTGTGTATATTATACAATAAATAGTGGTATAAAAACTTAAAAATTATTTTCATTTAACCTTTTTTGATAGCATTTTAAAAAACATTATTCAGAATTTACTACAATTATTTACCACACTTTTTATAATGTAATGTATTTATACTTTTATATCAACTGAACTAATTTGTACTGATAAAAGTAGACATAGTTGATAGGTTGCAGTTGACAAATGGTAGTGGACAGTTACATTTAGCAGATTATACTTGACAGTTGATAGTTGGCATATGAGAGATGTCAGAAAATAGTTGATAGATACAAGTTTATAGATAACAAAATAAATGAAACACACATAAGTTTCTTCGTATAACACGTAATTACGTTTCACAAACAAAGTTAGAAGTGAGATTCATTTCTATTCGACATGTATTATAAAGCAGATGCCTTCAACATCATCAAAATTATAAATAACAGTTTATAGTATATAGACAACTGATGATATTAAGCAGGCAGACAGTTGACAGATAGCAGTTGATAGATGATAGTAAACAGTTGACAGATAAAAGATTACAATTAACATATGCCAGTTAACAAATAAAGGTTGTCAGTTAACAGTTGTGATATGGAAATTGACAGATGACAGTTGACAGATGTCAGCTGACATATGGTAGGTAATAGTTAATAAATAATATGTACAGGACGAGTTTCAGGTGATTTTGACAGATGTCAGATGACATGCAGAAAATGTCAATTAGCAGATGATAGTTTAAGTGGCTGCAATTTTAATTAACATTATTTAGAAGGAATTTTTCTACAGAATTATTTATTGTATTTATATATTCTAATAACATTTATATATTTATATATTCTAATAACAAATTATTATTATTACGTAGCAAATATAAATTATGGGGAACAATTGATAGATGATAATTGACAAATGATAGTTGAAAGGTAACAAATGACAGGTGGCAGACAATAGTTAACAAATGATAGTCGACAGTTAAAATTGTCGAACGCAGAATTTACAGAGAACTAATAATAGTTGATAAGTGCCAGAAAACACATGATATATAATAAGTATTTTTATGATACCAATATTTCTAAAGTATGATTTATTCAATCACTACAAAAAACAATTGACAGGTGACAGTTAAGTGATGACAATGTAATTTCTCTAAATTATTTTCGTGAAGTTGAAAAAATAAAGAATTGTATTGGGTTAGGAAAAAAATTGAAAACTATAAAAGATGAAAAAATACAATAGATGGAAATTTGAAAAAAATACAATTGAAACTTATAAAACTCGTTAAAAATCGTTAAGATTTGACTGAAGCAAAGAAAGTTTTCTTAATAAAACAACATAAAATACTCCAAATAAAAGTAACTAAAAGTTTTTAAATTTCTGAAACGATTAAAATTTTACAAAGCGGAAATTAATATTGGCTACGAAAAAGTTGCCAAAATACTTTAAACACTTTTAAAAATGAAAATAATATTTAACCTTTTTAAAAACAATAAACATTTTACAATTCATTTAATTTTTTATCAAAATAAATACGAACATTTGGTAAAATTTGCTTAAAATAAAAATTTTATTATTAAAAGAAAACGAAGAAATAATTTAAAAATAAAAATAAAACGTATTCATTTTTGTGTTAATAAAAACAATTGATATTTGGAGAAAGAAAACAGGATGACTTTGTTTTACCACTTTTATTTAACAAAAAATACACGTGACTATAGTTTCGACTATCAACTAGTCATTATCAAACATAAAGTAGAAGATCCAAAACTAGAAGTAATAAAACAAAGTGATCCTGTTTGTTTTCTTTCTCCAGTATATTTAAGATGTACCACAAAGCCAACGCCTCCACAATTAAACAATTAATATTTGCTTAAAAAAGCTGATTTTATGCAAATTTTAAACTTACTTTTTTTATTAAATTTCTTTATTGTTTTACCTTTACAAAACTTCAGTTAAACGTTACTTAAAAAATCTGAGACAGTTTACATTAGTTTAGTTTAAATTTTATTAAAAAAAACAATTATTTTAAATAGTTGAAACCTTTCTAAAAAAATATTTTACTTCAAACAGTTGAAATTTGGTTAGGATAGCATTAATAAAAACTTTAAAATAAAAGAAAAATAAAATATAGAAGACACAGATAGATTTTAGTTATTTTTAAATTAATAAATAATTGAAATTTATTTATATAAAAACAGTCAAGATAATATAAAAATGCGTACAACTTTTACTAAAGTAAGTAATTCTTTTTCTTGTTCTTTATGTTAGAATAAAAGTTCTAACTCTTTAAAAAATTTTAGGTTTACTTACTTTAGTAAAATTTGTTAAGAAGAAACAAAAACCGAAAAATGTTTAAAAAGTTAGAACAAAAATGAATAAAACTCAAAATTAGTGTAAAGGGAATTGAACCCGTAATAAAATACTTAAAATTATTGATATTTTAGGAAGTCGCTAGAACATTAGCTAGAGAAAGTTGTCGGTAACACGACTAAAAAATAATTTATTTGAGATATTATAAAATTTTCTTAAAATCATTTGGAATTTAAATAAAACAAAAAAATAAAAACAGTTGGAATTGAATTTAAAAAGAAACATAAAATTGATCGAATTTGCCTAAATATATTGGATTGAAACTCTAAAAATGAAACGTTTAGAAGGAAGTGTAGAACATTTTGCAAAATTAACAGAAATTCACAAATAAAATTAATCAAATTTTGTTATTAGAAAAAAGCAGTTGAAAACTGTCTGAAAAATAAATATCTTTAGAATTTATAGAGATTGAAAAAAATAATATTTGCTAATAGGATTATGTTTAAAGCAAATTTAATAATGTATTTTTCTTAGCAAATCGTAATTATTATTTATTTTTTGTAAAATTTGAATGACTAAAAATTTGAAAAGTTGAAAGTTGAAAGCTCAAGCTAAACCTAAAAGAAAAGTTTTAAATTTGCTTAAACTGTTTGAATTTAATTGAAAAGAATTAAAATTTGTTTAAGGAAAAATAGAATAGAAAAAAAAATTCAAAATTACTAAAACCTTTCTAAAAACATTTTTAATTTTTGGGCAAAATTAAAAAGTTTCCATTTTTTGTTTTCCAAACAGTCAAAATATTAAAATAAATGTGTAGAAATTTTACTCAAGAAAAACATTGCTAAACAAATACCTAATTACATTAAAACAGTTTCAAGAAAATAAAAGGCACTAAAAATTTGTCAAAGGACAATTGAACAACAAAAAAATGATTTAAACGATTCAAATATTTAAAAAAACTTTGAGTTTAAATTAAGAAAAAGTCACAAATGTAAAAAAAATGCTTAGATATAGTTGAATAAAGATATTTTTAAACTTATTTCAAATTTTAATTCATTTGAAATTTCACAAACAAAAATTAAAAACTGTTAAAATTATATCAGTTACTGGCAGAAAGACCATGGGTCGATAGCCGTAATAAAAATCAATTACGATTATATTGTACATAACGAATGTATTCAATTATCAATAAAGATGTTTGTCTCTCTATATCAGTTATATGTTATAAACAAAAAACTATAAAAAAAACAAAAACAAATGATAAAATTTGCTCTAAAATGTTTGATTCAAAATTGATCGTAAAAATAGTTAAAAATTTTAAAAAATATATATTTTGCTATTGAAAAAATGTTTAAAAATCTGTATTATTTTTTTAAATAAAATTTCAACAATTAAAAATTTCACTTCATAAAATACCCACACAGTATAAAGTTTCAAAAATGTTTTTATTATTCTTAAATTAAAAATTTGTTAAATAATTGTTTCGTATTTAGATTTTTATTAAATAAATCAATTTTTTTAATACACAGCAGATATTTCAATAGAAAAACAAATTGTTGATAGATATATGGATAGATAGATAGAGAGATACTTAGAGATTTAATTGTGCTAATACAACAATGTTTACACACGTTGAAAAAACTATAAACAAAAATGTGAAAAACAACTGAAAGTTTTCGAAAAATATAATTATAAACGTTACACCTTCTACTTTAGTATTAAGTTTGTACTTCTTTGAAAATGAGTGTAATAACTCGAAAACACGTGTCACGAAACTACCAATAAAAAAACATGGAACACAACAAATATCATAATTTTAATAACCCTGTGAATTATAAATTCGTTTAAAATAGTTGACATTTATTTAAAAAAAAAACAATTGTAATTTAGTGAAAATAGCTCAAAACTTTTTTAAATATTTTAAAAATTTGCTTCAACACCATTAAAATTTTCTACAACTAATTCGCAAGGAATAAAAAGAAGTCATTTGATAGAATTTAAGAATAGAAAATGAAATTTTAAGAAACGATACAACAGTAGTATTTATATTATTATACTCTTCAGGAAATCCAAAAAACAAACATCGAGGTTTTAAATATATCACTTTTATTAATCTTTCACCGTGGAAGTTACTTAATCTTAAGACGTCTTTTAATTTCTATATTATTTTCTTTAATAAATCAGATAATAGGAAATTTACTAAGAATATTTCTTGGATAAACGTTTTTTTAACCATCTGAATATTAAATTATTTGTCAACAAAATTTTAGTAAAGGGTCCCATCTAAATTGGGAATAAGTGAGCCAAAAATGGCTATGTTTTATTTAAATGAGAAAAATGCACATTGGTGGATAAATTTCAGTCATCTAAAGTTAATTGGCGTCTACAGAAGAAGAAAGTTTTTGGGACTGAATAGAAGAGCACATAGTTGTAAAATGTGAACTCCGCCTGCAAGTTTATGATTTCTTTATATAATTTATAGTTATATGTATAGTACCAAGAAGATATTGTGAAGTTTCAATAAATAAATTTAAAAAAATTATGCGTAAATATGCCACAGCATAGCGAAAAAAATTATTCGATGGGATAAAACACTTGTTAAGTTCCATAATATAATAAAAGGAAATACAAATATTAAGGAACTTAAGAAGTGTTTTACCCCATCGAATTTACATATCTCGTTCCATCAAGAGTGTTTCTCAATCAATTATAAAAAAGACACTTGTTTGGTTTCATATTGGTATATTCAGTTTGCTGACACGTGTTTCGGTCCTTTGAGAATGGTCGTCATTGACCGAAACACGTGTCAGGAAACTGATTATACCAATATGAAACAAAACAAGTGTCTTATTTAAAAATCAGATAATAGTCTATTTTCGTTTCATCAAGGGAACAGTGAGCAAAGTATTTATCGAATTATAAAAAAATTCTTGGTATATTAAAAAAATGGTTCAGTGCAGATTTTTTCTTTATGACATGTTTTATGAGAAAATACTTTTCGAGAAATGAAAAATTACAGAATTTGCAGATTCAATATAAGATTTCTCAGCACAGGACGGACAGAGTGATGGAAAGGGGGGTAGTAGGGGGAGGGACATATTTGTGTGACAGTGGGCATTGTATGGATCTGCTCAATCAGTGGCGCGGCGCCAAATGTTCCACATTGGTCACGACGTGAAATGTCAAGGATAGGGAAAGGGTTGGGGTCCGCGCTGGAATCTATTCCTTGACGGATTGATTTTTATCCGGGGTGTTTATTTCGCATAGGAGCGAGTCGCAATTTTCTAAGCGAGAACATTCGTGAATTGAATTAGAACGTTCAGATGTTTTTTTTACCCTCAACATCTAACAAATTTATCTAACGTTATGTAATTATTTATTTACAGTAATTAATTATTAAAAAAAATAAATATAGTACAATAATTTAAAAATACCAAAATATTTCATAAATCTACAAAAATATCTTCGAATTTTCAAGTTATTAGTTAATTTTCTACAACGAAATGAAGGACTTTAATACATTTTATTATAAATATTGTATTCTTATAGATCTGTTTAAGCTATGTGGGTTAAAACTTGACTAAAACACAAACACAATTAATTATGAAGAAATTGTTAATCATATCTTAACATAACTCAACATCAATGTTCTACTCTATGTTGGTTCTCATGAGGGTAGCGCAGTTGAATAATAATATCTTTTTAAATAATTTAATGTATAAAAAAAGTAGAGGTTGTATTTAAAATCGTTTCAAAATTGATTCATAATTAAATACTTTGCGCAATATTAATTTCAAACGACTTCATCCGCAAAATTAATTCGTACTAGTTCATTTGTTTGCGCAGTCAAAGACGGCGGTTTCCATCAATATTCCGCGTTTGTTTACAATTTCGAACTGAGAAGGTAAGTAAGGCACGATCGTAGATAATTAACGTTCGGTATTAATGAATCGTTAATGAATGGCAAAACTGTTGCTTTCAAGTTTGACTCCGTCGGGAGGGTCGATGTTGGTTCCGGATTAAATTCTTATGACTTGTGTTTAATACTCTTGCTCGCCGGTGGTGTAAGGGTCGCATGGTAATTAGTATTTATACTAAAGTAGTGAAATTATATTCAATGTGGTAAATACCTTAAGTCTCTAACTTCCGTATCGCAAGTATTCATTTGAGTTTTTAATTTTAAACCTTTGATTTAGACCAAATTAAACTGGATAACTATGTTTTACCACTGTATTTAGTATTTATGTGCCCCTTTAAATATGTACCAAAAAATAAACGCTTACACAAATGTATACGTTTGTTTTAGTTTTTAGGTAATTGTGATGTAAATAAATAATTTTGAAATATTAAAATTTAATGTTTACATTATTTGTCATAATTGTCGCTGTTGGCCAATCCCTATAATTTATCAGTGGTTACCATCCCCAGCAGAGATAGATGGACCTGTTGGGTAACGTCTTAAATAATGTTGCATTGTAATAAATTGTCACTTACAAATATGAAATAATAAAACGTTTAGAAAAATCAAATCATAAGCTGATTGTATCTAATTAATCATTTAATTTATCACCATTAAAATGTAAAGTTTAGTAATATTCTGTATTTACATACACTATCGACTATTGATTACGAATTCCTTTAGATGTGCCGAGGCAGCGCAGATAAATTTTCTGCAATTCAAACTTCAATTTAATTTAACTCGAGCGCACGTTAATTTCTGCAGTAATAAAGGTTGTAAGTCGTCGATGCACAAATTACCTCTAGATTAATTTGTCGACGTCATCTACCTACAAATTTCCGTCTTAGGTGTGTGTGGTGGTTCATTGTGTATTCCTTCCGCATCCTTACCTTTGTAGAAACAGCTTTTACAATGCAGACAGACATATTGCTTTTAATATTATATTACCACTACAATTTGCTTCATACAAATAATACAATATTTCCAATTACGTCATTGATTTAGTAATATAAATTACAAATTTCATTTATAATCGTATATAATACATTTAATAGGAATTACTATTTAGCGATTATAGTTCGGATCAAATATTGTTTATTGCTTGAGTAAAAATAGTATCGTAAAGTTACCTAATATTTTTACTATTACATTTTTCTAATCTTAACTTCAATTAAATCTATTTGCTCCATTACTGCTTTAAAAAACCTAGCAGAAACTTATTGCACGAAGAAATTGTTAAAATTAACTAAACGCTTGAACTAGCGTACTCTTGACCTAGGTTAATGCGTAGTTTATTAAGGTAGGTCGGGAGTACGATAGGTCATTGCATTAATAAATATTGCGGTAGGTCAAGAGTACGCTAGAATAAATAATGATGAAGTTTATATAAATCTAACATTCAGTTTAAAATACTAGCTAAAATAATTCGAGTTTCAGCTCGATTAATCCAATAATTTTGTTATTAATAAAAACCATTTAAAATTAAAATAAAACAAAAAGTATTTTTCACAATAAAATTTATCCAGGGTATTTCTTTGACTCGGGGAATAAAATTAACCAAATATACTACAGTGAAAATGATGATGATTATAAAAAGTTTTCAAATAACCAAGATACAGGCAATCAAAGTTAAGAACTTTTAACAGATTTTTCTAAATCAAAGTAATAACTCGCCTTTCGTACATAGTTTTAAATTATTACTTTCTTGTTCGAAAATAATATTTAATTATTTTTTTGCAGGTGGAAGAATAGATCACGCCCACCACTACAACAACGCTTACCGGGCCCTAGACGAGACGCTGGCGATGGAGACGGCCCTTTTGGCCGCCCTGGCTTTGGTCAATCCGACGGAAACTTTGCTTGTACTTACATCTGACCATTCGCACGTTATAACAATGGGAGGTCAGGCGACTCCCCGAGGGCATCCCATTCTCGGTGAGTTCGAATTTGTTGTCTACAAAGTTCAAATATTGTTATTGCCGACGACGAGAAAATCGAGGCCGGCGGGACAGGGACACAGCGAGGGCTGCGGGGGGACCCGTAGTGTCCCAATGGAAAATCGAACAAAGTTTCCGCCCGTTTTCTTTCTCTTCTCCCTTTTTTTATCCTCATCATTTCGCCCCCCATGTCCCATTCTCCTTCGGCCCGTTTCGATCAACGTCGGAGGGGAATAGAATGCGCAATTAACGCCGGCGATAAATATAAATGGATGGAACGAACGCTATCCGGATGGGTGGGCGGCGATTGATTTGGATATCGCGTTGATTGTTTGAATTGGGAGGTTAACCCTCACTCTGAAGGGCTGATTGGTTTTGAATAATTACTTTTCATTAATGACTTTAAACAGGTATTTATATACACATTAAGGGATTATAAAATTAAAATATGCGAATTAAACGATCAGTTTTTAGAGAAAATACACATAGAAACATCCCTATGTGTAAATACACATCCTATTTCGAAATTACTTTTAGTTAGTATGTAATGCTATTAGTAAACATATTGTAGAGGACTTTATATTTTATTACATGTTATATAATTTAATTCGTGAACATAATGAAACCTCCATTATTTACATTCACGTATAGTTTAGTTGTGTGTTTGTGGTTTTATTTATTTACTCGTTTATTATTTTTAATATTTTGCAGATATAAATTTTAGACCAGAAATAGATTAAATATTTACATTTTTGTTAAATCTAAATCGATGTTTTTTAGAACAATTGCAACAATAATATTTTTTTATATGATACATATTAATGAAGGGTTTTATGTCCTCTAGAATTATTAATATATTTATTTAAAATTATAATCTCTTGAGTAATTTGCACATGCAAAGTGAAAATCTGTTTAATTAAATCTATACTTTAGGAGCAAAAATTGTTGTTTTAAAGGAAACGTAAAATAGTCTCCTCAATTAATTTAAATGATGATCTTCCAGTACCATGACGACTTTTATAGAATTAACCTTTTTTCACCAGGCCAGGTACAGTACTTTAGAATACGTATCTCTTATTAAGCTAACCAATTATATCTTCTGATAACTTTGTTTGTATAACACGAAATTTGTTTTTGTGACTCAAGTTTCGGTAACGCTCCATTTCGAAACATAAAGCATAAAGTTTAAAATTTTGTATAACACGAAACAAAATTATTATTGTTTCATTTCTATACCACATGTATAACGAAGTAGGAGCCTTTAATACCAACAAAGTTATATCTTCGGTTATTTGATATACCTCTAAATTGGTGATTATCTTTCTAAAATCGGAATCTCTTTTATCAGCACGTAATTCATCGGCAATAACAGATTTCATTAGTAGATGGATATATCAGACCTACAGGTTTTCTGGTGACAAAGTGAAACTCGTCAAATGGCCAATTGGAATTTTAAACTGAGCAACTGTTATTAATAATTTTTCAATGTATAATATGTATTTGTTGACAGCGAGTTTTTCTTAGCTTACAAAATATTGCATAATTTCCCTTGCTTATATTTTTTCAATGAAGAAAACTCTTTTATAAAGATTGAGTATTTAATAGTCTGTTTTTTGAATAAGTAGACCCAAAAAATCATTTTATTTTCTTCTCTTCTTTCCATTATAATTCCGTGTTTATTGTTTGCAATGCATCATGATAAGAAAATGATATTTCAAAGTTACCTCTCTACTCTGAATGTTTTTATTGAAACAGTGCAATATTCTTTCTTTTCTTAGATAAAAATATTTCTTTACTGTTTCAAAACATTTACAAATTCTACAATTTTTTCCCTTATATCTTCTTCTTTTTGTTATTTAATCACAAGACTCATGTAATTTGCACATGTTTCCTATAGTTTTTGCTCTGCTGAATTTATTTCTCTATTTATTTACTCAGCTTGTAGTATTTTTAATTTTTTTTATTTCGCAAAAAATATATTTTTTCTTGGTGGATCCTTAGTTTTATAAATTCTGCTAATTTCTTGCTACATTTTATTTGATAAATTTTATTTTCCATTTTTTTTTACTTGAAAACTCAATTTGAAGCCTAATGAATTCTACAAAATTTCATTATGCGTTTATTCCCTTCATTTTACTTAAAAAGAATTATATTTTCGTCGACCTAAATCTTTATAGATACATCTGATTTTGTTCTACAATATATTTTTGATAAATTTGAATTCAACTTTTTTTTACCTGAAACTTTATTAGTCAATTCAAAGCTTTCTGCGTTTTGCAAAATTTTATCCTTAATGTTTTTCTTCGGTTAAAAATGTTACTCTAAACATGTATACAAATTAAAAGTAAAATGAATAGATGGAACTCAATTTCTTAATCGAGTTCTTCGTCTGATAAATTTCTTCCTTTGTTTATTTTGTTTTTTGTTCAAAACAAAGGCTTTACTGATTCAGTAATTTTTCTTATTCTCTTAAATCTTTTTATTTGTTGTATTCCTATTTACGTTTTTTTTTCTTCTTTATTTTTCTAATCTATTTTCAATTTTTCTTCATTAATCTTTGTGCAATGTTTATTTCTCTATTTAACTTAGATATCCTATCTTCTGTTGTTTGTCTTCTATCTTCCACTATCTATCTTCTTTCTCATGCCTGTTTTCATCTATCTTCCGTTATCTGTCATATTATAAATGTTTTCAAATATTCTGAATATATTTATTTAGAGTTAATTTTTTACAAAAGTGTTGATTTTTTAGTTTCTAAGTCATCTGTCATTTCTCCTCTGTCATCTGTCATCTGTCACCTGTCACCTGTCCTCTGTACTCACATGTCGCCTGTCATCTGTTGCCTGTCACTGATTTGTTTCCTTTATTAATTGTTTTAACTTAAAATCATTTTTATTTGTAAAAACTTATTTTAGGCAACACAAAAATTAGAATTTCTAATTTCAAGTCATCTGTCATCTATCTTCATCTGACCTCATCTGTCCTCATCTATCCTCATTTGTCATCATCTGTCATCATCTGTCCACTTATGTCCTCTTTTGTCCTCTTCTGTCCTCATCTGTCACCTGTCCTTGCCCTTTGTCTTCTAACCTCTATCATCTGTCAACCTGTCACTTCTTTGTTCCTATTTTATTAATTGTTTAACTTAAAATAATTTTTGCTTATAAAAATGTTTTTCATCTGTTATCTGCCATCTGTCATCTAGCATTTGTCCTCTTTCCTCATCTAATCTCTATCATGTGATCTCTATCATCTGTTATCTGTCAATCTGTCATCTGTCATCTTTAAACTGTCACCTGTCATTAAGCTCAGTTGTCCAACAATTATAGCAGTCCCGGGTGGCGTTGGAATCAAAAACATACGTCGATTCTTACATGTGCCAAATAAATTGAACTGACATTTCAAATATGTTTAATTAAATAGGTTAATTTTTATGAAGTAGAAACGACGTTTTCATGGCCACCCGGGACTGCAATAATTGTTGGAGACCCGTTAGTTTAACTTCTGGCAATTTTTTTCCTTTATTTATTTTAGTTCTCTTTAAACGGGAACTTTATAAATTTAGGCAAATTTATAAATAAAACACTTTGTAACTTTGTTTGTATAACACTATTTATTTTCTGTTTACTGTAGTTTCGGCATCTCAACGTGCCATTATCAAAACACGTTGAGATGCCGAAACTATAGTGAACAGAAAATAAATAGTGTTATACAAACAAAGTTACAAAGTGTTTTATTTATACTCAAGCATGTATAACGAAGTAGAAGCCGCAAAAATTAATAATATTAGGCAAATTTCTTTCTTTCTATTTTCTACTAAATCTCTGTCTTTATTTCGTTGACTTTATGCATGTTTCTTTATATTTATTCTGCAGAATAGTTTATTCTATATTTCCTTTTATATGCGTCAAACGTATTTTTTTTAAATTAAAGCCCGTTTGTCCATTGTGCTTTGTCTTTTGTCTTCTCTTCTTGTTCCGATGTCTTTGTCTCCTGGCTTTTGTGTTCTGTTTTCTGTCTTCTGTCATCTGTTTTCTGCCATTTGTTTCCTCTTTTCTGCCTCATGTCTTTTTTCTTCTGTCTTCTGTTTATTTCCTTCAATCTTTTGTTATTTGTTTTCTGCTTTCTATTTTCTGACTTTTGTCCTATGTATTATGTCCTTGTATTTTGTTTACTTCTATCTTCGACCTGCTGCCTTTTTCATCTGTCCTCAAATGTTCTCCTTTGTCCTAATCTGAGCTCATCTGACCTCATGTGTCGTTATCTGTCCTTGTCCTCTGTACTCTGTCATATCTTACCTGCCACTTCTTTGTTTCTATTTTATTAATTGTTTCAACATAAAAAGTGTTTTTGAGCAAGTGTTAAAGTTTTATCAATTTTAAATTTAGACAATTTTTTACAGTCTTCAACTGTTACGTAAGTAATATTTTTTTGAATACTTAATTTTTATCTGCCATCTATCATCTGTTATCTGCCATCTGTCATCTAGCATTTGTCCTCTTTCCTCATATGACCTCTGTCATTTATCATCTGTCATTTATAATCTATAATGTATCATCTGTCATTTGTCATTTGTCATCCGTCATATGTCTTCTGTCATCTACCATCTAGCATCTGTCATCTGTTATCTAGCATCTGTTATCTGTCATCTAGCATTTGTTATCTGTCATCTAGCATCTAGCATCTAGCATCTGTCATTTGTCATTTGTCATTTGTCATTTGTCATTTGTCATTTGTCATTTGTCATTTGTCATTTGTCATTTGTCATTTGTCATTTGTCATTTGTCATTTGTCATTTGTCATTTGTCATTTGTCATTTGTCATTTGTCATTTGTCATTTGTCATTTGTCATTTGTCATTTGTCATTTGTCATTTGTCATTTGTCATTTGTCATTTGTCATTTGTCATTTGTCATTTGTCATTTGTCATTTGTTATCTGTCATCTGTCATCTGTCATCTGTCATCTGTCATCTGTCATCTGTCATCTGTCATCTTTCATCTGTCATCTGTCATCTGTCATCTGTCATCTGTCATCTGTCATCTGTCATCTGTCATCTGTCATCTGTCATCTGTCATCTGTCATCTGTCATCTCTCATCTGTCATCTGTCATCTGTCATCTAGCATCTGTCATCTAGCATCTGTCATCTAGCATCTGTCATCTAGCATCTGTCATCTAGCATCTGTCATCTAGCATCTGTCATCTAGCATCTGTCATCTAGCATCTGTCATCTAGCATCTGTCATGTAGCATCTGTCATCTGTCAACTGTCATCGAGCTCGATTTCTTCATCTAGCTTAACATTTCCTTTCCTTTACTTATTTTATTTCTGTTTAAACGAAAATTTCTCAGATTCAGGTAAATTGTTTCCTTTCCCTTTCCCACTAAATCTCTTTCTTTATTTCATTTACTTTATGTCTTGTTCTCTATATTTTTTCTGCACAAGTGGTTATTCTATTACGTAAGTAATATTTTTTGAATACTTAATTTTTATCTGCCATCTATCATCTGTTATCTGCCATATGTCATCTAGCATTTGTCCTCTTTCCTCATATGACCTCTATCATCTATCATCTGTCATTTGCCATTTATAATCTATCATCTCTCATTTGTCATTTATCATCCGTCGTCTGTCTTCTGCCACCTACCATCTAGCATCTGTCATCTATCATCTAGCATCTGTCATCTGTCATCTAGCTTCTGTTATCTGTCATCTAGCATCTAGCATCTGGCATCTGTCATTTGTCATCTGTCATCTAGCATCTGTCATCTCTCATCTGTCATCTGTCATCTGTCATCTGTCATCTGTCATCTGTCATCTGTCATCTGTCATCTAGCATCTGTCATCTAGCATCTATCATCTGTCATGTAGCATCTGTCATCTGTCAACTGTCATCGAGCTCAGTTTCTTCATCTAACCTAACCTTTCCTTTCCTTTATTTATTTTATTTATGTTTAAACGAAAATTTCACAGATTCAGGCAAATTTTTTCCTTTTGCTTTTCCACTAAATCTCTTTCTTTATTTCATTTACTTTATGTCTTGTACTCTATATTTTTTTCTGCACAAGTGGTTATTCTATTTTTTCTTTTATCTGCGTACACCGTTTTTTCTCAATTAAAGCTCTTTTGTCCATTGTGTTATTTCTTCTCTTCTTTATCTCATGCATTTTGTCTTCTGGCTTCTGTGGTCTGTCTTCTGGCTTCTGTGGTCTGTCTTCTGGCTTCTGTGGTCTGTCTTCTGGCTTCTGTGGTCTGTCTTCTGGCTTCTGTGGTCTGTCTTCTGGCTTCTGCGGTCTGTCTTCTGGCTTCTGTGGTCTGTCTTCTGGCTTCTGTGGTCTGTCTTCTGGCTTCTGTGGTCTGTCTTCTGGCTTCTGTGGTCTGTCTTCTGGCTTCTGTGGTCTGTCTTCTGTCTTCTGTCGTATCTCTTTTGTCCTCATTATTTTTTCTTCTGTCTTCTGTTTTCTGCTTTCTTTCTTCTTACTTATGTCTTATGTATTATGCCCTTATATTTTATTTTCTATCTTCTGCCTTCTTACATCTGTCTTCTATTATATGTCTTCTTTTCTCTGTCAACTGTCATTTGTCATCTGCCATGTAACATCTGTCATCTATAAACTGTCATCAAGCTCAATTTCTCTATTTAGCTTAACTTTTGCTAAAGCTTTTTCTCTATTTATTTTATTTTTGTTTAAATGAAAACTGTATAAAATTTATTTCTTTCTCTTTTCTACGAAATCTCTTTATTTCGCTTATTTTATGTGTTATTCTCTATATTTTGTTTAGCAGAATAATTTATTCCATTGACTTATTGATTTATTGATGTTGCTTTACGTGTTCACTAAAACAAATATTCTAACTACTTCACGTAATGCTCTTCGACTCAGACCCATTTTTTTATCTGCGTGAACTGTTTGTTCAAATAAAGTTCTTTTATCTGTTGTGCTCTATCTTCTGGCCTCTATTCTTTATCCCCTGACTTTTATCTTCTGTCTTTTTATATTCTTGTTTATGTGATCTGTTTTCTGTCATGTGTCCTCCTCTGTCTTCTGTCTTGTGTCTTCTGCTTTCTGTCTTTTTGTTTTGTTTTCTGTATTCTCTCTTTTGTCTTCTGTCTTTTGTCTTTTGTCTTTCGTCTTCTGAAAGCAGACAATAGAAGATATTTTCTGCTTTCTGTCTACTGCCTTCTGTCTTATACAGTATGCTCTTGTAGTTTGTTTTAGGTATTCTATATTCTGCCTCATGCCTTTTTTATCTGACGTCTGTTATCTGACGTCTGTTCTCTGTCATCCGTCATCTGTCATATGTCAACTGCCCTCTGTCGTCTGCCATATGTCATCAAGCTAAATTTTTTCATTCCAGCTTAACTTCTGCTAATTGTTTTCCTCCGCTTATATTATTTCTGTTTAAACGAAAACTTCATATTTTCAGGTAAATTTCTTCCTTTCTCTTTTCTACAAAATTTTTTTCTTTATTTCCCTTTTGATGTGTTTTTATCTTTTTTCTACAGATTAATTTTCCTTATTTTTTTGTCAACCGTTTTTTTTAATTAGTTTTTTTCTATTGTGTTCTTTGTTCTGTCTTCTCTTTTTTATCTTCTGTCTTCTGCTTCTGGCTTCTGCGTTCTGTCTTCTGCGTTATGTCTTCTGTTTTCTATCTTCTGTCTCCCGTCTTCTGTCTTATGTCCTCTGTCTCCTGCCCTCTGCCTTTTGTCCTTAGTATTATGTCTTGACCCTTTTAGCTTCTGTTTTCTCTTTTCTTCATTCTGTTTTTTTCCTTCTGTCTTTGTATTATGCCCTTTTTGTTTCTCTGTCATCCGTCATCCATTATCTGTCATCTGTCATCTATCAACTGCCATAAAACTCAATTTCTTAATGTATCTAACTGTTACCTTTTACCTTTTCCTCTATTTATTTTATTTCTATTGAAATTAAAACTTTACAGATTCGGAAAAGTGTCTTCCATTTACTGTTCTATTCAATGTCTTTGATTATTTCGTTTATTTTATTTGTTTTTCTCCGTATTTTATTGAGCAGAATAGTTTACTCTAATGATTTATTTATTTTGCTTTACATGTCCACTTAAATTCTAACAAATTATATAAATTTACAAACTATTTAACAATTCAGCGCAGGGAATATGCGGGTGGGGTTCACGTAGTGTTCTTCCCACTCAGACTCATTTTTCTTTTATTTGCGTGAACCGTTTTTTATTTTCAATTAAAGTATTTCCATCTATTATGGCTTGTCTCCTGTCTTCTCTTCTTTATTCCCTGTCTTTCATCTTCTGTCTTTTTGTCTTCTGGCGTTTGTGTTCTGTCATCTGTCGTTTATCATTTGTCATCTGTCGTTTATCATTTGTCCTCTGTCTTCTATTTTCTGCTTTTTTTGTCTTATATTTTCTGCTTTTTTTGTCTTATATTTTCTGTCTTCTTTCTTTTGTCTTCTGCTTTCTTCTTATATGCCCTTGTTATCTGATTTTTGTATTCTGTATTCTGCCTCCCGCCTTCTTTTATCTGTCTTCTGTTCTCTGTAATCTATCCTCTATCATCTGCCATCTGTCATCAAGCTCAAATTTTTCATCTAGTTTAACTTCTAATGAATCTTTTCCTCTAATTATTTTGTTTCTGTTTAAACGAAAACTTCACAGGGTCAGATAAATTTCTTCCTTTCTCTTTTCTACTAAATTTCGTTTTTTCTTATGTGTTTTTTCTCTTTATTTTTTTCGATTGTTTACAGATTAATTTTATCTACTTTTTCTTTTATCTACAGGATTTTCAAATTAAAAGTCTTTTGTCTATTGTGCTCTTTATTCTGTATTCTTTTCTTTATCTTCTGTCTTTTGTCATCTAGCTTCTGTGTCCTGTCTTCTGCCCTTTGCTTTCTGTCTCTAGCCTTCTGTTTCCTATATTTTGTCTTCTGTCTTCTATTGTCTGACTTCTGTTTTCTGCTTTCTGGTTTCTGCCTTCTGATTTATGTATCATGTCTTTATATTCTGTTTTATGTCTTCAATTTTTTGTCTTGCGTCTTCTCTCATCCTACTTCTATCATCTGTCTTCTGTTTTTGTTATACGTCTTCTTTCATATGCCATCTGCCATCTGTCATTTGCCTTTTGTTGTCGAACTCAATTTCTGCATAGATTTTAACTTTTGTTAAATCTTTACTTCTATTTATTTAAACTTCTGTTTAAACAAAAACTTTACAGATTTAGGAAAATATCTCCTTTTTTCTTCTCTACTAAATCTGTTTTTTTTTAATTTGGATTGTTTTTTTAATTTTTTTTTTGCAGAATAGTTTATTCTATTTTTTCGTTTATCTGTGTGGACCGTTTTTCCCAATTAAAATTTTTTTGTCTTAGGGCTTCTGTTATTCTATCTCAGAATAATAATCGAAGAAGAAAATAATAAATTAAGGGACACGTGCCATAAAGAAAGTTCTTTTACAAAAGTTAGAGGTAAATGATGTTGGTCAATGTAACGCTTGTTTTAACAGCTAAGGTAAAATTAGAATAGATAAAATATTATGAAAGCACAGATGAGTTGCTTGCCATAAGAAGGATAACTAAAATAATGAAAGAAGTAAATTATATTCGCGAATTACTGATAAAATATAACTTATTAGGGCTGAAAGACCACTGGTCGATAGCCATGAAGCAGAAGACCAATTATGTTAGAATTTATTTTATTTATACAAACGTATTATATTTTATTTTCATTCTGTGAATAAAGATGTTTAGTAGTAGTAGTATAACTTATTATTATTATTGAGGCTATTTTTACAACATTAATTTATTATTTTCTTTATAGAGCGTAAAATAAGTTAATTTAGAATACAGACAAGAGGACAGGATGGATGTAATATTAATAAACATACATAATTAAATGATATCGATAATAACGCACTAATTGGAATAAATGGTGGATGCGCCGGGCTACACTACTATATTCCTTTAAAAAATTTACTATTCAAAATTTAGAAATAAGATTCCCATATCACATCATCACACATGTTTTGGTCTATATCTTGGTCGTTATCTTTAAGGTCATTATAACAGTATTAAAATAAGCCAGGTAATATTATACAAATAATAAAAACATCTTGTGGATTAGGCTTAATAAATCAATGCAATACTAATTTTTGTAAATTATAATTAATATTTAAGGAAAATTTATGATTTAAATAGCAACGTTTTATATGTATATATCTATAATAAAGAACCAGCGACGATAAATATTCAATGTAATCCAATGACCGTCGTATACGATTGTATTTCCACGTATATCGGCACCCTTTTTACTGTTCCCCCTTAATATAAAATACAGTCTAGACAAGTAAATGTACCTTTCCCTCTCCGTCTGCCGCTCGGGAGTGACACGTTCACCCATTCACCTTTGGTATTTCATTCCAGGACCCGACAGTAAAGTATCCGACGTGGACGGGCAGCCCTACACGACGATCCTCTACGGTAATGGCCCCGGATTCAGCACACCCCGCATTATCCCCATCAATTCAACAACAGCTTCCGAAGATAGGAATCAAGTGCACGGATCAGCAGTACCCAGACAATGGGCCACACATGGCGGTAAGTGATTCACACTTCTCTACACCGACGCCGCCGCCCCCTTTAACTCGTTAAATTTTCACGGCACAGATTTACACATTTCCTACGTGTCATCGAAAATTGTTAAATTGCAGCTGCACACGTACAATATGTATATGGAATAGGACAGAGGTGCACTGGGTCACGTTTATGAATAAGGGATGTGCTGCACTTCCGGTGTGTTGGCTATACGCTAATTCCGAATTAAGTGATAAATATTAATAGGAACTTAATCAAATTACAACAAATATAAACACTGTTATATATTTACTTGTAACGTTGGAAATAAATAAGTAAATTAAGGAGTAATTGTATTTTTATATCTTGTAATTAATCACTTCACGTAAACTCAAAGCTGTACAGTTAAATTAAATGATGATTAATGTAAATCGTGTATTGGTAGTTAGCCAAATACTTAATACAAATATCCCATAATTAATGCTTATAAATGTTATTTATAACTCTAGTAATTAATAGTTTCGTGAAACTCGTATAACATTTATACCCTACCTGTGATCTTAATAGTCGCACAAAACCCTCGAATTTACATTTATTTGTGTAAATTATTCGAACGAATATAGATTACCATCGGCGGCCGCGACACGCAACGTTGACGATTAATCAAAATTTATAAACGAAAGTCGGCCCGATTAGTACAAATCGGGCCCGGAACCGATGGTTACATTATAAGGATATCCTAAACCGCGAATTAATATTAATCAAAGCCGTATCACGCCCGGCAGCGGGGACATCGAAACTGGCAGTTTGTACCAGTTGTGCTCATTAATTCGTTGTAACTCTGTATAATAGATAATCAATTAAGCAGCAACGTACTAAATCAGATTCCCAATAATCAGTCTTCAATGTGTAATTGGGATTTAATCAATCGCTCGTTTCTGCGAACATGTGTAACTCGTACTTTGTATCTATTAGAAGTCTTAATGTAGCAAGCGGCTTACTTAGAGGGAGTGAGACGTTTATACGCGGTATTAAATTTTCATTCCTACGTGCTTTATCTTATTTAGATGTACCAAAATCTTGTTATTAACGTCTTAGACTTAATTATAAATTATTCCATACTTAAAAAAAATAATTTAGCAGTATTATAATATAGAAAGTTAGTTAACGTTAAATGTTTGTATATTCGTATACTTACAGATTATTTTATTCATGTTTATAATTAAGTTACTAAAAAAAGACGTTTACTTTGCGGTACATCTTGAATATAATGAAGTAATCACGTCTCCTTCTTTATTAATAGAAAATACCTTAAATTACTTTATAAATATTAATATATATCTTATGTTATATAATTAATCAAAACTGAAATTATTATAAACACACCGATCAGATATCGCACGGTCCCTCCTTTAATCGAAACCGGACGTGAGTTATGGCCACCGCCAACCGTTATCTAATTTATAGATCTCCGGTTCACGGGGGGGGCGCGGGGTCGGGGCAAACAAAAATTAATAACATCCACGATAAATTAGAGATGTGGAACTTAAGCGAAGTTATATTACCACTTCTCGAAGTCATGATAACCCACTTACATCGCATTATGAGGACGTGCATAAATCCCGGCCGTCGCGTCCAATTTTCTTCTGGTATTTTATTGTAATTTAAGGGCGGCGCCCCTCGCGAATTATTCATTACGGAAATGTGAATGACATCAAGTATATGCATGTACACACCGTAATTGGAATGAGCCAATTATACTGAAGAGTAGTAGATTGATATCGGATTTGAGCATTTCCCGTTTCGTAATGATTTATTAGCGGCTTGTTTCGAGGAAATTACATTATTTGTGACTGATTTTTCAAATACACATATAATTATACTCTAACACTTTTAACATTACAGTCACAATAATTATTTTTGTTAATAGAATTATTCTTGTAACTGTAACTATTAATTTTTATTGTCTTTATTGCTGTCATTATTTTTTTGCCACCATAATTTCGTATATTATTGCCTTCAGTATTAATATCATTATTATAATCAATATCATTGCAATTATCTCTATAACTAAAATAGCTACTGTTACTTTCATCTAAATGTCACTATTAATATACTTCAAATGACAAATACGATCAATATTAAGCATTTAGAAGAGCTTTTTTGTATAGTTTAGGTAATTAGGGTGATATAATATAGCCCATTTGTCAAATAAAAAAAACAACTCTTTCATTTATACAATGGAATTTTAATCGCACCTTTTTTTGACAACAATGTTTAGGCTGTTTAAGACGAGTTTGGCCATTTCTAATCCTAGTGATATTTACATTTCTTGATACTTTCTAATAAAGGATTTATTATATGACCATATAGTGTATTAAAGTTAATTCTGTAGATTTTAGTTGCTGATGCAGAAGCTTTGAATTGTTCGAGTGGTTTGACCATAAAAATTATGTCTTTATCTTTGAATCCCATGAACAAAAGACGAAATTAGTTAATATAATTTAGTTCTTGCAATATTATCTTGAATTTCTGGCTTGTTTCTACACATTTCTAGAGTTTACCTAATTTTTCTTTCCGATTTACAAGAATTTAAAATCTTTAATCTTTTTGACGGAATTCAGAAATTTCCTTTATCAATTGGGAGTATTTTCTTTAAGAGTTTTAAAGTTTTAAACAAATTTTGCTTTTACATTTCTAGAATTTTTCAGTACAAATATTATTTCATGTTACTGATACTTATTCAAATATTTTAATAACGACCAACCATTTTTGTTAAATTTTTCTATGATTTGCAATTTCAAAGATTTAGTGAAATTCTTTGGAATTTTTGAAAATTTCCAGAAATTTAACTTCCAGATTACTGAAATTTTTAAAGAATTTATGTTTTTAATTATGACAGTATTCTTCAAAGGTTCTAGAATTGCCCAACAATTTTTCTTCGAGAAGAATTCTAAATTTTTTCAGTGGTTTTTTAGATTTCTAGAATATTACAACATTTTTTTTTTCAAGATTTGAAGTTATTTTAAGTGAATGAAAGACGATAACATTATTTGTATAACTTTTAAGTTATACAGATAAAGTTATCGTGTTTTATTCAATTTACAAAAACATATATAAGATTTTAAGGAATCTAATTTTTTTTTTCATAAAATTTC
This sequence comes from Ontholestes murinus, assembly GCA_963969525.1. Taxonomy (NCBI): domain Eukaryota; kingdom Metazoa; phylum Arthropoda; class Insecta; order Coleoptera; family Staphylinidae; genus Ontholestes; species Ontholestes murinus. Next base: position 2,687,795 of record OZ018394.1, on the reverse strand, counting down.
TTGTTGAAATGTTTAGAATGCTCCTGGAATTTCCTTTTCTCAATATATTCTTCTCGAGTAAAAATTAGGTTAAATCGGTAAATTAGAAATTTTTCCTACAATTTCCTAAACTCTTCCTAAAAGAGAAAAAAAAATATTTGTCACGAATCTCAGAATTTTCGAATATGTATTTTGCAGATTTTTAAATTTTTTCAATATTTTTTTCGCCTAGATTTTTAGAATTTCGTTCCATAATCTAAACTTATCTATTTTTTGCGGACTTGCAACTTCTAAAGGTTTTCAGCAATTTCTTTTCTAAATAGTAAAAATATCGAAAATTGTTATTTAGTTAGGAGAAGGTCTACGATTTATTCAGGATGAAGTTGGGAATGATATTTTTCTTTAATCACTGTTTCAGGAATTTTTTTTTGTGATTTTCACAATTAAAAATTTTGCAATTAAAAATGAGTAAAATATTTTTTAAATGATCTGGTATTTTCCAGAATTACTCTGCTAAATTTTTAAGTCTTCTAGAATTTTTCATCCAAATATTCTAACTTTTTTTAAAAGACCTAAAATGTTCCATATCTTTAAATTTCGAGGAAGGTATCATTTACATTGCAATAATTTTCTTTGAGGGCATTCCATATTTCTATAATTTTATTCGAGGGATCTAGATTGTCCAGAAAATTTCTTCTTCAAATTCAAGGAATTGTTTGAATATTTCTTGCTCTTTTTTATAAAGGTAAACATTTTTTATAAGCGTAATATAACTTTTTGGCCATTTTTAGATTTCGAAAATTATGCAGCAAATTATATTTCAGATTTTTAATCAAATTTTCTTCATTCTTTAAGAATTTGTTAGATTAACAGATATTACCATAAATATCAAATGAACGAAAAACTGTAACTGCAAAAGAGTATGTGATTGTCACTTGTGTCAACGTTACCATCACATTTTTTACAAAAAAATCTATCAAAAATATTTTTATTACTTTTATTATCATTCACAATATCACTGTCACAATTACCAATAAAGTTATTGAACCTATTTGTATTACATCCATTATTTCTGTAAATAATATATTTTATCCCTATAATTATAATTATAACTATTAGTGTTACTGACAAAATTACTTTGGCCTTTACTTTTACTCTCACTGTAACCCTCAATTCTTCTCTGCCATTGTTACTATCACTATCGCTATCACCATCACTATTACTATCACTACCACTGTCACCGTCATTGTCACTTGCATTGTCACTGTCACACCAATATCTCTATCACTATTACTATCACAGTCACCGTCATTGTCACTTACATGTCACTGTCACTGCTACTGAAATTGACACTGTCACTATGACTTTAATTATTTAGGACGTGCTGGTCGCAAGCGGCCCAGCAGTGGCCCTCCCTTACCTTTCTTCTTTTACATTATCACCGCCGCAAACTGATTTACCCCCTTCTAGTTAGCTGATTTCTGTATGATGAATTCCACAATAGTTTCCGAACTCACAGGGTCTCTGAGTGTTGCCACCAGCACCATCCACTCTTCGTCCATTAAATTGTGCTCCGCAGTTCCACCCCCAATCGCAGTGTACACACTCTTCCGATTTTGCTTTGCTGATTTTAGTCAAGTATATTTGAAGTTCTTCGTGGCCAGTCAGTAGTTGCCACAGGAAGTAGCCAACCTCCCCATGTTTCCTTTCTACCCACTTTCACATGTTAGAGTCCAAGCTCCTTTCCACAACTCCATCTCTCCTATCAAGTGTTGAATGGATATTACAGACTTGAGTCTGCTGCCTTGCTGTTATGAAATATATTTGTTCTTTGTTGCCACTGTTCTATAAGCTCTTATTATCCTGAGTACTCCTGGCCTCATTGCCATCCCAAGCCGCTATATGCTCCGTCTAGAGCCTATGCAACCCACCCACGCTGGAGCTGCGTACATTAGCTTGGATAACCCTGCTCCTGCCACCGGTCTTCTCCCGCTCCCCTCTGATGGGCCGACCGCATTGGCCATTAGTGCAGTCACCGCCTTAATGATCCGTCTCGTCCCTGCCGCTGCCTCTCTCACCCACTCACTGTTTGAGAAGTTGGCCTCAATGATTACCCCTAAATACTTCAGCTAGTTACCTCCTGTCCCAGTATATTTATCTTTTCCTATTATCCAACCCGCTTTCCCGCAAGCTATCGTCGCCGCGTGGTTTTTTTCCGTGGCTATATCCAGTCCTGCTGATTTCATCCAGTTGGCGACCTTTTCTACCGCCATCTTAGCAGCCTCCCTTCATTCTTCTATCCTCCTCATCCTTACTATTTGCAGGCTATCATCCGCAGACCCTACTGCTGTTACCCTCTCCGGAAGGTGCAGCCTGAGTATCTCGACGTATGCGACGTTCCATAATAATGGTCCTAAAACTGAATCCTGTGGCACTACTCTGCTCATTTTCTTCTCCCGTAGTACTCCCTCCCCATCCTCCATTATCATGGTTCTATCATGGAGATAGCTCCTGATCATGGTAAGTATAACTCAGGCACGTGCCTGCCTATACGAGCCTTCATGGTATGGTATTGAAGGCGTTTTTGCTATCCAATACCATACCTAAACAATATTGCCTTCCTCTCAATGGACCTTCGTTGACCATCAGTAAATCGTCAACGGTGAACTTCCCCTTTCTGAATCCGTACTGTCTGTCGAACAGTCCCTCACCTGCTTCCAGAATGGCCTTAATTTTCTCTGCTAACAGCCTCTCTAATATTTTTTTAGGATCATTCCTTTTTCGTTGGTGTTAAAATCAGTCTCACTCTCCTGAAGCAGTGTGTCCCTAACACATCCACCAATTCCTGTGGTTCTTCTGACACGACCACCTCATTTCGTACTCCTCCTGGTCGTAAAGCTTTTCTGTTTGGAGCGGCCATAGCTGCTCCAACCACTTCCGCTCTGGTGAAGAGCTTCTCCGGTTCTAGGCCTTGTTGCCATGATCCTCCCTGATTATTGGAAAGAGGGTCTCGAATACCCTCTCTGTCCCAACTTCCATAAGAGCATCTACGTTAGGCAGATTACTTCTCAGCTGTTTGGCTATAATCTTGTATTGAGTTTCTTTTTCTTCTTCTCGTTTCCTTGCTTCTTCCTAAAACCTTCCTTAGTTCCCCTGCCACTGTTACTGTCACTGTTTCTGTCTACTGCTACTGATACTCTAATACCCACGGTTACTATCACTATTACTGTTACTGCTAATGCTACCGCTACTGTCACTATTACTGTCACTGTTACTAGAGATAAAGGCAAGTATCTTCATCTTGTCACTGAAGAATCTATTGTGTCGAAATACTGTAACAGTTACAGTAACCGATACAGTAACATTCAGTAATTCAGAAATAATTACTAAGAAGAAAATTTTAGACTGTCTTCCTATAACTATACATCATAATAACAGGGATAAAGCGTTGTGCTGTAATGTTAAGAAAGAGTACGAACCTTTTGAGGGAAAATAAATAAAACAAAATTACAGAGTAAATCCTATGCAGTGACAATAAATAACTTACTAGGAAAACAAAAATACCAATCTGATAAGCTGGAAATTTTAAAGGGTAAAGAAAATGATTAAATATTTCAATAATATATCCACACCAGAAGTAAACAAAATAACGCAGTGCTCTTATAAGTGTACTCTAAAAAGGCACACAAAGTCATTTTTCTCAAAACCTGTATCCATCACAGAAGTTTTAAATATTATTATTGCATTAAAAAATAAAAAATCATTGGGGGAAGATGAAATAATAAGTAAGGTGATTAAGTTAGCCGTAAATGAACTTATTAAACTATCATATTTATTATAATTGGCATTATAATACGAATACACAAAAAAAGAGACCATAGTAAATTTAGTAATTACAGGCCGGTTACTTTATTATCCGTTTTTTTTCTAAGATATTAGAAAAAAAAACTATAGCAGTACGATTAATTGACTATTTCAAAATAAACAATTTGTTATATAGAGTACAAAATGGGTTTCTCGTAAATAAATCAACTAACACAGCAATTTTTGATTAGATCAGATCTGCCTCTGGGAATATTTCTTGATCTCTCCCAAGGCTTTTGATACTATGAGTCACGAAATACTTTTAGAAAAAGTGGAATTTTATGGTATAAGAGGAGTGGGCAACGAGTTGTTCATACTTGAAAAATAGAGCTCACCGAGTTAAAATTAATGGAAATTATCCTGATGAACTAATAATTAATATTGGGGTACCACAAGGCAGATCACAGATCAAAAAAGTCTTAAACAACATATGGTGACGACACTAGTCCGTTTTTTTCAAGTTGTAATATAATCGACTTAGTAAATAAATCAAATTACACATTTGAAATTGCACAAAATTGGATGGTACAAGATAAATTTGTTTTAAATAAAACTAAAACTAGTCGCATAATGTTTTTAACCAAAAAATAAGTCAAATAACCTAGAATCATCTTTTTTAAATGAAGAACATTAAATACAAAAATTAAAGAAATTTTCTAAGAATGGTTATTAACAGTAAGAAAAATTGGAACTCTCATTGTGAACAATAATCCCAGAAACTAAATACATGCTGTTATAAATACTTGATTAATAAATAAAATAAAATATACTTTATTTATATCAGACACTTTATTATTCTTAGTGACTATAGTTTCGACACAATTTAGTTTGATAATGACTAGCTACGTTGTGTCGAATCTATAATCACTAAGAATAATAAAGTGTGTGATATAAACAAAGTTTATTTTATTTTATTTAAAGTTACATGCTGTCATAGTTTGCGAATATTAAAAAAAATTAATACTATAACTTTAATCACCGTTTATAAATTGAATGTTGACTCCCTCATAAGGTATGGAATTATGTATTATGGAAGTTCAATGTGGGCCAATCAACTATTAATTGTCCAAAAGAGGACCCTGCGCGTAATACTTAACATGTCTTATAAAGACAGCTGTAGAGGTAAATTCAAGGACACAGGCCTGCTTACCCTTTACTCCAAGTGATAACTTTTAATTTTAAGAATATATAAATTTATCACCTGTGAAATGATAGGCGCAATACAAATCAATACGTATATCCAGCTCATAGAAGCTAAAAAAGGACTTCAAAAAACAATTAAAGATTAATATTTAATTCTCAAAGAATTTTACACATTGAATTACAATTTGAGTCACTGAAAATTCTTTAGAAAAATTGTAAACTAATGCCTCATTGTAGCGTTTTCCTAGCATCATTTCTCCTTTTGTTTTCTTTTGTCAAAGTTAAATAATATTATTATTAATTATAATATTTTTTATATATAATTTATCATGTATTATTTATTGCATTAGGATTAGTTTTACAATTCTCTTATGCCTGACGAGTGCAAAAATTTAATGTTTGAAACACAATAAAAAATCTATCTATCAGACAGTTACAGCAAAGGTCACAGTAACAGTCACAGTAATAGCAACGTAACAGTTATAAAGTAATAATCATAATAAAAGTTACTATAACAGTAATAATGGTAAATGAAAATAACACACAGTTTATTCCTTACTTCACTTGTTTAGTAAGAGTTTAATGTACATTTCATTCACAAGGTGAACATTAACAATAACAAAATCTACATTTAACACTTAATAAACAAGTGAAGTAAGGAATAAACTGTGTGTTATTTTCATTTGCAAAACACTTCACGTAAACTCAAACCAACAATATTAACAAAGGTGGTTAAATAATAATAAAATAATTTAAACTAAAATTATACGAAAAATAGGAGAAAATTTCAAACTCTAAAACTCTCAATCAAAATTCTAAAAATCTGATATACATGATGCTGAAAAATTTATATAGCTGAATGAAACATGTTATCTCAGTAATGTCAGTGAAATTTATTTGTTTTTTTGAGATGTCAGTTTGGCAGTAGAACATGTTAAATACTGGATAAGATAAATACATTGTTTACAGAAAAAATGTTAATATTATTAACTGATATTTTATCTGGCAGCAGAAATATTAATTTTACTAATGTTAAATGAAACACTTATTTATTTTGTTTACAGAAGTTTTAGTTCATGTTTCAAAATGTATAAAAAAGTCTTAAATATAAACAAAATTGTCAATTTTTACTGTACACAATATCTATTTGGACAATAGAAAATGAAAAAATAGATAATATATAAAAATATCATAACATAATAAAGTAATAATCTCGAGAGAAGGGCTTGTCAATTTATTATTAATATATGTTAAGTATGTCAATTTAAATACTACAAAATGTTAATCTTTAATACAGTTTATTAAAATTAGAAAAAAGCTTATATTTGACAATAAAAAATTACCAATATATTAGGAGAAAATTACATTATTCAATAATAAAGATATCAATTTTGACAATAGAAAATATCAATATTCTTATTTGTGTCACTACAATTGTAGTTTTATTATTATTATTATTGCAATGTTTACTGTCACTGTAACTTTACTATTATTGTTATGATAACTATTATTATTATCGTTGTTATCGTCACTATCACTATAACTTGCCTTATCAATGATAATGGAACTGTGGTTACGGCTGTTATCACCACTGCTACTGTTAATACGTCACTGTTACTATCACTTACAGTATCAATGATAAAGTGACTGTGATTGTGACTATTGCTGTAAATGTCGCTGCTACTTCCAGTGAGAATGGTTGTGATCGTTACTACGGGTAATCCATACCTATATTGAATTGAAAAATTTACTATTTGTTTGTAGCTAAAACATGAATTTTTCAATTCAATGTAAACTCTTATTACAGTCACCGTTTTTTTCACTGTTACTGTTACGGTCACTGTCTCTATTACTGTCATTATCACTTGCACTCTCACTGTCACTTCCTCTATTTATCACATCTGTGATTGGTCTAGAAAGAATCTGTCGTAATATTTAATTTTTTTTAATTTCATTTGCAGCCAAATAGAACCAAATAAATTGAATAAAACACGATAACTTTGTTTGTATAACTTGAAAACTTTTTATTGTGACTGGTTTCGACAAATTTAGCTTGTCATTATCAAACACATAGTAATTTAAAATACGGTTACAACAGGTATATATACAAATACGAAAAGAAGGGATTACAAAACAGCTTTGAAGATGGGTGAGTACATGAGGTCGATCTGGTCGTTAATTAAGGGAATTCCCGGAAAAAGCCTGGCTTTATGTATTTTCAGGGATCCTAATAAATCCATTTTATGTCCTTTTTCTGCGAAATGTAGAACCGAAAGTACATCTTCGGAAAAAGAATGTCTTTCGTCAATAATGTGTTTCGCGAATGAAGATTTTTCCGGTTGATTGAGGCGAAAAGAGCGTATATGTTCGTGGAGCCTAGTTTTTAATTTTCGACCAGACTGGCCTATGTACAGTCCCTTACAAGTATCACATTTGAGGCTATATATTCCTGATTTTTCTAACATTGGTGTTTTTGTTTTATGGTTGAGGATACTATTATTTAATTTACAAAATGGTTTAAGGGCTACGTTAATATTATGTTTCTTTAATATATTATTTATTTCTAAGCTAACATTGCCAAAATATGTAATTGATTTAAAATTTAATTGTTTTTTCTCCAAATGATTACCAGCATATAAGTATTTATTGTATTTACGTAATTGATGTTTTTTAGGATACTGTCAATTAATTTAGGATCATATCCGTTGGATGTTGTAATATTTTTAATTAAATGTATTTCTTTTTGAAAACAACTATTAGATAAATGTAAATTTATTGCTCTGTGTATAAATGAGTTAAATGCGGCCATTTTGCGGTTAGAGGGATGTCTAGACTTGTTGGGAATGACGGAATCAGTGAATGTGGGTTTTCTATAAATATCAAAGGTTAGTTTGTTGTTACTTTTAGTAATGGATAGGTCTAAATATTTGATGTTGTTGTTAATTTCAGTTTCTACCGTGAAGTTAATTTGGGGATGGAGATTATTAATGAAATCTAAGAATTGCGTTAACTGTCTCTCTGATCCTACGAAACATGCAAGAATAGCATCGACGTATCGATACCATGACTTTATATGTTTTTTACAAAGAGGTGAATTTAAAATTATTTGAGTTATGTTTTTCATAAAGATTTCGGCCAGCAGTGGACTCAATGGGGAGCCCATTGCTAGGCCTTCTGTTTGTTTATAAATTTTGTTATTAAATGAAAAATAATTATTATTTAAGATGATTTCTAAAATATCTAAAAATTCGGATTGAATAGTTACATTAACATTACATATTTCAAATGAATTCTGAATTAATTTTATACAGTCACTAGGCGGAATTTTGGCAAACATGTTCGATACATCGAATGATACTAATCTATAGTTGGGTTCGAGTTTTAAAGAAGCAAGTTTTTTAGTTAATTCAATGGAGTTTTTATGGAATAGGGATCTTGAAAATCGGTTAGTTCTTTATATAATGTGTTGAGGTAAGAAGAAATATTGTAGGCTGGGGAGTTTTTAAAGGATACAACTGGACGGATAGGTAAAAACTAGGCTCCACGAACATATACGCTCTTTTCGCCTCAATCAACCGGAAAAATCTTCATTCGCGAAACACATTATTGACGAAAGACATTCTTTTTCCGAAGATGTACTTTCGGTTCTACATTTCTCAGAAAAAGGACATAAAATGGATTTATTAGAATCCCTGAAAATACATGAAGCCAGGCTTAATCCGGGAATTCCCTTAATTAACGACCAGATCGACCTCATGTACTCACCCATCTTCAAAGCTGTTTTGTAATCCCTTCTTTTCGTATTTGTATATATACCTGTTGTAACCGTATTTTAAATTACTATGTGTTTGATAATGACAAGCTAAATTTGTCGAAACTAGTCACAATAAAAAGTTTTCAAGTTATACAAACAAAGTTATCGTGTTTTATTCAATTTACAAAAATGTATAACGAAGTAGAAGCCTCCAACATATATAACAGAACCAAATAACTCTATATAAATATACATGTGTAACAATAAATTCTTACAAACATTTTGATTGCACAATGAAGGCTTGAGAGTTGATAATTGTTTGCACTTCTAAATTACAGCGTCGGTTTTTAGGGAGAGAAAAAAATATGAAGCTCCGTATTTATCCGATCCTTTTGAGTAAATAGTTGGGATAATATTTTAGTAGAATAATGGGACGTCGAAAACTTGCTAACGAGGGAGGATAAGTTAGGGGAGTAAAGTTTATATGGCGAATTCTTGGACACTCCTCCCCATACGTCCCGATCTCGCTCCGAAGTGACTTCTATTAGTTCCATACCCCTGAAAAAACGTCTTCTCAGTTTAGGGAGCGTATTGTAATAAAATACCGAACACTAAACACATAAATCCCGACGGACGATCGATGATACTAGCTGAACCCTTGTTAAATTTCTGATTGAAACGTTCGATAGAGTAGAAAAAAAAACAGGGGGAAATTTTTTGGTGAAGTAGAGTTGAATAATGAAATATTAAAAAAAAAGTGCCGGAGAAAATGAGAGAAATTCATTTGTGCTGCAACTATCCTATGACAGACCGGACTTGAAATAAAACAACTAATCCTGAATGTGAATGCAGAAAAAACATCCAATGTTGACTTGCTCCACATAAAATAATACAAAAAAGCATTTTCTTTTGTTACAGGAGAGGACGTCCCGGTGTACGCCTTGGGGCCACTAGCGACGACACTCTTCACAGGGACATTTGATCAAAGCTACATTCCACACGCGATCGCTTACAGTGCCTGCCTCGGCGAGCACCGACTCCGTTGTCAAGGGTTCGATAATTACACCGCCCCGCCGGCGTCTTCCTGTGTAGCACCTGAAGTATCCAGCGTGTCAGCGGGTTCTCCCGTCGTGATAGCCAGCAGCGTCATGGCTGACGAAGGACGGACCAAATCGTCGGCGACAGGACAACGGCCGTCCCTGGCCGCAGCCATCATCACCATCATCATCATGCTGACGGTGACGTAATACAGAGACTATGGAGGCTCGAGTGCACAGTGATTTGCGGGTGTCAGGGTATAGACATGGACAATATTATAGAGAAAACAAACACCCAACACAAGTAAGACTAAGTGATATATTTCTTTGTGTATATAACGGTTTTCCTGTAAATATGAACATAATTATGACCAATGTGATTTTGTAAATAAGAATTTTAGGTGTGCACACACTCGACTCGGCACCATTAAAGGCTTTGAATATTCTGCAACGCGCTCGAATTAACATCGTGCATCACTATGTCAACATATGCATGCACGTATCGATTGTTGTTGCTATATTGCAGCTCTAGATCCAATTCGATACATGCCGTGCGTTCTCAAGTACGTATTGATTTTGTTAGCACGTCAAATTGGATAGTTACGTGACATTACACTCGGTAATATGGTACATCCTTAATTGCAATTAATTACTAGTTTGTTAATTAACTATTCAAAAAAAAGGTAATTAATATTTTGCACAATTCTAAAAAGCGTTGTACGTAATATAAAATATTAAATGAAATAAATTTTAATGGATAATTAACTCGAATTCACATTATGATTAATTAATTTTTCACTCAATTCATGTTGAAACGTTTCTATGTATAATTAAAATAAAATTACGTTAAATTATTATTTCACTGAAAACAAGAGGTACGAACTAGATTCGATCACAAGTTATTTTTATAATATGAGATAATATGATGATAATATTTCTTTAATTAATAAGTATAGATAAAATTATTTTTAATAAATCTATTTAAAAATATGCAAAACACAATTTTTTCAGTTGCAGAATATTCAAAACGCCAATCTTAAACAATTACCAAACAAACTAAAAATTGTTTAAAGTCGCCATTTCACATGTTTTAATATCAATGTTAATTTTCAATGGCATTTACTGAATTTGTAAGATCACGAATATCACTTGTTTATTTCTTAAGGTGTGTGAACTAAAAGTAAGAATAAAAATAAACCGAAGAACAAAACGATGTGGTGGATTTTAATAACTTGTGTCTGTGGTGGTATGCGCGGGACATTTTTACGTTCGTTTCCGTTTTTTTGTATATATTAGTCACGTAAACCACTAATTCAATGTACGTGTAATTATTAGACTGTTGATTACTTTGGATGTTTATATGAAATGTTTTCATTGGAAAGGGGAGATGATTTTCCGTTAATGGTCGTTTCGTTTTCGGGCGTATCAATTTTATGAATGTTCACCTTTATAAATAATTTATTTCATGAAGATCTATAATAAATGTTTAATTTGAAATAATTTTATTATTTAAAATCCCTTCACGAATAATAAACTCAGTATTACTTAAATAATTTTCTTACGTATTTCTTGGTAAAACATTATGAAATAAACATCTGCAGGAGTTCTGCTTTTAATTAACAATTCTTCAATATTGATCTACTAATTTAGCCATTTGGGCCTAGCATAAGAAACTTGTCTACAGCCAATCAACTATATTATAGGGTAATAATAAACATTGATCTTATTATTAAGACAATGTTTTACAGTTGTGGTAAGTACCTTATTTAAAATTATTAGTATATTGTACTTAACTTTAGCATATTTCTATATTTCTCTTTTATATTAAGTTTAATGCCCTTGTGACAAATTTCAGATATTTAAATTTAATCCGATCACGTCGGAAACTGTTCTGCAGCGGGGGTTAGGGGGGTGGTGGTTGGGTGAATCCGCCGTAGCGCGCATATGAGTCGACTTCATGAATATATGGAAAGGGGATGATTATTTAGTTCTGATATAACAGAGTTTGGGTCGCCCGCAAAAAGTGGAGCACTCCTGCATGGAGATGCATTTTATCATGCCCCGGAGGGAGACTGACGAGGATGAGGATTTGTCCGCCCTAGGAACTCAAATTTTAAAGTAAACCGTATATATATACGTATTCCTCGGATAGTTAGTGCAGAAGTAATAAAGTTGTGAAATCCGCACAGAGAAAAATGTTATTGTCGCCCGCAGGTGTACGCGATAAACCGCTTAATTCATGTGTGCAGGGATTGTTTTTTTTGCGTGTGTATTAATATAAATATTTTATGCTTATTAAAAAAGATCCAATTATATTTTTTTTTTATTCAGGACGGAAAAAGTAAGAGGGAAAGTAAAAAGGATGAAACGAATTAATTGAAGAGGGTACTGGTGGAATTTTCTTTTTATTAAGGAGTTGAATCGAAAATGTAAATGAAAACCAATTACTTGTTGCTGATGCAAATGTAATACATAAATTTATGCAGGTCAATTATTTCCTACAATTAAACTTTGACCGAAATATTTGAACTCACATTGTACATTATTTCTATTAAATTAAGTAAAATTAATTAAAATTAATTATATGATAATGTAATACATAAAAATAGTTCGTGTATCAAAACCTAAACTAAAATAAATGGTGATGTAGCCATCATAGTACTTTCCCTATATTTTACTCGAAAACTATTAAGCTATTCTTAATGATTTGTTCACTTTTGAATTCTTTACAATTGTTTGTAATACAAGTTTCATGTAACTCTAATAGTTTATTAGCAATGAGCAAAAAATTTCAAAATTTTTAATTTTTATTTTATTTTTCTCGATTTTATGAAAAATATATTCAGATTTTCATTCTCTTTAACTTTTGTTTGTAATATTTGTAATATTTTTCATATTAAAAAAAATATCAGAAAAAAAAACACCCATTTTCGGTTTATGAATGTTTACCAAAAGCTTTCCAGTTTTTGATAAAAAAAAAACGTTAAGTTTGAAGTTTCATATCAAACAGATAATTCATTTTTGAGATACACCGACAGACACACACACACACACAATTTTTTTTTTCTAGAAATATAGACAAAGTAATAACACTGTTGTCTCCTATCTTCACACTTTATATCTATAGAACTTTCCACCATTTTTATTTTTTAGATTTCCAAAGTTTCCCAACAGTTGTTTCTACAGATTTACGGAATTTCCTTAAAAGTTTGGATCATAACTTGCTAGAATTTTCTTCAAAAGTTATAAAATTTTACGGCAATCTTTCTTTTCTTTTTGGAAAAATTTTCTTTTTATTTATTTCAGATTTCTCTAGATTTTTCTCTTTCGTGTTTTCCAGAAACGTATCTTCTAGATTCTTTGAATTTTCTTAAAAAGTTTTTAAGTTTTGGCAATAATTATTCTTATTCCACACTTATCTGCTTTTTTCTAATAGATTTTATGGATTTTCTAGAAGTTCCTTTTGCTAATTACGAGAATTATTGTAAGGATTATGGAATATTCACAAGTAATACCATAAGTGATGGCAATTTACTCGAATAAATTTTCTTTTTTTTTAGAAATTTCTCTTTTTTGTTTTCCAGAAACTTATCTTTTGGATTATTTAAATTAATTTGAATTATTTTTGAAAGAGTTTTAGGTTTTAACAATAATTATTCTTTTTTGAAATTTAGCTCTTCTTCTTATAGATTTTATGTATTTTCTAGAAATTTCTTTTGCTAACTACGAAATTTTTGCAAAGGATGTGGAATTTTCTTCTAGAAACATTTTTTTGCTATATTTTATTTAGTTTTATTTTATTAGCATATTCCAATATTTCTCATTTAAATTAGAAGAATTGTTTTTGAAGTTCTAGAATTTCAGATTTCTAGCTACGAATTTACTAGAAATTTATATTCCCAATTTATTTATTTATTTATTAACGGTTAACACCTTTTACATTTAATTACACAAACATTAATAACAACAATATTCTAAACCAAATCACAAGCGAATAAACATATAAACAATAACTTAAATATAACCCAATATGACACAACAGTTATGCTTTGAAGTCAGTAATATAATATAATCAAATTAAATTTAACATAGATTAATAAGAAAAATGTAGCGAATACATACATTTACATCTAAGGGACAAGATGACTTGACTAAGGGGATACAACCTAACTTATTCGAGTCCAGTTTAAATTATTTAGAGCTAATAAAACAGGTATAATAATTTTTGTACATAAGATCAATTAAGTAACGATAAATTAACATTTCTGAATTTAAACAAAGATAGTGGAATGTTTAATTCATTTAAATGACTGTACATTGAACGTTCTAAGTATTTTACATAGTGGATTGTTGCTGCCAAAATTTGTAGATTGAAATTTTTGATGAAACAATAGTTTTGACAGAGTTGATAAAAAAATTCTTTTAGGCTCAGAGAATTATTGATTTATTAACATTCCATAATTTCATTTCTAAATTTCGAAAACACTATCTCTAAAATTTTCTAACATTTTCCTTCGAATTTCTAAAACAACTGTTAAAGATTTCTGCAATTTTCTTTAAATTTTTTTCAAAAATCTTTCACATCTCTCTTACCTGCCTCTGTCTGCTCTAAATTGGAAGAATCTTTTTGGAGGATGTCTAGAATTTTCCATTAAATTTATTTTATATATCTGGAATTTTCTTGAAATTTCTTTTTAAGGTTTTTCAGAATTTTCTTATCCAGATTCCTTGAATTTTCTTAGAATTGATTTGCCAATGACGTTTCTTCATAATTTCTTACAGACTTTTTATAATAATAATAACATTATTCAAAACAGAAACAGTACAGAATGCAAAATGTTATTATAGAATTTTATAGAAATTTCTTTTCCTAATCAGTAGAATGTTAATAATTCTGAAATTTTCGAGTATTTTTTTCTTTAAACTTACATTCTTTCACTATTTCTTAATTCATTTCATCCGAATTTTATAGCTTTATTATTCTATTTCGTCTAAATATGTCGTCGTTTTTATTTTTAATATTGTCTCGCATAGTTTAAGAATTATCCAGTAAATTTTCCTCTAAATTTCTAAAATTTTACAATAATTCTTAAAAATTTCTGAAATCTTTAAAAAATTTTCTTCGAGGGATATAAATTTTCCAACATGTTCTCTTCCAGACTCATATAATTTTCCAGCGCCTTATTGAACTGTAATATCTGATGAAATATAACAAACATGTTTTTCATCAGAATTTACCAGAATTTTCTCCTCCAAATTAAGAGAAATTTCTTGAAGGGTTATGAAATTTTCTATTCAATTTATTTTAGATTTCTAGAATTTTTTCTAGACATTTCTTTTCCAAAATTCTTGAATTTGTGGAATTTTAATATTCTAGAATTTACTAACTTTTTTTTCAGATTTTTGAATTTTTTTTGAAATTGGTAAGATTTTCTTAAACTATCCTAGAATTTTTCATTCTCCAGTGTTTATAACATTTTCGTCGGATTTTTAGAATTCGTCAAAAAAGTTTCAACTAGATCTGTGAAATTACGAAAATTTCTTTTCTAAATTGCAAAGAATTTTTTAGGGGCAGCATTTCTCCTAGACTCCTAGAATTATTTAGCATTTCTTACGTCAATTTGTGAAATTTTTTCAAAAGTTCTAGAATAATTGGCCTTTTGGGTATTGGGTAAATATCGATAAATAAATAAACAAATAATTAACCACTTTCTTTCATATTGCCAAAATGTTTTTTAAGGATAGAATTTTCCAGAATATTTTTTCATATTTTAAAATTTAACATTTTAAAATTTCCAAAGTGTTTTTTCATGTATTTCCTCAGCTTTTGTTTCTTCCTTTTTTTAGAATAGGTCATGCAGTTTATGAAGTGTTTTAAACTGATTCAATATTCTTAAATTTTCTTGTCAAGAATTCTGGAATTTTTCAGCTAGAATTTTGCAGCAGCTGAGGTTTTCTTAATTTTTTTTTTTAATTTTTTTAGTATCTTTCAGAAACGTGGAAAATTTATTTTATGGTTCTTGAAATTTTCAGTAATTTTTCAAACTATTTTTACAGCAATTTTTCATGCTAGTTTCTTATTAGAGTTATAAATATTTTAATTTTTGATTTTTTTAGACTTTTGCAGCCTTTTCCAAAATGTTTCTTCACTTTAGTTAGAGAGTGTTAAAATTTGGTAAACATTTTTCTTTCTAATTTCTTTAGTGAATAATGAAGATTTTCCAGACAATTCTGTTTCAGATTTTTAGAAGTTTTCCTTTCAAAATATGTCTGACGAGTGTAAAAACTTAAATGTTTATAACACAATAAAGAATCTATTCTATTTTAAAGTTATTTGAGTATTGTAGAATTTTCTAGCAATTTTTTTCTTATTTAAATATTGTTCAACACTTTTCCTAGAATTTCAAAAAATTCTTTACCAAATTACGATATTTTTTGGATAAGTATTCTAGACTTTTTCATCTATTTTTTTCTTTCTTCCAGGTTTCTATAGTCTGATGGACTTTTGCTTTAATTTACTACAATATTTCTGATTTTTTGAGGGTTCTAACAATTAATTCCAATTTTTAAGAATTTTCCAAAAATGCAATCAAATTCTGCATTGTGTAGCGTAGAAGATAATTCAGAGTGAAGTACCTTGATGTAAGTTGAGAGTACATCTCTTCTTAAAGTCTTCGAGTGACAGCATCATCAATCAAATATTTTCCAAAAAGTTCTCTCTTCCAAATATTTGGAATTTGTAGTATTCTTTGTTTAATTTTATCAGTATATATATATATGGTATAGAGAGAGAGTTCTAGAATTTTTAAGCAGTACTCTTGACTTATATCAATAAATTACTTGTTAATCTCACGTAAACCTGACCTACCTCAATATTTTGTATATTGACTGAACACACGTAGTCAATATCTAAAATATTGAGGTAGGTCATGTTTACGTTAGACCAACAAGTAAGTTTTTGATTACGTTTGATTAACATAAAATTTATTTATTGGTTTACCCTAAAATTACTTTATATTATAATATCATACACTTGGCTTACTTCAGACTGTCGTACCCCTGACCTATTTTAATGAATTATTTGTTAATCTACTTTCCATCCACTTAATGAAGCTACTGTGTGATGAAACAATTATGTTTTATTAAATTCGTGGATGTTTTCAGCATTTTATTAATATTATATTTTAATGAAAAATCCATGCATTATAAACATAATAGTAGAAGATAAATATTTTATTATTTCCGATTTGCTTGATTAAATTTGAATAAATACGAATTACCATGATAATTTATGTAGCCGAGACGTAATGTAATAATTTATTACGTGCGTATGTTAGTGACACATGCATGATTTAGCGTCTGGTATTCAAGAGCATCCCACGCCAATTACAATGGAATTGACATGTTATTGATACCGTACTAAATCAAACAGTAATATTATTCGGTGAAAGCAAAATGTGATTCGGCTTGACGTATGTCCTAGAAAAGGGAAACCATTTCACGCATTATAATTCATGTTTAAGATGTTAAATACGAACAAGAGTAAAGAATATATCATTAAATTATATAATACCTATATAATCTACTATCAAGAACCAAGTAGAAGATCGATTGCACCTTTTAACAAGACCTGCGATCAAGCTTGCATAACTTAATATCTAAATTCTTTAAATGATACATTTATTTCTTTGAAAATTTATTCAAAAGTTAGTTGATGATTATGGGATGGCCTTTATAAAATCTTCTGCCATAACAACAGTTCTTCTGTGATTAAATCAGAAATGGCAATTTAGTATTTCTTGGTGCTCTCAAACATGCATTATCTTTTGAGTTCAGAGTTTCAAGAATTGAATAAGGAATAAGTAAGTAATTATCTCAGTTTATAGACTCCATTTTAAACAGAGCAGTTAATATCAAGAAAATGGTATGCTTATACATCGCATTTGTTTGTAATAAATCTATATTTATATACCGCATATAATTGTAGTGTTGGGCTTGATCTTTAATTATATAATACTGATAATTTCTGTAATAAAAAACACCATTCAAAACTTCTACAAAATCCTTAACGATTTTTTTTTCGTAGCATCTAAATGACTAGGCTTCTCCAAATGTACAAGGTATTGCAGAAATAACTTCCACATTTCCTTTCCCACTGTGAAATCCTCAAAGCAATTAAGGGGAAGCAGTACATCTTCTTAGGTAGTGTACATAACGTAGTTTTCTGCAGCTACCATATTTTGATTCGAGGGAGCATCAAGGTTGTGTAGTGTAGACTTTTCAAGAAAACGGCGAATTTGTAACTGCGATGCAGAAGTCGTTTCATACAAGCTACAAGCTTCGGTTTAAGTGCTAGTATATATGCTTCAGACCAGAATCTGATTTTTATGCACGCGAGGAAAATAAATTAAAACAAAGCCATTTGTACGTGCCAAATTTATGAGGACACCCGAAAACATTGTTGTAGTGACAGCTTCTTTCGAACTGTCTTTGTCGCGTTCTGCGCGGAAACATGCCTAAGCTCTTCGAAATTTCGAACATGACAAGGAGACGAGTTTTGCTCACATATCTTAATTTATACCAATAAAAAATTACGCTTACTCATGAATTACGTTAGGTAGACTGGGATAGACGCGGAGTGCAAAAAATAAGCAAAGTAAAAAAATGCGAAGCTCCCATAACTTTTAATAGTGATTATTTACATGTAACTGTTGAGGAAGTATTTAATGAATTAATGTTACTGCAAAAAACATTCATCAGTGGTCCCGATGGAATACCAGGACACTTTTTAGCTAACTGTGTATGTTCGTTGTCGATTCCAATACACACCTTCAGGAAGAGACATTTGTTAATGCTTGGAAGTTACGTTACATTATAGTTGATGCTTGAAGCCATTACTTTGTGATAATTTTTTTTGAATTAGGACCATAAATAAATAACTTTGTTGTTATCACAATTATTAAGTTGCATTAATCCAATTTATAAAAGTGTCGATCGTAAAAATAGCGAGAACTATCGAGGTGTTACTCTTCAATCAATGATACCAACAATTTTGTATAAATTGGTTAGCAAAGAGCTTGTTTGGTTGTACGTTAACAATAACATGGATTCACGGAAGGAAAGTCTACCGTTACAAATTTATTAGAAATTTAAGTGTTTTTGTTGAATGCCTTTGGTGATCATATGCAGGTAAATAGAATGAAGATTAATATCCATTTATCATCTAGTAATAAAGAAGTGTTGGGTGTGCCGCAAGGTTCACATGTTGGATCAATTTTGTTTCTACTTTTTATCAATGATGTATGTGATTGCTTTAATTATGCTTGATGCTTATTATTTGCAGACTGTTGTGATTACAACGAAATTCTTTTAAACATCGGGAAATGTAAAGTTATTAACTTTGATAGACGATCTCGATTATTTGATTTTAATAACTAAATTTCAGAAAAAGTTGGTTACATTCAGAACTTGCGGGTTTATTTTGATAACAAGCTCTTTAAGGAATATATAAATGATATCGGTCAGAAAGCTCTCAAACTAATCGGTTTTATTAAGTCACTGTAGAAATTTTTGCTTTGATACTCTAAAAACTTTATACAGTGTGGAAACTTTAACTGGAATAAAATTCATAACTTTTATATAGGCGACTTTTGCAAAAAAAATCCCGAAACACGTTAAGTATTGTTTCTTCTTGCACTCATTTCTATGTATATGCAGTTTATCTATTCTTGAAAGTGCCCACCCACCACCAAACTTTTTTCTCAAATGGAAAGGTATGTCAAGTGATACCTCGTTTGAAAGATCTCTTCGCAAGGAATACAACTCACTGTTTATTTCTTGATTATTTTCAAAGCTCACTCGATAAAAGTGAAAAAAATTATAACTTGAATATTATTTAATGCAACAAATGTTCAAAATTGGCAGTTTCTTTCTTGGCAAAGTGCAAATTGATGATAACATACAGCTCTTATGATTTTTTAACATTTTAGGTGTAACCGTATTTTATGCCTAATACATTGCGACATTGATGACCTTAAGCAAAGTCAGTTACAAAGTCCTGCAAATGTAATGAATCTACTACGGTAACAAACCTGAACTATTGCAAAACTAATACCTTCACTAACAACAAGAGATCCACTCAAATTAAAGATAAAACAAAAGTATTGCAATTATCCTCAAATATAACTCCAATCGTGGTAGAAGATAACTGTAACAGCAATACGCCGCAGGTAGTCGGTAATGCAGGCCAAAGCAAAATTGATAAACCTCGTTACAAAAACGATAACATACAAAAGATAAACAACTCTACAGATTATAATTGGAAAGAGATTTTCAGTACTAAGTCTGCCCTAAAACGAGTGCAAAAGCGTGCACACATTCATGTACATAGAGCGCATCCAGGGACGAAAGTTGAGGACATAAAAGCACATCTGAAAGGTCCATTTAAAACATCGTGTATGACCGAGTTCTGGATTTTGCACTACCACCAGAAGTAGTTGATTCATTGCGTTACCGTGAATCTACCGCAATGAATATAAGAAATTAAGATAAGTCAATTTTTATTTTCTACATTTATGATTGCAGGTTGTTACTATATTCGAAATAATTGTATGGTGGGGTTTCCACAGAGATGAGTACTGGGATCTCTATTGTACCCTGTACCTTTAAGTTTTAGTAGTAGTTGACAAAATTAGGTTCTGTGATGACATTGTATTGGTAATTAGGAACAAGGTCTATTAAATTTTCTTTTTAATTTGTCCAAAGTTTTCGATATCCACAGGAAAATCAATATTGTATATCTTTTATTATTACCAATCTTTTAGATAAAAGAATTTGCTCCGATGTCCATTGCATCTGTTGATTACTACGCTTGTATGGCTCAAGCCTTTTCTTCTTCCGAACCTCTCTCCAAAATTATTCCGAACAATCGTGGAATACTTTTAGATTTATTCTTTTCCTCCACAAATATATCAATAACAACTGCCAGTGAAATATGTGGAAAATAATATGGAAAAGGAGGTACATAACGCCGTTGGTTAAATCCGGAAATCCTAATATATTGAATGCATTGGTTGCTAAGCAGATTAAATGGGCATGCAAACACACTAAGGAACAACATGGGTTCTGCGAGGGAAGACCCACGTTAACAAATAGAGGCCTATGAAGTGGATCAGAAGTTGACGCAATCTATACAGATTTCGCGAAGGCTTTCGATCGCGTACATGATGAAGACCTTATTGCAAAATTATCATCAATGGGTTTTTGTTCCATGGTAATAAATTGGTTCAGAAACTTTATCACAGCCAATGGGTCGAATATTTAGTTTAGTTTAGTTTACTTTAGTTTATTTTTTTTACAAGATCTATTATAAAAAAATACATAAAATACATACATAAATACACTAAATCACTTTAAAATTTTGAGTATACACCTTTTGGATGCGACAACGAAAGTACCGATGTGGTCCCGTACTATTTATTTTATTTATTAACGATATTCCTAAAATATTTAAATATTATCGTTTTTTTGCTATATGTAGATGATTTGAAAATGTTTCTTAAAGTGAACTCCATCAATGACAGGAACAGATTGCAGTAAGATCTTATAAGTCTATGTAATTGGTGCAATGTCAATGAATTATTTTCTAAACACAAGTAAGTGCACAAAAGTAACATTCTGCCGCAGTCGAGTCTTACACAATTATGATTATTTTATAGAGAGTTACAAATTAGAAGACGTAAAAAATGTGAAAGATTGGGGCGTATGTTTTGACCAAAAATGATATTTCAATTCCCATGTTACTGATTTAGCATCAAAATCATTAAAAATTTTAGGTTTTATCACAGAGACAGTTAAAATATTATGTTTCATTAATTAGACTGCAGCCTAAATATGCATCTATAGTTTGGTCTTCTCAATGCGTTACCAATATCAATAAAATGAAACGGATGCAGAATAAATTTTTGAAACTAATGTCTAAGAAATCAACTGTCGAATTAATGGAAACTCAAGCTCTTAAATGTTTATTTAACACACCAGATCTTGATGTTAGAAGAGATGTGGTAGATTTATATTTTCTCTTTAATTTGTGTAATTATTTTATAAATTGCGATGAACTTTTATGTATTTTAAACTTTAATGCTATCCATCCAAACTCGCAAAGCCATTTGAAAACATTTCGAGTTGATCATCATAAAATTTAATGCTTTTGCTTGTACAAACATTGATCTATTTTCTGGTTTTAGGCACAGCTTTAAAAAAATCTATAACGCATTTTTACTTCAAACAGAATTTAATTAAACGTGTTTATTTATATCACAATTACGAAAGTTATCTAATTAAAATTATTGCAAACCTAGAGACGATCAGTAAATAAAGTTAATATGTATATGAAGGGTGAGTAAAATATCATCAAAAATTATTTGAAATATTTGTATGAATACATGAATTAAAAATGCAATTATTTTGTGTTTTGAAAACTTTAAAACTTTAATCTAAAACCTTTTCTTATGTTTTACTGATTGGTAGGTGGATAGAGGCCACCCACCCACCCTACATATTCATGATAACTTTAATTGTTAATCGTTGATGATTTTGCTGCTTAAAAATTAATAATACCTTGTATGTAATAAAAAAATCAAATGAAATCAAAATTGAAGTTTTAATATAAATAATTTTCTACAGCCAATCATATCTAATTTAGATTTAGGGTCTGCCCACCCATCATGCATCAAATTCTTACTCTACTTTACTCACTCAAAAAATTTACCTTCTTAATTTCTTGTTTATTCAAAAAGGATAAGGAATTAAAATTTATATGTATATGTTGGAAGGGTCTGTCAATCAGTAAAACATTTTTAAAAATTGGTGATGTGGCCATCATAGTACTTTCCCTGTATTTTTTACGAAAACTATAAGGTTTACTGGAAATGGTTATTCTTAATAATTTGCTAAATTTTTGGATAATTTAAAATTACTTTTTATATAAATCTCATGAAACTCCTATAGTTTATTAGTAATAAGCAAAAAATGTCAAAATTATTAATTTTTTTTTCTCGGAAGCTAAGAACTTTATAAAAATATATTTCAATAAAACTTTTTCAGTTATTCATTCCCTTTAACATTTGTAGGTACAGTTATGTAATATTTTTATTATTATTATATATTCTATATAGGAATCCTCAAAAATATATAAGAAATTTATTCTAGAACCACCAAAAAAGTATCTCGACGATTAGAATAGAAATTCCTGAAAATTCTAAAAAAAATTTGTAGAAAATATATCTTAAAAAAATTGATAAAATACTGCAGTTGAAATAATTACAATCAAATGTTCTAGAGATGTAATGAGTTTATCATCCAAATTTTGTAGGAATTTTTCTTTCAATTTGCAAACATTTGTATTTAATTTTATTGTAAATAAAGTGAATGTTTTCTAGATGCGTCTTATAGTTTTTCTCGATAGTTTTCTAATTTTGAAAATATTACATAACTTTCCAAACAAATGTTAAATAGAATGAAAAACTGAACTAGTTGTATTAAAACATATTTTTTATATAGTTCTTAACTTCTGCGAAAAAATTGTCAAATTGCTCCAATTTTCTTCTAGCTATAAAAAATTTTTTGAAGAATTTCCTTCAAAATTTTTTCGATCAATTTTCTGGAGCATATTATCCTAGCGCAACCCTGACCTACCTCAATGCACTACGTGTTAACCTAGCCAATATTTTCCTCATTAATGCTAGCGTACTCTTGACCTAGGTTAACGCGTAGACTATTAAGGAAGGTCAGGAGTACGAGAGGTTAATGTATTGTTTATTATGGTAGGTCAGGAGTACGCTAGTTTAAGATTATTACGGTTAGATTTAAAGTAGGCTTGCAGTATGATTCAATTTTAAAATTTAAAAGAGTTAAAATTAAAATAAGATTATTAAAAAATCTAAAACAAATGAATATCACCAACAGCCGTAGAAAATAATTTACTTAAATAGTTAACAGTTATTAAAACCTAATAATTTGCAATCGATGAAAACTGTTGAAATATTTGGTGAAAAACCTTGAACTTGAACTTGACCCTTGAACTAAATTATATTCCACAAATACAAATAAAAATTATGCGATATTTGTAAAGGAAAGAAAATTTGAATGTTTGTAATAACTATTTTAATAGTCCTTTGATTTTGGAGGCATTTACTTTGTAGTAAATTTTCATACACATATTAATTTTTGATTTTTAAATAAAGAAAATACAAAACTTTTTTATACATAAAAATATAAGTTTATTTGATAGTGATTACCTTGTAATTGAAACTAGTCCATTGCTCGTTGTACATTGACTAGATTTATTGCCTTTGAAATGATTGTTTATGTTAGTTTCAGTGATATTCGAGAATGTTTTGCAAATATGTCTCAAATTTTGTTTGGATCCCTAATTTCTATTCCATTTTATTTTAGAATAATAGGTTCTTTTGGTTTAGTTTTTCCTAACTCGCTACTAATTATATTCCATATTCGTCGTTGTTTATTTTCAGAATTATTTATGGATTTGCCGAAATATTCAGCTTTTTTAAATTAATTCTTTGTAGGCTCTCTTTTTATCAGAATAAAAATTATTTGAAAAATTTGTATGAATAAATCTCGAAAAATTGCAATTATCTTCTGTTTATTGATATATTACAACTTTTAGTTAAAACCCTCGTTTGTTTTTTTACTGATTAAAGGGTAAGATAGAGGACACCCACCCACCCTACATATACATGATAATTTTAATTGCTAATCGTTGATGATTTTGCTACTATAATAATAATTTAATAATAATAATAATAATTTATTGATGCCAGAACTATAAAGTTTTACATAAGTCGAGGGTAATATTATTAGTAAGTAAATAACATTGAAATCAAATACAGTATAAAATTTACAATAATACAGTTTAGACACAATATTACATAAGTTTAAATTTGCTTTAAACAACTAAATTAAAATATAATGACAACTTTAAAAGATTAAAATTTGTGGTAAGATAATAAAACTAATAAATAAATAAATACAATAAATAAAATTTGAAATGGGACAACTATACAATAAATATAATAAAAATAACATCGATGTTTAAAATATAAAATAGAAATACAAATATAAACAATCAAACCCTTTATGTAAGAAAAAATAAATATTTAAGTTCAAATATAAATGACTTCCTATATGTTATCTTATCTACTCACTCAAAAATTTAATATTTTAATTTCCTTTATGTTCGAAAAGTTTTGTAATTAATTGTATTGTAAACTGAAAAGCTTTTGGTGAACATTCAAAAACCGGAAGTGGATGTTTACTCGAGGCGTCTTTTAGTTTTTTCTCAATATTTTTCTAAATTTGAAAATATTACATTCTTCTCAAACAAAAGAAAAGAGAATGAGAAACTGAACAAGTTTTATTAAAACATATGTTTCATAAAGTTCTTAACTTCAGAGAACAAAATATTAAGAATTAACATTGTTTGCCTATTGCTAATGAATTGTAGGAGTTATATGAATTTATATAACAAGTGATTGTAAAGAATCAAAAATTGAGCAAATTATTAGGAATAACCATTTTGTGTAAACCTCATGGTTTTTGAGAAAAATATAGGGAAAATACTATGACGGCCACATTACTAATTTTAGTAGTTTTAATAATTTTGAACAATGAACATTTTCAAAATACACTTAGTTAATTATTGCCAAGCTTTAAATAAAATAGAAAAAAAGAAAGAACGAGAAAACAACTCACATTGGCGTCTTGGCGTCATCTCTTGCAGAACCTACCTTAAGCGGAATTCGAAAATTCCGGGTTGAGGGGATGTGGAGAAACGAAGCACACGCGCACTTTTGAAACCGTTGTAGCCTAAAAAAATGACGAATCGTAAGAAATGCGTAGTAGTTTTTACAAATGAATCCAGAATTTTAAAGTTAAGTGTGTAATGGCAATAAATAAGTTAGAAATTATGCACAAACATATTACGTGGTCGTCGTTTAGGACTTTATCTGTTAAAAGGAATGACCAAACAATATGCATTCTAATATATTATAAACAAACTAATTAAGAAAACCTGAATAGGCTTTAATAGATTAAAATGTGCCTTATATAAATACATTAATTACTTAATAGTTAATTAAGATATAAGTATAAAAAGTGATTAAAGAAACATCTTACACGTGTTACTTACAAAATTTTATTCTCAAAGAATTTTTAAATCGTAAATAACATAAAATTATTCGATGTAGTTTTTATTGTAACGTTATTTTCTTAGTATAAACTTGAAATCACAATCAATTTTTATTTTAATATCTCTATTATAATACCTTCAATCAAGTTCGTCTATTACAGGGATGCTGTTTATTCTTGAATCACAAATAATGTCCACGTGTACACACTTTTTTATTAAATAGTTCGCGGTGGAAGATAATATAAATTTACGCGAATTATTAAGAAAATATTCGAGCCCGCACAATAAACTACGACGACAATTTTGATACTGACGCTAACCGATTGTGATAACGCAGGTAACGCGTTGCAAGATGCAAAAAAAAAGTGTGACGGTGGAGAGCGCTCATTGGTCCACCGGTTTTTGTTTGTTTGTTTTTTTGTGCTGAAACGTACATCGACGTATTAAGAGTGCACGCGATTACAATTGAAAACTACCTGCAGGTCATTAAAAGGTCGAACCGAAAATATTGTACATATTATATTATCCACGTAAA
Source organism: Ontholestes murinus (assembly GCA_963969525.1). Classification (NCBI taxonomy): domain Eukaryota; kingdom Metazoa; phylum Arthropoda; class Insecta; order Coleoptera; family Staphylinidae; genus Ontholestes; species Ontholestes murinus. The sequence goes on along the minus strand of OZ018394.1, from coordinate 2,661,276 downwards.
TTAACGTATTTATAACCTTTTAAGGTAGAAATTGAACTAAAATTTAGTTTTGTATGTTAGGTGAATTATTCAATTATATCTTAATGAAAGTAAAATAAATTTACTTTAAATCGTATTTTTACCAAAAAAAGTTTAAAACAATAAATGGTGAATAGCGATGAATAACGATGTTGATGTTTAAAACAATGGAGGGTAGGATTAAATAAACACATATTCATATAAAATAAACGTACGGTGTAATATAAGCCACCCACCTTACATTCCACTTTGATTTTTCAAATTAAAAGCGCTGGTTCTGTCTTTTTTAACAACGACTGGTGTTTTGTTTATGTGATTAATAAACAATAATAAATACGAGTAATATACTTAAAATATTTTTGTATATGTAGGGTGGGTGGGTGGCCACTATCCTACCCTCCAATTATTTTAACATTAGCGAAGGATTTACTTAATGATTTGTTCACGATTAAAGTTTAATTCTATATTAAACTTCTTGATAAAGTGTTGATGATGATGGGAAATCCTTTTCTTACAATTATATCTACTATAGGGTCGGATTATTAACACCCACCCATCTCACACATACATTTATTTTTCTCAAAATTAATTACATAAAAAGCAATTAATTGGTTAAAATGTTCAAATTAAAAAAAATTAAGGGTAACAAGCCGAACGATTAAAAAAATTCAATTAAAACCCTTGTCGATGTTAAAAATATTGAAGGGTGGGATAGTGGCCACCCACCCACCCTACATATACAATGAAACTCACTAAAATACTGTTTTTAAACATCAATTATAACAAAGCTTTGAAACAATTTGTTCACCTACAAAATTTATTTGTATTATTTAGGGTGATTAAAATTACTCCTCGTACCTTAAATAAAAACATATTTATATAAAATAAACGTACAATATAATATAAACCACCCGTCTTACATTCTACTGGAAATTTTTTAAAATTACAAATGCTGGTATTCCTTTTTTTCACACCTTCTGCCGTTTTATTTATGTAATTAATAAACAATAATAAATATGCGTTATTTACTTAAAAGGATACCCCTTTATACAAATTGTTCAATTTAAAAACAAAACAAGGTTTTTATATAAAGAAAAATTCATAGAAAAATCGAATAAGCTAAAGCAACGCATGATAACAAAAATCGTAAAATCAAAATGAGTTTGTTTAAAGGTATAATCATTTTTATTGTAGAAAACTAATTTTCAAATTTATGTAATGTATTTTATATATACCAACATCTTTATTTACAAAAAAAAGGAATACCTGGATACTTTTAAGAGCGGAAGGATGGGGTTTAAAGAAAAGGGTAGCGTAATGTATTTTATTATTCTTTATAATGGTATATTTTTAGCATATTAATGTAAAGTTTTCAACTCTTTTTTTTAACACTTTCATTTTTATTGGTAATTATTTTATACAAATTTTAAATTGCTTTTAAAATTTATTGTATTTCGCAATTATTTAATGTTTTAAGTATATTTTCAACGAACTTCTTTGTAATCATTAAAATATTAATTGTATTTTTTAGAAATTAAAAGAAAACTGCTTTAAGTGAATTTTGATTTGATTTTTACCAAAAGTTTTCTATTCTTTTTTTCCAGCAATTCTAATTATTTTAATTATAGTGATGGGTTTCACTTTTTAATAATTTTTTTTAATATCATATACTTGTTTCTCATTAATCACTTGGTGAAACATTATGTTAATATATAGATTTTATAATTAAAATCACTTGGTATATTTGTGAAACAAACCAAGTGATTTTAATTATAAAATCTATAGATTTTTTTTTAATTGCAGGTAAACATTTTTCTTTTTTTACTTTTCGAGGAGTTATATACTATGTTTTTAAAATATTTTTATCAATATTTAATTATAAATTTTAAAATGTTTCTAATATTTTTTTAAATTAAAATTTTCTTGAATAAAATAAAGAAATTAATTTATTGTTGAACAGTTCATTCATTTTTAGATGTTTTTTATTTTGATCTTCAGCTATTGAAGGGATAAAAACTGTTTTTAAATGATTTTTTTCAACAATTCTTAAATCAAATTTGAAATTATTTTATAAATCTATTATTATATTTTTAGTCGTATACAAAAACAATAGAAAACACAAACGAATTTTGATAACAACTAACATCTCGTTAATATTTTTGCAAACTGGTTTGTTTGAATATTAGTTTTCAACAATTTTTCCATCTAATTTTTAAATATACAAAAAACAATAGAATTTATGCAAATTCTAAATTCTTTTTTTTTGTAAAGAAGATTTTCCGTAAATTAAATTATTATTTTTATCCTTAATTATACCGTTATAGTCATCTAAGGACTATTTAACGTAATTCTAGGTCATCCATCTATAGTTCAAGGTCAACTAACAGTTATTCAAGGTTATTTAAGATTATCCAAAAGAAGGTAATGATATAATTCATATTCCTACACTAATACAAAATGGAAATACTTTTCAATATCATTTAAGGTCATGAATGTCAAGAACAGCCCTTTAAAGTTATTTAAAGTTATCACATAGTTATTGAAAACCATTCAATAAAGTCATACAGTGATGATTGAAGGTTTTAAAAGGTCATACAACTAACGCTGAAAGGTTATCAGATAACACATCTAATCTTTTAAGGTTATTTTAACTCATACAAGCATAAACAAATCATTTAAGGTCATTCAATTGTCATTAAGGTCATTTATCTGAGGATTATTATAGGTTCCCTCTAGTAATTCAATTACTATTAAAGATCATTTTAAAGTCATTCCAAGTCATCCGATGATTTCTAAATGACAACAAAGGAAGGTATTTATAAAAGGTCACCCAACGACAGCCAAAAGTCAATCAAGGTCATCAGGTAACACTTCTAGTCAATTAAGATTATTTTCAGTCAAACAAACATAAAAAATCATTCAAGGTCATTCAAAAGTCATTAAGGTCATATAGTTAAAATTTCCTCTGGTAATTCAATGACAATTAAAGATTATTTTCAAGTGAATTAGAGTCATCCGATGTTTCTTTAATGGTGAGCATAAAAGGACGTTATAAAAAGTCACCCAATGATCGCCGAAAGTCAATCAAGGTCATCTGATAACACATCTAGTCATTTAAGGCTGTATTAAGTTATACAATTTTTAAAAAAGAATCATTAAAAAAATCATTTAAGTTTGTTCAACAGTCATTGAGGTCATCTACCTAAGGATTGTGCTAGGTTTCCTTTAGTATTTCAATAACTATTATAAGTAATTTTTAAGTGGTCCAAAATCATCCGATGATTCTTAAATAGTAAAAAAAAAGAAGGTTATAAAAAGGCATTCGACGATTAAACATATATCATTAATAACATCATTTAAGGTTCATTCTAAGTTTCCTTTAGTAATTCAATAACTATTCTAGGTCATTTTAAAGTGATTCAGAGTCCTAAGTTGATTCTTAAATGTTAAGTAAGAACGACGGTTATACAAAGTCATCCAATGGCCACTAAGATTAGCTATAGAAAATTATTTATATTTAAACTTAAATTTTGATTTTGTTTTATTTCTTTATTACATACAGGTTTTTATCGTTATTCGCAGAAAAATCATCAACGATTAGCAATTAAAATTGTCATGTATATGTAGGGTGGGTGGGTGGCCTCTATCCCACCCTCCAATAAGTAAAGCATCAGCGAGGGTTTTAATTAAAATTTGTAAAATATAAATAAACATAAAATAATTGCAATGTTTAGAGATTTATTCCTACAAATTTTACAAATAATTTTTGATGATATTTTACTGACTGGAGAGTGGGATAGAGGCCACCCACCCACCCTACATATACGTATAAAATTCAATTACTGATCGTCTCACGGTTTGGAGTAAAATTAATTACAAAACTTTTTGAATAGAAAAGAAATTCAAAAGGTAAAATTTTTGAGTAAGGAAATGAATAAAAATTTTATGCATTATGAACATCATAACTTTTCATGTTATATTCACTCTCAAACAGTCTAAAGTACATTTTATCATTTATTAGTTTATTCAACACAAATAATTTTATTCAAATTAGTGTTCTAATCACTTTTGTAAATTTCCGTAAATAAAATACGATAACACTTTCATATATTTATTTTGCTGTTCGCATGATTAGAATATGAACTTTCAACAATTAACAACCTTAACTATTCAGTTATCAAATTAGTCTTGCTTTAATAGTTATACTATTTGTAACACCCAAATTACTTTTGTATCATTCAATATCTGTCAAGGTATTAGCAAAAGACGTAGTTGTTTGTGGTCCTAGGACTCATTTTTGTAGATTCACGAAATATTTTTGTATATTTGAATTATTACTTCTTCTTTATGACATAAGAGTTTGTTGATCCCTTAGCAGCGTCGATGTATTTATCAGCTAAACATTCAGCAATCGTTTTGATGTTAGGGAATGCGGCTTCACGGGTACCAGTATACAAGAGCTAGATAGCCTGGTTGACCCTCCTAAGTAAGCACACATCCACAGCCTGTCTCCTCATAGCACCAGCCTTACCAATACGGGTGGAGTATTCACGGGGTCCAGAGTTAATAATAGTGGTTAAAATCTGTAATAGATTTTCACCAGTGAGAAAGTGGATGATCTCAAAGATCTCATCGACTTCTTACTGTTTTTATGTCCATTATCAGTTAGTTGATGAGACGCCCAACAATGGGGCATTGTACTTTCCTGAACCTCTTGGCCGCATATCTGCCAGCAAATTGTGAAGCGCATTTGGTATACTTCTTCTTCTTTATTGTCTTTGTTTCTCCTGCTTACAAAATTACAAACAAATATTATATGATATACAAACATTTAATAAAAAATACACCAATAATTTAGGACACAGGAGTCACGGGCGGAGTTCACTGTTTACCAATGTTCTTCCACTCAAACCCACGTTCTTCCTTAGGCAGGTGATATTCTTTTGCCATTTTCGAAGTTCTTTTCAATTTATTTATAAGCAAATATGCCTCATTTTGACCCTTTTGTGGGATATTTTAGACAAAGTCTATTGTGTCTTTTATATACTCTAATATAATAATGGAGAAACATGTCGTTAACTTGGACATTATCATAACTGCACCTTCCGAAGAGCTTGATTTCGGGAGACTCGGCTGGAGCAGGAACATCATCATAACTCTCCTCGTAATCCGCCATTGTTAATTTTTTCTGCGTCTACGTTCAAGTAGACGTGAACCTAGACAGTAGCGTGAAATAATAAATATTTTAATATTAAATTTGCATTAATATTCCGTCGTACACTTCTCTAGCTACTGTATTCCTGTGTATTATTCAGGTAATCGTCTTTAAAGATACCTCCGAGTCGCTTATAAAATGTCTTTCTCTTCCTTTCCGTCTAGCTTCTCTTACTGCTGCGTTGATTACGGCTATTTTGACTGGTGTATTTGGGACATGGTCCGATAATCTACATGTATAATTTTTTCTTTATGTTCGTTTCTGCTCCTGGACTACATACGCGTAGCCCGTTTTGTATTCATTGGTTGACATGTCTGTGAAGATTTTTCTATTCATCCTTCTCTCTGTATCTTAGCCTCATGTTTTGTACTGTGCCTGGCCCCTCTTTACTGAGTGTATGAGATCCTTGGCGCTTGCCCTTGCCTCATTCCCTGCTTCGGTCTCCTTGTATTTGTTGACTTTTCCAAGTTTTTGTCCTACTCTAGTAGTCTATTATAAATGTTCAAACTGCGATGATTCTTACACACTATACTACAGGCAGAGACAGTAGTTTCAAGTTGAGTATACAACTCTCTGTGAAATGATATTTGTTCTACGATGAAGATAAACGAAAATATAAATTAGCTTTGTTTCAATTACCGAATCTTAAGTGAGGATATAACTTCGAATGATTTAATTAAGTCCGCAATTCAATAACATCGTATGATGGAATTCATATACATTAGAGCAAAATTTAAATCTATGTTATTAGTCAAGTGTTATTAGCTCCAGTGGTTTTGCTCTGGAGATGACTTGTAGCGCCGCTGTGGAGGTCGTTCTGTACGCCCTTGCCATTGTCAATAGGAAGGGTCTTTGGGCTGACTCCAGATGTTTATCAACCCTTAAATCTTTCCCTCTTTAGCCCTACATTTTTTTTCAGTAACATGGGCAGTCTTTCCTGCTAGCGTGAACATCTTTTTGGTTACCCCGGATCATACTGGAGCATTTAATCCAGTTGGTTTTGTTATATATTGTTACATCTAGTTACTTGACATGTGTCTAGATCTCCACATTGCTCCTCTCTCCAGAGTACGAAGAAGGTCGTCGTATTTTATTCGCAATACTTTAACCCAGCTCGTCGATCCCATCGTTTCCATTCTTATCAAATTTCTTTTCTTTTCCACTACAGGAAAATGCTACTTTTTCTACTTTCTTCCTCCTCACGTTACTTCTTTTAATTGTCAGAAGTAAGAAGTTTATACACAAATTCTCCGCTACAATCATCAACGATTAGCAATTAAAGTTGTCATGTATATGTAGGGTGGGTTTGTGGCCTCTATCCCACCCTCCAATCAGTAAAGCACCAGCGAGGGTTTTAATTAAAATTTGTAAAATATAAATAAACACAAAATAATTGCAATACTTAGAGATTTATTCCTACAAATTTTACAAATAATTTTTGATGATATTTTACTGACTGGAGAGTGGGATAGAGGCCACCCACCCACCCTACATATACGTATAAAATTCAATTACTGATCGTCTCGCGGTTTGGAGTAAAATTAATTACAAAACTTTTTGAATAGAAAAGAAATTCAAAAAGTAAAATTTTTGAGTAAGGAAATGAATAAAAATTTTATGCATTATGAACGTCTTAATTTTTATGTTATATTCACTCTCAAACAGTCTAAAGTACATTTTATCATTTATTAGTTTATTCAACACAAATAATTTTATTCAAATTAGTGTTCTAATCACTTTTGTAAATTTCCGTAAATAAAATACGATAACACTTTCAAATATTTATTTTGCTGTTCGCATGATTAGAATATGAACTTTCAACAATTAACAACCTTAACTTTTCAGTTATCAAATTAGTCTTGCTTTAATAGTTATACTATTTGTAACACCCAAATTACTTTTGTATCATTCAATATCTGTCAAGGTATTAGCAAAAGACGTAGTTTTTTGTGGTCCTAGTAGGACTCATTTTTGTAGATTCACGAAATATTTTTGTATTTTTGAATTATTACTTCTTCTTTGTGACATAAGAGTTTGTTGATCCCTTAGCAGCGTCGATGTATTTATCAGCTAAACATTCAGCAATCGTTTTGATGTTAGGGAATGCGGCTTCACGGGTACCAGTATACAAGAGCTAGATAGCCTGGTTGACCCTCCTAAGTGAGCACACATCCAAAGCCTGTCTCCTTATAGCACCAGCCTTACCAATACGGGTGGAGTATTCACAGGGTCCAGAGTTAATAATAGTGGTTAAAATCTGTAATAGATTTTCACCAGTGAGAAAGTGGATGATCTCAAAGATCTCATCGACTTCTTACTGTTTTTATGTCCATTATCAGTTAGTTGGTGAGACGCCCAACAATGGGGCATTGTACTTTCCTGAACCTCTTGGCCGCATATCTGCCAGCAAATTGTGAAGCGCATTTGGTATACTTCTTCTTCTTCTTCTTCTTTATTGTCTTTGTTTCTCCTGCTTACAAAATTACAAACAAATATTATATGATATACATACATTATATAAAAAATACACCACTAATTTAGGACACAGGAGTCACGGGCGGAGTTCACTGTTTACCAATGTTCTTCCACTCAAACCCACGTTCTTCCTTAGGCAGGTGATATTCTTTTGCCATTTTCGGAGTTCTTTTCAATTTATTTATAAGCAAATATGCTTCATTTTGACCCTTTTGTGGGATATTTTAGACAAAGTCTATTGTGTCTTTTATATACTCTAATATAATAATGGAGAAACATGTCGTTAACTTGGACATTATCATAACTGCACCTTCCGAAGAGCTTGATTTCGGAAGACTTGGCTGAAGCAGGAACGTCATCATAATTCTCCTAGTAATCCGCCATTGTTTTTTTTTTCTGCGTCTACGTTTAAGTAGACGTGAACCTGGACAGCAGCGTGAAACGATAAATATTTCAATATTAAATTTGCATAAATATTTCGTCGTACACTTCTCTAGCTACTGTATTCCTGTATATTATTCAGGTAGTCGTCTTTAAAGATACCTCCGAGTCGCATATAAAAATGTCTTTCTCTTCCTTTCCGTCTAGCTTCCCTTACTGCTGCGTTAATTACGGCTATTTTGACTTGCGTATTTGGGACATGGTCCGATAATCTACATGTATAATTTTTTTCTTATGTTTTGTATTCATTGGTTGACATGTCTGTGAAGATTTTTCTATACATCCTTCTCTCTGTATCTTAGCCTCATGTTTTGTACTGTAACTGGCTTATCTTCTCCCTGCTTCGGTCTCCTTGTATTCGTTGACTTTTCGAAGTCTTTGTCCTACTCCAGTTAAATGTCCAAACTACGATAATCCTCATACACCATGCTACAAGCAGAGATAGTAGTTTCCAGTTGATTATACAACTTTCTGTGAATTGATGTTTGTTCTATGATGAAGATAAACGTAAATATAAATTAGCTTTGTTTCAATTATCGAATCTTAAGTGAGGATATAACTTCGAATTATTTAATTAAGTCCGCAATTCAATAACATCGTATGATGGAATTCATATACGTTAGAGCAAAATTTAAATCTATGTTATTAGTCAAGTGTTATTAGCTCCAGTGGTTTTGCTCTGGAGATGACTTGTAGCGCCGCTGTGGAGGTCGTTCTGTACGCCCTTGCCATTGTCAATAGGAAGGGTCTTTGGGCTGACTCCAGATGTTTATCAACCCTTAAATCTTTCCCTCTTTAGCCCTACATTTTTTTTTTCAGTAACATGGGCAGTCTTTCCTGCTAGCGTGAACATCTTTTTGGTTACCCCGGATCATACTGGAGCATTCAATCCAGTTGGTTTTGTTATATATTGTTACCTCTAGTTACTTGACATGTGTCTAGATCTCCACATTGCTCCTCTTTCCAGAGTACGAAGAAGGTCGTCGTCTTTTATTCGCAATACTTTAACCCAGCTCGTCGATCCCATCGTTTCCATTCTTATCAAATTTCTTTTCTTTTCCACTACAGGAAAATGCTACTTTTTCTACTTTCTTCCTCCTCACGTTACTTCTTTTAATTGTCAGAAGTAAGAAGTTTATAGACAAATTCTCCGCTACAATCTTTCACAAGACCAAACAGAGTGTAATAGACTTAATTCCCTAATTGAAATTGTTTCAAAATGCCTTATTAATAATATTCATATTTTCAAAACCTATTCACCAGATTACTGCTGAAAAACTTTTCTCTCATCTCTTTCCGCTCAATACACCACTTCTTCTAATCGACTCTTTGGGTAAACTCACTACCGACCCGACCGATATTGCCGAATGCTTTGCTTAACACCTAACCAAAGTCAACTCCACCTTCTTGCCATTGACATCCATGCCAACTATCGCGCTAACCTTACGCAACTTCTCCCCCTAACAAAATTCTCTAAAACGTCCTTAATGATGACATTACCCCAGAACGCATCATATCTCTTATGAAATCTACCAAAAACCCTGAACCTGGCTCTACCTTGTTTTAGCAGGATATTGTAAAGTAAAAAATGAATGAATGAATGAATATCTTAAAACACCCCCATAAACTAATTTCATACCCTGCCTTAATATTTCGTTCTTGTGTCGCTTCTGAATACTCCCCCTCATTCTACAGGTTTGCCAAGGTTATAATTATATCTAAAAAGGGCAAGAATCTCTCCATTCCCTCCTAATCTCTCTGCTTAACCCGATGAGCAAACTTCAAGAACGAATAATCCTTTTCCAACTCCTCGTCTTTCGCGAACAACAGATCTCCAAATTCAACCAAAATGGCTTACGTTCTGGACGCTCTGTCCATGACGCCATTTTGGCTCTAAACTCTTCATTCGAAAGCCTTCTATAACATTTGGCTTAAAGGGCTGATAGTTTCAAATTCTAAGATCGAACAGGGTAAAAATAGTTCTAGATTACTTTTTCCTTCCATTCTCCCTCGAATCGACTCGACCTTATCAACATTTTCGAATGCTTTGCTTCACACCTAACAAAAATATCTCCCAAAACGAATAATCCTCTTCCAACTCCTAAAATGGCTTCCGTCTTGGTCGCTTTTTTCGCCCCAATCTTCTCTTTAGTAGAAGCTGTTAACAATGGCCAAGCCACTACCATTGTCTTTATCGACATTGAGAAAGTCTTCTACATCGTCTGATATAGGTTATATATAGGTTAAGTAGGGTCTTAGTGAGGTGTGTCAGCCTCTCGTGAACTGCGACCTAACAGATCTATTGTTCTACCCTTAACCAATCACTTCCCAAGCAGTCCCACGTCTACCATGAACCTGGTAACTATCTTGGGGGTGATAATGCTCACTTCTTCGGGGGATAATCGGTCCCTGCCGAAGTGTGAAAGACGCTTGTGAGCAATCGCAACACAAGTGCATAGTATGTGCTCGGTAGTTTCATCTGCCGAATCACACAATCTGCAGTTTCCACTTTCCTCTTTTCCCATTTTCCGCAAATGGTATCGGAGGGCACAATGCCCTGTCATGAGTCCGGTGAAAGTTCTTAGCTCGTTCCTTGTAAGTTCAAGCACCTTGTGGCTGTGATCGAGTTTCAGGAGTCGTTTTGATTGACGTAGACCTGATATGAAGGACTGGTTCACCTCATGAACATTCCAGTACCTATTATCCAAATTTTTAAATCTTTTCTCTAGAACTGCTCCCATTCAGATTCTTTTTTCTTTCCGCCCATTTTACTCTTCTTTGAGAAGTCCAATAAAGATCTGCACTATTTCCCATTATTCCCTGTTAACACACGATGTCCCTCTCCCAAAATTATCTATTATTCGCAGACGACACTTCCCTATGGACCTCGCATAAAAACCAACTCCTCTTGTAAATCCCTAAAAGACTCCATCTCAAATCTGTCGACGCATCCCCGCAAGAAACTCATCTAACCCTTTATTATCACGTATGCCTGTAGATGTCTTTCTAAAGACAAAAAGACAAGAAGAAAGAAGGTAAAATTCTTTATTATTTCAAAATTTTGTAGAACTGTTTATTTTATACATTACATACACCACACGTATAATTTCTCTTTTATTGTATGACCATTTTCACTGATCAAATAGCAACGAACACTCCCTTGTTTATTAATAATTCCCTTATTTATCCACGAACAATAGGTTTCAGCCGAAACGGCGCTCTAATTTATTATTAATGTACAGAAATTATCCGAAATCATTATTCAGCGTATTTTTATACCGTGTGAGTTTTATAAATTACGTGTCACATTACGACGATAAAGCCTATAATCTGGCGCCGCGCATGAAATAATGAAATATTACGGGGGCCATTAAACGGTCCCTCGGCACGCCCCCGTATTCACGCGCCTGAATTTTTTTTTTAATTAACTCCTTCGGCGCACGCTTTTAATTTTTACATAAATTAGCGATGGTAAAATAACTTTTACATAAATTAGCGATGGTAAAATAATTTTTACATAAATTAGTGATGGTGAAATAATTTTTACATAAATTGATGGTGTTTGTGCCTTAAATAGAGTAGTAATTTTTTAAGCTTGTAATAAATAAAGGGGTAATATATTATATCTCTATATGTGTGTGTGTTTCAATAGGAATGCTTAATTAGAGACAGTGGACGGAATTTCGATTGCTTTGTTGTGAGTTAGTTAAGAGATTACCACTGGTCATTGCCTATAAATTTCTCCGGTTTATCCATTAATTTGCGCCCCGTTTGAAATTCTATAGCGGCTTTAAATTTTACTGTTTCAAAGTATTTCAATGGCCGGGGGATTTGTACAGAGAACATGTCTATTTATTTGAGGCATCGGCGGATTAAAGAGGCCTCAGTTATTCCGTCGAGGGAGTTAAAGCGCGGATTAACTTTTGATGTTTAAATATTGACGTTGCGGACGCTGCTATATTTATAATATATTTTTCAAATCCTTCTCTTATAAATTCAATATACAATGCAACGTGTACTCGTATGTAACATATGGGAAACTTTTTTATTATTAATTTTTCAGAAAATTTTATTCTATATAATAGTTGGAGATTGATCCTAAATATAAAAAAAAAGACAAAACAAATAACATTAGATAATATATTAGCAAGATACTGAACAATTTTTATAACTTTTGTACTTTTTAAGCGAATTTTATCGAGTATTCTCAGTTTTGATGTATCTGACATAAATATTTATTATTAACAAATAATTAATTAGTGATTTATCAAGAGCCGTTGTTTCCTAAATTATAGCACAGTTGGTGCTACTGTATGGCGATAACTAAAAAACTTGCAAAGAAGAAGCTGTAATTTTTAACGTCAGGTACCCTGAAAATAGAATCAATTATTCACAAGAGTCAAGAATTTCAAAACAATTTAAAAGGAACGGAAAATTTGAATTGCATTTTAAAAAAGAAACGTACTAAACCAGTGAGAAATGTGAAGAATTCATTGTATATCTTGAAAAGCGTGGTTGAAAATTGCTCCTACAATTTCAGATTGTTTTGATACTTTCTTTTCGTTATAATTAAAAATATTCAAAAAAATTTCAAAAATCTTGACGTCTCTCTAGATTTTCTGCAATTCTAAAATCTTTAACAGCTTTAAAATATTCTGAAATTTTTTAATTCTAGGATATTCTAAAGTTATAAAATTCATAAACTACAGTTTTTCTACATTTTAGATTTTGTGAAACTAAGAAGATATTTAATCTTAAATTTTACATTTCCTAAAAAAATCCAAATTTCGATTTTGTTTTTCTGATTACTTGGCTTCAATAATTCCTAGTAATTTCAAATTTAATTTAATTTTTATTATATTTAATTAATTGCTCAAACATATTTGAAATATCTTGATTAGAATCAATAATTTTTATTCTTTTTAGAATTATTCAAAAATTCCAATCTAAATTTTAGAATTGTAACTTCTACACGTCCAAAACTCTCTGGAGTTTTAATTTTTAATATTATTTTTTCCTGCAATTTTAGGTTTCTTAGAATTTTCCAAAAAAAATTGTGTTATAATTTCAATTTTTTTAAAACTCTCCGGAAAACCTTGACGTCTGTAATTTTTAATAATCTAAATTTCACTAGATTTCTAATATTTCCTGCAATTATAAAATTTTCTGAAACTTCTAAGACTTTCTAGATTTTCAAAATTCATAATCTAAAGTTTTTCTACAATTTCAGATTCTGTAAAATTCTGAAATTCTTAATTTCGAGTTTTCGTTTCCTAAAAACAATCTTATTTTTTTATATAATAATTTGTTTTATTTCTGTATGTACATTTATATTAATTAAATTTTTATAATGAAGACACATAAAAGTATAAAATTATTATTAAATAATAATAATAATAATAATAAACGTCTTTATTCAAAAAAAATGGGCAAAGTTTAGCCATTAAGGCTACTCTACCACTTAACCCATAAAACATAACAATTTCACAATCCAGTTTACTGAAAAACTTCAAGAGTTATAAATTCGTTAATAATTCAAAAGTTTTCTCAAATTTTACATTCCCTAAAAATTCCTTAACTTGGCAAACTTTTATACTTACAGCTTCTGTAATTATTAATATTTTCAAATTTTGTTTTAATGTACAAAATTCTTATTAGTTAAAGTTTTTTATAATTAAAATTAATAATAAAATTTTGCATGTTAATTAAATTTCTAATCTTAAGTTTTAGAATTTTGTAAATATCCAGAAATTCAACTCTTTTAAAAGTTATAAAATTCTTACTAGTTTGAAAGTTCTGTGACCATCTTAAACTTTTCTGAAATATTAATTTGCGCAATTCATTTTCCTACTATTTTAAATTTCTTAGGAATAATGATATTGACTTTTTTTGGTTCTAAAATTGTTGACGTCAATCTATAATTCTCAACAAAACCGAATTTCTATGGATTTCTAAGATTTCTAAAATCAACTACAACTCTTAATTTTTTTCTTAAGTTTGAAAAATTAACAATTTTGGATTTGTAACATTCTAATCATTCTAAATTTTCCTCAATGTTTCTAAAGTTTCCATAATTCTTAATTAATTGTAAAGAAATCTAATATTCTTAATTTTCTCAAGTATTCAGAGTTTTCTGGTAATTTTGACTTGGATAATTCATAATAATATCAAATTTCTTTGAAGGTATAAAATTACTATTATTAAATTTTGACGTCTATAGTTCTTAATAGTAGTAAATTGCTAAAATTTTGAAATTTTAAACTTCTAAGACAATCTGACGTTTAGAATTCATAATCTTTTAATTTTTAACTTCTAAGATATTCTAGAGTTTTAGAATTTATAATCAAAATTATTTTTAGAATTTCAGATTTTTTTTTATTTTTTATTTTTTATTTTTTATTGAATTAACGGGCCACAACCCAATAATAAATTAATTTACAATACATATTAATAAGTAAGAAAAACATTTCGTTTTACATTATTCTTAACATAGGACAATTGTATAAATATAATTTGATATAATTCCGAAAGATTTTATTTACATGAACATTTTAAAGAATTCTCTAAATATTTTTAAAATTTCTAGACTTTTGAAATTCTTAAAATTTCTAAGAGCAGTATTCTTTTTATTAAATCCTCAAAGTTCTAACATCCTTATTAATTATAGTTATTATTAGCTAAAATTCTGTTTTTTCAAGACGTTTAAAATTGCCTAATAATTCTAAAATTTTCTCATATTTTACATTTATTTAAAATTTCCAATATTTTCTGATATTTTTGGCTTCTGTAACTCTTAATAATTTTAGATTTCTTTGATGGTTCATAATTTTTATTAATTTTAGTTTTTTTTTTTAATTCTAGCCTTCCCAATAAAGTTTTTTCAATAGGTGATAAATAAAACACTTGGGTTTTGAGAATTTACACTGCACTGCGACAATTGTTTCGCCACACAGTGGTTTCATCAGGCAGAAGATAACAGTTTCTTCAAGTTATTTCTACACGTCTAAGACTTTGTGGAATTTTAATTTTGAATCTTATTTTTTCCTACAATTTTAGATTTCTTAGAATTTTCCGGTATAATTTTTTTCTTATAATTCCAAATGTTTTAAAATTTCAGTAAAACACCTTGGCCTCTGTAAGTCTTAGTAATACTAAATTTTTATGGATTCCTAAAATCTTTAACACCTCTAGAACTTCCTGAAATTATTAACATCTGAGGTTTTTTAGAGTTTTAGAATTCAAAATCTAAAGTTATTTTACAATTTTAGATTTTATTGCTAATAATTCAACAATTTTATTGTTAATAATAATAATTAGATCTTTATTTTCAAAAATAAGTATACAAAATTGCAATACAAATTAATGAAGTAGTGTCATATTTAACATTAATATATAAGAATAGCAAACAAGAGCATATATATGTTTTGAGTATAATGATGTGCTTAATTATAGTTCGCTTAAACAATAGGGTTCCTTTGTACACAGGTATTTTTTTCCAAAAAAAACTCTAAAATTATAAAATTTCTATTAATTCCATATTACTGACATTCTGGACTTCTAGAATTTTTATCTGGTTTTAAATTCTCTAGTAATTCTAAAGTTTTCCTGTGTTTTCCCAAAAATTCCTTAAATTTCTAATATTGTCTAAGACTTTTGGCTTCTATGTTTCTTAATAACGGGTGTCCAACAATTATTGCAGTCCCGGGTGGCGTTGGAATAAAAAACGTAGGTCGATTCTTACATGTTGCAAATAAATGAACTGACATTTTTAATGCACATTTAGGTTATGTTTGACAATTAACATGTCAGTTCAATTATTTGGCACATGTAAGAACCGACCTACGTTTTTGATTCCAACGCCACCCGGGACTGCAATAATTGTTGGACACCCGTTAGTTCCATTATCTGTTAGAAAATGCGCCAGATGTTTAGGATTGGGAAAGTGAACAGTAAATAAGGTACTAACAGCGAACAAGTTTCAATTAAACGAAGATGTGTTCAAACTTTGCAAGAACATGATTGCGAAAATCGTTCTGAATTTTGTTTCATGGTACAAGATGAAGTAGAAATTGATAAAACATTTTCTAAAATGATCCTGTTTACGGATGAAGCTACATTTACTACAAATGGTGTAGTTTTATCACAAAACTCTCGTTGGTAGTGAATAGAAAATTCAGCATTCCGAATTATCTAAAACAATCAATATTCTCGAAAAATAAATGTTTGGTGTAGAATTTTAAACGAGAAATATTATAAGGCCCTACATATTTCCAGAGTTTAAAGATATTTAGAATTCTAAAATATGGAATTGGAAAATACATTTGACTACAAGAAATTCTCTTTGGTTTATGCAGGATGGTGCCGTAGTTTAATATTTAAATGAACAATTTAATGAGAAATGGATTGAAAGACATTCAACACTTTCATGGCCTGCTCGCTTCCGATCTAAATCCACTTGATTACTTTTATGGGGGTTGTTAAAAAAGAATAAACTCTTTTCTGAGAGGCATTTTGGAAATTTAGAGAATTTGGAAAATAAAATTAGAAATGGTATGAGATATTTAAATAATTATCCCAATATTCTTAATACATGTAATCAGAGATTTTAACAGAAGAACAAATTTATGAATTAAGAGGGAAGGGGATCATATCGAGTGATTGTTATTGAAGAAGAAGAAGAAGAAGAAATCATTTATTTCTCATAAGATGTACATACAATAGTGATTATACATAAAAGAGAAATTGTCAAAAATTAATTAATTAATACAGATAACTAAATGTGTATGCGGTTATATTAATTTGTTTATATTAAAATATTGATAATAGTCATTTATTACATAAGGCTCCTTCTCTAGTAGCTTTAATTTTCGTTTATATTCAGTGATGTTATTTATTTGCTTATAAGAATTTGGTAAGGTATTGTATAGTTTTATGATTGAATACAATGGTGATCTTTTCATATTTAATTAAGTTGTGAATAGGAAAATTATATATATAATTACAATTTCTTGTGGAATATTCCGTATATTTTTAATGTTGCATTGTTAACATACGGTTTTAGAGTGCGCAATGCGAATTAAATACTACTTAAGTTTCCTTTTAGATTGTCTATATGTTGTGTCCAGTCCAGATGTTCATCCAAGTAGAGACCCAAGCATTTTACATTTGTTACATATTCAACTTCACTCATACTTAGGTTTATTTTTCTGTCGTGAGTAATGTTTGACTATTTTGTTGAAAATAACACACAGTTAGTTTTATTTTTATTTAAAAGTAATTTGTTCCGATTCAGCCAGTTGTTGGTTTCTTCAAAAATTAGGTTACTTTCCATAAGTAGTTGATTATAAGACTTATTTGAGATTATAACCGTAGTATCATCAACATAACTGATTATTGTAAGTTTACCTTTACAATCAGATATATCATTAACATAGATAATAAATAACACTGGGCCCAAGATACTTCCTTGAGGTAGTCCCACTTCTACATCTTGGAAATCTGATTCCGATTGAATGTTATTTATACTTAAAAATACTTTTTGTTTGCGATTTGTAAGGTATGATTTAATTAATTTATTGAGCCTCGTACTCCATATTTATCCAATTTATGCAATAAAATTGAATGGTCGACGCAATCGAACGCCCTGGACAAATGGAGAAATATTCCTAGGGGAATCTCACGTCCGTCCAAAGCTTTCGGCACGTAATCAACCATTTCCACAATTGTCGTAGTTGTAGATTTACTTGTTAAATAGCCATTCTGTGAATTATTGAATACATTATTTTTGATAAAAAAATAAAAACTCTGTTTTTAATAACGGTTTCAAAAATTTTGGAAAAATGCGTAAGGATTGATATAGGCCTATAGTTTTGACAATCTAACGTATCACCACTTTAAAAACTGGTTGTATTCGGGATTGCTTGAGTTTATCGGGAAAAATTCCCGTTTCAATAACCTGATTTATAATATGACATAAAGGATTAACTATGTCAGCTATACAATATTTAATGACCTTTATTGCTACATTATCAATGCCTACTGCTATAGTTTCTTTAAGAGAAGAAACTATCTTATAGATTTCAATTTTATTAGTAGGTTCCATGAATAGTGAATTATTTTGAGCATTTATTTTTTCTTCATGTTTAATGACTGGAATTTTTGTTAAAATAGTTTTTGGAACATCTATAAAATGGGAATTAAATTTATTTGCCATATCAGTTCCATTTATATTTGTATTGACTATCGATTTGTGTTTAGTATATTTTAATTGTCTTATAGTATCCAAGGTAGTTTTTATGATATTTTGACTGCTTTCAAGCTTTTGTTGTAGCATTTTTTTCTTCTCGTTTTTTAAGCAATTATTATACTTTTTTAGCTCTTTATATTGTTTATTAAAAACGTTACTGTAATTTCTAATAATATCCAAAGCATCCAGTTGATTTTTCAATTCTTGCAGTTTGCTGTCATTATAAATTAAATGTGACTTGTTTTTATTACCACCCCTTATAAGTTTATATGGAAATGTTTCTTTGTAAAGTGAAATAAATATATTTATAAAAATGTCCTACTGCTCATTTGGATCTGTTTTCTTATATATAGAAACCCAACTCTGGCTTTGTAACTTATTTCGAAACTCGAACAAATTACTTTCATTTATTATGTATTTATATTTTAAGCGCTGTTTATTTTTAATTATAAAATTATTAAATTTAACCATTTGTCCATAGTGATCGGATATATGTCCATTTAATATATTTACAGTTAGCATGTGATTAGTTGGTATATTAGTCACAATGTTATCGATGCAAGTTTTACTATAAGCCGTTACTCTCGTATATGAATTTATAAGTTTTTGAAATTAATTTTGTCCTTATTATTACCCCGAAAATCTATATTATAGTCACCCGCGATTATAAAATAAGCATTACCGTTATTAAAAATGCGCAATAGATAGTCCATTTTTGTAGAAACGTATCCATGCTTCCAGAGGGTGGTCGGTAAATGGCAACAATTACGATTCGCCTCCCTTTGATATTGATATCCACTCCTGTACATTCGAAAACATACATCTCAGAAATGTTTGTGATGTCATCTCGTGGTGTGAGCTCCAAGTCCTCTCTACCATAGATTGATACTCCTCCATGCCAATTTAATGGTCTACAAAATGAAGATATTAAATTGTAACCTTTTATTACATAATGTTTTAGTTCCTCTTCTGTTCTCCAGTGTTCCATTAACGTTATAAACATACAGTCTGAATGTATTGAGATTAAACTATTTAATAGATCTATTGATGTACTTATTGATTGTACATTTTGATTTATAATTGACAGAAAAGAGCTCGCTGCACTTTCCTTATTAGTTTGTTTTTCTATGGGATGATTTTGAAAAAATCGATTTATTAAGACACCCTTTGGCCATGTGTTTGGGTTTCTAAGTTGTTCTAACATAACAATGGGAAATGTTAGTTTGTATGAGTTATA
Source organism: Ontholestes murinus (assembly GCA_963969525.1). Lineage (NCBI taxonomy): Eukaryota > Metazoa > Arthropoda > Insecta > Coleoptera > Staphylinidae > Ontholestes > Ontholestes murinus. The sequence continues at coordinate 2,641,644 of OZ018394.1, read as the reverse complement.
TTCATCCGGATGCTTAGATTAAAGTTTTTCACATGTTATATTTGTAATATTCTTTTTTTGTAGGTACTCTATAATTTCATTTTCACTGGTTTCCGTGCTAAGTCTATATATATGAAGATATCCAAATCTCTGCGGAGCTACCCCTTTGATGGTTGTATTTTCTGCTGTTCCTTCTTTTGTATGCGTCTGCTTCTTATGTGTAACTTGTTTCCAAGTTGACTCATTGTTTTCGTTCATCTTCTTTCCAACATGTTGGTTCTCCTCAATTTTATTTTGTACGTTCATCTTTTCAGTGGTTATTTCGTTATTATGTTCTTCTGCGAGCAATATTATGTCTTCGTTAATTGTGTTGCCTAGGATTGCATCTTGTTGTCTTAATAGAGGATTTTCAGATTTCTGCAGAAAATTTTGATTAATAATTGGTGCATTTTCTGCTTTCTTCCCTGATTTGCAGATGGCGTTATAATTTGTTTGTTTATGGTACTTTTCCATGAGTTTGTTCTCCAAATTCGCAATTTTCTCATTCAAAAGATTAATATTTATTTTCAAAATATCATTCTTATCCTCCATTTCACGTACTAGTTTTGTTAATAACTCATTTTCTCTTTTTAGTGTTGTAACCTGAACTGATATTTTAACCTCACCTTCCGTATCCGTCAGATCCTCACATTTATTTTTATTTCGTTCGTAGCACGCTATATGAAAGTCAAAACTGCACTTTTCACAATTTGTACTTTTCTTGACACTGAGACCACAGCGCTTGCACAATACAGGCACTCTGGTATTGCAATTTTCTAAAGGACGAATTTGTCCGTCAACCATATTTAGCCAATTCAATTAATAATATTGTTAAGGTTGTTAATTCCAAAGAAATTAAATTTGTTGTTGATTAAAACCTTATATCATTTGTTTTGTCTTTTTTGTATGTTTAAGATCTTGATCTTGCTTGCACCAACTTTTATAAAGAATAAAATTTTCTGAGAATTAAATTATATGTACAACGTTACTACACGAATGGATACAGATTTAACATATGCGACTAACTATATGTGAACTACTATTACGAATGTTAAATTATAATCTAATTACTCTTATTTATAACATAATTCTAAGTACTAAGCATAATAAAATGTGTGGGCGTAATAAGTGCGCATTAAGATACAATATAGATATTATATGAACAAATCTATTGTTAATTAGTAATAAATGTCCTTGTGTAGCCGCCAGGTTACTCCTATCTCCCTAGATTTGACATACCCCTAGGGATGGATCGATGTCTGAAGCAATTTTCACTTTCTTTTTATTAAATCGTCTGTAGATGTAAACTGCTACACAAATAATTATTGTTATATATAGTATTATTGTTCCTACACTAGGTTTAACCGAAATGTACTCTTCAGGTGCAATTGGTATTTGTGAATAAATCGGAATGTCTTCTAATTTCAGTCTATATACACTGTTCATTTTTAGTTTTGCAGCACTGACTATTAGGGGGCTTCCCGAAAATGGTTCAAATTTAGGGATTTCATAGTTTTTGTAGATCAAGCTGCACTGGTCCACCTGGATGAGGTAGATCCTACGTAGTTGCTGGGCTTCTTCGTGATCTGCACATTTTATCCTTAGTTCTTCGTTGTTGGTAAACACGGCCAAAAATTTATTACTATCCGGTACTTTTTCTAGGTGATTCTTCTGAATTTCCAATTTTGTATATTTACAGTCCTTTAAGTCTTCGTTTAATAGTAAATTTGTATCGCAGTTTCCTTGATAATTCAGAATAAGATTGCTACTGCACTGATAATATTTCTTGCTGCTAAGACACAAGTCATTTAGAGGCCACATAGTTTTATCAATTGCTGATTGAAGTATAAATTAAACGTTCGGAATTATTGCGGCGCAATCTGATTCATACTTAGTAGGAATGGGATGCATCATGTATAGATTAAATGATTTTTCTTAATATAGTGTATAGTTGTATGATTATAGATTCCAATAAATTTTGGTTATGTGATATATCTTTTATTGTATTATTAAAGTTTTAAATAATTTTGGTATTTACGCTATATCCAAATTTTATTTGATTCTGGAGACTGTTTTGATTTTTCTTTAGATGTTTCAAAACTTCGTTAATTCTTTTATCGTCGTAAGCGTCCATGTTTCCACTAATACTTTTAATTATTGAGCCTAATCCGTTTATTAATACTCTTTTTGTTCTTTTTGTTATAACATTTATCTGTATGGCTTTAGGTTTTGAAATAATATCTTTTCTTATATACTTCAGAAGATTATCGTAATTTTGGAAATCTCGTATATATTTTGTTTACGGTGTCCGTAAGGAATTCATATTGAGAATTTAGTTTATTAAATTCATCATATATTGGCTTTAAATCATAAATATGTACAAATACGTGTTTACTTTTCTCTAGCTTCGCATTTTCTAAATGTATTGGTAATATATCAGCATTAAAAGTTATGTTCTTTATTGCGAACCCTAATATTTGTGCTATAAACAGCAACCTGAAATAAATAATTTGAATTAGTTTTCGTTAATATAAATTTTAACTTGAATATTTGAATTTCCGAATAGGTAATTTACCATTTGTTTAACAATATTGTATTCTAATTTATCAAGACCGCAACCTAGCTTTGGTATAGCTAATTTTTTAATATTATTATTTGAACAAAATGTCTTTAAAGTGAGAAGAGTTCTAAAAAGGTTTTCATATGCAGGTTTATCAAAATATCTTTAGTTAGTAATTAAATATATAATAAATTTATTATTGTCTTTAAGAAAACATAATGAGGTGACTTGGAGTTTTTGTTTAATTAATTCTTTTTTTCTACCGATTTTTTAAAACTACCAAAATTAAATATTTCTTCTGAATTTTTTCAAGTTACCCTGGGCCTTTTTATATTTGAAATATGAAATTCTTCGACCTGGCAAAGGAAAAATTAAAAGCTATTAATCCAGACCATAAAACCGCCGAAATTGAACAAAGACATCATTTGTTCAATTTAGGCGGTTTTACGGTCTGGATTAATAGCTTTTAATTTTTCCTTTTTATATTTATCCTTAATTTTGGATTGTTTTTGTTTATTTTTTACCTAAATAGTTCCGGGAATATTTGGTACATATTCTCGTGTTTCATTGTGTTTCTCAGTAGATTTAGTTTTGGTTTTATTAATGTTTTCATTAATTTTTTTCTTAAAATGCTTTAACTTTGTTTTTGTGATTCTCAATGTAACTATTGGTAAGATAAGATTTTGAAGATTAAAATCTAAAAGTGAATTGTTGTCGATATGACCAGAAATGATTTCTTGCGGTTTGAATTTTGTAATTGCGTGAATTGAATTATTATATGCTAATATTGCGTATAGTATTTTGGTTTTGATTGGTTCCTTTTTAGAAATTGATTGGTTGTTTAGAAGCCTAATGTGTTAGATTATGGTAGAGTCCATTAGATTCTGGATGTTGCGAGCTTATAAAATGTAATTTGATTCTGTGCGTTTCAAGAAGTTCCTTAATGACTGTATTTTTAAATTCGAGATGGTTATCAGATATAATTAGATTCGGAATACCGTGATGACAAAATAATCTTATTAAATAATTAGCTATTTCAATTACCTGATATGAACTCAATTTATATAATTGGGTATACTTAGAAAATGAATCTATAATTGTAAGAAATTTTTGTATTTTCGATAGCAATACAGTCAATATGGACCTATTCAACTGGTTTATTTGCTACTGGTGTATTATTAAATTTTAATTTTAAGGGTCTTCGTTCAATTTGACACGAGACAGATTTCACATTCGTTTATATATTTTTGAATTGTACGCCTAATATTATTCCAATAATAGTCTTTTTAATTTACCTTTTGTTTCATCTATTCCTCTATGATTTGTTTTGCCTCCATGTAGTCTTGGATAGTTTCCGAAATATCATCATTGTTTTCTATATCAGTTAATAATTCTGTGCATCTAGTCATTTTGATTGCTGAATTTTTAAAATATTTTTGGATCATGTTACTGAATTTTTCATAAATTGGGTCCTTAAAGAAAATGTAATAATTGACATTGGGTGTTATGTATTCTTTAACAAATTTAATTAATTCTTGTTCAAAATTTAACTTCGAAAATTGTACATGGATTCTTATCTTACTATTATTGAATAGGTTATTTATTTTAGGTGCCAAAGGTAAATAATTTACCTCTGAAATAATATCGCCTAGGTTAACGGGGTTATCTGCTATAGGAATTTCTACGATTGGATGTTCTAGTTTCCAATGGATAGTTGCTCCATCATCTTCTTCGTCAATTTAATTTACATTTGTGTTTTCGGGTGGCTTGACTATCATTGATGCTTTTTCAATATCTTCAAATTGTTTTAAGTAATCTTTTAAATTATCCGAATACTCTTCATAAGGATTGTGGTGACCGTTACTACGTGGTAATTCATGATAAACACTTAACTAACACACTTACTAATTATTACATTAAATATTCTAATAGAATACAATTCAAGCATTGACAGTTGTTATTTTTTTTTTTTATAGTTCAAAGCATAAATTCAGTTTGTAATTGTTAATATGATAATAATTAATGTTAGCAAAACTTTAATTAACCACCAAGTTTCCAAATCTACAACGTCGGCGTGCACTTGAACGTAACTTTAACGGTCGCAATTGTAAATCACAGTGTTGATTTTAATCTCCCGGTAATAACATTATTACAACCGAAATGCACGAAGATAATTCCGGGGCCCGGATTCGTCCTGCATGCAGAATCCGGCGCTAATAATTCCGTAGCATAAAACATGATAATCTGAATTAAAACTGCACGGCCGACCGAAGGGGCGGCAAAGGGGGGTAGAAATCACGTCCGCGCTTTTGTTTGTCCACGCGCAAGATTTATCGTTAACAATCGTCGGCCATGCGATAAAAGTGGGGCCGAAACTAGGGCTCTAGTGTTTGTTTAATTTTCCTTTACATACGACATGCTCGTCTTTTACGATCATCGTAACGCGCACCTTTTTTTTTAACTCGGGTTTCCCTAGGTGTTTTGCTTTATATACATATTTTTTTTTTAGTTTATTGAAGCCGGAAAATACGAGTGCAAGCGAATAGTGGAGAGGGAGAATTTCTAGGTTTTATTATTTCCGTGCTTTGCGTCCGTATATTTTCCAGTAAATGGATTTTAATTTTCATTTTCTGCGCGGATCTTTTGTAAGGAAACGTAAGGTTAATTTAACTTTAATCTATTTTATATTATGATTTAATCATTTCTATAATATTAATGCTTTTGTTTTAATCAACCAATTATTTAATAAATTCAAGCCTGAAGTCATAGATTTTGTAATCATAAAATATATTTTACGTCTGGGAACTTGAAAATCACTTTTTAAAAAATAACTATTTAAGAAGCTTGAAATTAAATGATTACAAATGAGACTTACGTTTGTTTAAACGGAAAGTAAAAATTAATTAATTATATTATAAATTGAATTTTCTTCAGGGAGGCACGAATTACTTGTTTGATGGTCTTTTTAAATTCCGCTGCTTGCGCCGGGTATGGTCCGTCCGCGTGGGCGTATGGCTCATGCAGGTGGTCAAATGCTGACATCATGTCTGCGTTACAATATAGCACTTTGTATTTCTTGAATTGTTGAATTGTGGGTTATAACACCTCCCTCCTTAAGAATTTTCAATTTCCTTAAAATTGAAAATTACATCTTCTTCGGGGTCCTTGAAGATGATGGGGTTGGTACCGATGAGGCTTGATATGTGATGTCATCGTTACCAATGTTGTATCTTGTGGATAGTTGTATTGAATGTTGTCTTCTAATTGTTGACCTAAAGTTGAAATAATTGAATATTTGGGGACAACAGGAACCAGGTTGGGGCCGGTCATCCGAGTCAGGTGATCCATTGAAATATCCTCTAAATCTTCTTCTTAAACAGCATTTACAAGTTAGATAAAATATTATTATTCCAATAATTGAGACTAAAATGTAGGTCGTTAATTATTTTATTTAAATTTTGATCATATTCACGTAATTTTTGATCAGCAATGTTTAGTTCGTCGAGATTTAAATGGTTTATTTTAATTGGTGTTAATATTGGTAATTCTTCTTTATCTGGAAGGTGTTTGCAACAATCAAATGGAATTTGTGGAATGTAGAGGTGTGTCGAAATTGTTTTGTTTTCATTATTATTTGCAAACACTCAAGTACTGCCAATGAATTCGCCGCATTTTACTTCTAATTTTGAAAATGAGCTAGTTTGAATTATTTCCATAGTTGGACTTGAATTTGGACAAAATATTGTAACTGGTAATTATTATATATATATATATATATATATATATATATATATATATATATATATATATATTCACATTATAATCAAATGGAGGATTCCATTAGTATTAATACTTCACATGGTGAGTCTTGAGAAATAGTTTTTGGATAATGATTAGTACAAAGTTTTATTTTTTCTTCAATTAAATCTGAGCATTGTGCTTCATTTATTGTTAAATATTATTTTGTCTCTCTCGCAATTGCAACGTATTTATGGGTGGGAATGATTGTGAGGAAAATATTTGTTCTTTCATCTTTAATGGGTGTTGAGAATGTGTGATAATTTTCGAAATCGCTGTTATCGATTATCAGAAGGTGCAAAATAAAAATTATTCTTTTATCTTTTTGAAATGCTTCAATTTTTATTAATAATTTAGACAAATGTTCGTTTTTTGGAGTAAAAGGTAAATTTCCATGGGCTAAAGTTTGTGAGATTTTATTTAATTCATTTAAGAGTAAATGTGGATGCAGGATTTTTAATCGCGCAAAAGTTATGCGATCTATTAGATCATTTAACGTGTCCAAAATTATAGAATTTGATTGCATAATTTGTTCAATCATCATTAAAATTTCAAATTGTATTTCATAAAATCTTTTTGTTTCGACATTTTCTTGAAGAGATTTTTGTATTATTTGTAAATTTTTATTAAATGTGGTTTTATCATTAATTAACTTTCTTACAGTGTTATTAAAATTTTTAATTGTTGTAGAAACTATCTGAATTTGGTTTTTCATTAGTAGTATAATTTCTTTGTCATCTTTTTCGATTTTATTAATGCATTCGTTATAATATTCTCCGTCGGTAGTAATTCATTTCCAAATTGAGCCTATTCCGTTAATTAGTCCTCGTTTATAACGTGTTTGTGTAGTTAATGTAATCTCATTAAATTTTTCATTTATTTGATTATTGATTGTGTTTAAAAATGACAATTGTGTTGAAAATGGAATTTTAAATGTTGGATTTACATTTTCTTTGTTTTGCATGTTTTCTACATCGGTTTTTAAGTTTTTCCAAATATATCGATCTCTTATTCTTCTAAATGTTTCGTTAATACCTATATGTATGGAGGTTTTGTTTGAATGATAATTCTCTAAAATTTGTTGCCTTTTATTTTCAGGTGGAACTTTTACAATGTCGTGACATATTGTAAATGTAAATTTATTTAATTCTTCATTTCTAAAGATGTAACTTAATATCTCAGTTAATAGAAGGTGTTTGATATTGTTTAATTGTTTAAATAATAATTATTTGGTAGTAATTGATCTTTTATTTTATATAAAATTCGAAAACAATCTTTAATAGAATAGAATAGAATATAATAGAATTTTATTGTGCTACAAATATTTTACACTCGTCATACATAATAGACTTGTAAAACTAATCATAATATAATAACTAAACATGAGAAATTATATATTATACTTAACGCTTCTAATTTAAATGTAGGAATTTTAATTAAATAATATTTTCTGTTTGCAAGTTTAATACTTTGTTCAATTGTTAATAAATCTGTTAAATTTAAATTTTGATTTTGTGGGTATGTACAAGCATCTTCAATTATTGTTTGTATGTGTGGTGTATCTGGGTTTTCGGTTGTTGGAATGAGACTTATAATATCGTTTTGACTGACAAATATAACATAATCATTTGTTTCTTTAATTAAGTTAAAATTGAGTAAGGATTTATTCTGTTTTTCAATCATAAAATTTTCAAATTCCTCTTTCATTATTTCGTTTTCTTCTCTCTTTCATGTTCGTTTTCTGATATTTCTGAATTATTTAAATCTGTTAATGCGTTTAATTTTATTCTTGACAATGCGTCTGCATTCTGATTAATTTCTCCGGGTTTATGAATTATTTCGTAATCGTTTTCTGATAAGAGTAATCGCCATCTAACTAAGCGTGAACCTGGGTCTTTTACTGTAAAAAGCCAAATAAGTGATTTATGATCTGTAATTATTTTGAATTTTCTGCCAAACAAATAAGGTCTAAAATGTTTAACTGACCATATTATCGCGAGTAGTTCCTTTTCTATTATACTATAGTTGATTTCGGCACCATTTAAAGTTTGTGATGCGTAAGCTATTGGTAAATCCATATTAATCTGTCCCTGTGATAGAACTGAACCTAATGCAAAATTACTTGCGTCTGTAAAAATTCTTTTTCAAAATCTGGATATTGTAATATCGGTGCTGTTGTTAATAAATGTTTGCAAAGTTCGAATGATTTTTGACAATTTTCATCAAAATTAAATTGTACGTCTTTCTTTAAAAGTTTTGTAAGTGGTTTAGTTATTTTTGAATAATTATATATAAATCTTCGATAATATCCCATAAGGCCTAGAAATGATTTAATGTCTTGGAATGGGAAAATTTTTGTTTCGATTTTCATAGGGTTTAGTTTAACTTCGTCGTAGTTACCAAGTGACCAAGATATGCCACTTCTTTGCGTAGAAATTCGCATTTAGCTGGTTGTATTTTAAAATTGTATTTTTGTAAATGTTCGAATACTAAATTAAATCTTTTAATATGTTCTTCCAGAGTTGTCGAATAAATTATGATGTCGTCCAAGTACATTAGACACATCTCATCTTGTAAACCTGTCATTATATTGTCCGTTGCTCTTTGAAAAATTGATGGTACATTCTTTAAACCGAATGGCATCCTTAAGTATTCAAAATGTCAATTTTCTACTAAGAACGCCGTTTTAGGAATATCGGTTTTGTTTACTTCGATTTGATGAAAACCAGACGCTAGGTCTAGCGTAGTAAAATATTCGCACTTACCAAGTTGATCTAATAAATCTTCTACGTTCTGTGAAGGATATTTATCTCCTACTGTTACATCGTATAACTTTCTATAATCGATGACTATTCGCCACTTTTGTTTATTACTTGAATCGATCTTTTTAGGCACAACCCAAACTGGCGAAAACCAGGAGCTGTTAGACGGTTGAATTATATTTTCTTCTAACATTGAATTTATTTGATTTCTTACTTCTTCCTTATGAATATGGGGGTATCTGTATGTTTTCGTAAATATTGGTTTTGAAGCTTGAGTGTCTATCTCGTGTTTAATTTCGTTTTTAAAGGTTAATTGATCTCCCTCTAAATAAAATATGTTCTTAAATTTTAAACACACGTTTTGAATTTCTTTTCGTTCTTCGTAATTTAAATGTTCAAGTCGTAAGTTATCTAAAATAATTTGTTCACGGTATTGTAAATTATTGAAATTTAATCGACGTTCCTGAGAGTTAGTTTCAGGAATTGGTTCTAATTGAAGTGAAGGTATTTTTAATTTTTGTTCATGTATTGAATTATTTAAGATTGTAGTGATTATTTCGTTGTCTTTAATTTTTACGATTGAGTTTGGTATTTTTAAGTTTTTGTTTATTATTATTTCTTCTAAGAATCCTTCTGTTAAATTATTAAGATTGTTCACGTTTAATTTAATTGTTTGAATCGTTCGTGGTGAAATTGAAATTTCAGAATATTGGGTTTCATTTATTTTATTTATTAGTTGGAGTGAATTGTTTTCATTTGATTCATTTATTTCTTGAGATTGTGAATTATTATTAAATTGATCATGTGTATATAAGGATAATTCTTTGAAATTTAAAATAAGTTTTTTGTTTGCAATGTCAATTATTCCTTTAAATTTTTTCTAAAAAATCAATGCTTACGAGGCCATCAAATGCAAAATTAAAATTAATTAAATAATATCTTGTATTTGATTCTTATTTTTCACTTGGTGAAACATTAATTAATTTAGTGAAACAAACCAAGTGAATTTTTTCAACAACCTATTATTAATTAAATAATATTTGTGATTTTCATTTTGGTGTGCTTTCATTATTGCTGAGTGATCTTGTTCATTTATACCATAAATTTTTAATTCATCTTTTTGTATAGGAAGGTTCATTGATTGAGCTGCTTCTGTTTTTATTAATAAAACTAGTGATCCTGTGTCTACAAGAAATGTGTTTCCATTTTGATTTTTAATGTAAAAATATGAACTTGGAGGAATTAATACATTTGTGAGTCGCACTGATGCGATTGATTCGTTTCTGAAATTGTTTGAATTTGATTTTGTTGAATTTGCTCGGGTTGGCCTGTTAATGGAGTGTAACCCGAATTGAACTCCATTTTGGTGTTTAAATTATGTAAATTTCTGTTTGAATTATTGTATTACGGATTTTTATGAATTACTGATTGTCTTTGGTTATTATTATTTTGGTTTATTCTTCGATTTTCGTTTTTGAAATTATTGTTTTGTAGTGGATAATTATTTGATTGATTAAGATTTTTTAACTTGTAGCATTCTGAAATTAAGTGACCAGGTTTTTTGCAATAATTTCAATTTTTGTTTTGTGGGAATCTGTTTGAAAAATTATTATTTGGATTTGATTTCGGATTAAAATTTCCGTAATTTGCTTTTGCAATTATTTTATTATTAAATGAATTATTAGGTTTTGTGTTTCCGAATATGCAATATTTTCTTCTTCAATTAGAAAATTTTCTGCTTCGTCTAAATTTTTAGGTCTTTGTGAACGAATTATGGAACCATTAATTCCAATAAAAGTGTTTTGAATGCAATTTTTTCATGAGAATTATTTAATGCGTTTTTTTCCTGCTCATGCAGGTGGTCAAATTCTGACACCATGTTACAATGTAGCACTTTGTATTTCTTGAATTGTTGAATTGTGGGTTATAACATATATTAAAGCCTTTTATTGATTAATTTTACAGATATATAATTTACATTCAAGGTGAAATCAATCCATATAATTAAAAGGCAACACAGAGTTAATTACTGGTTGTTAATCAATGGAGGATGGACTAAAAATATATTTAAATCAGTAACCATAATGGAAAAAAAAATAGTGAAACATAACCAAATGCTTAATTAATAATGTAATTTCTGCAGACTTTCAAATTTATATTCTATTCGTCAGTGTGTGCAAAATTAATGCTTACATCCAGACACAAATTTCACACTTTGTGAAATTGATAACAATCTTGTCGATAGCCTAGAGAGTGACGTACCAACACATCATTACCAATTTATGTATTATTATTATTATTTATGTGTGATAACAATCTTAATCAATTATTAATTATGAAAAAAATTTACAAGGATGGATGCACCAAATCGAAAACTCATTTCACGTCCATTTTCTTTTCATACCGACTGACTCTGATATTTTATGGACGCAGTAAAACCACGGCCCAAATATATAAGTGGGCGTTTGAAATTGAAATAATCAAGTTATTTCCGGGCGTGTGTGCAAAGAAAGGACCCGACCTTGATATACGCGCGCCCATAAAGATTTGAAGTATTGAAGTAGAGGATGGGCGCGGTGGGCTGAAGGGCCGAAGGAGATAAAATTATATGACTGAATATATCCGCTTATATGGAATACCGAAAGGCCGCCTAGAAGATCTATATGTATACGTATATTGTGGCGCAACCTTTTCTCTTTTCTTTTTTCAGTTCGTTACTGATCTAATCTAAACGACTTATTTTGTATTATATCCATGGAAGTAACTTTATTAGCTTGATTTTTTCTACTTGTATATATAATTTTTCAAATAAAGATGTTATTAAAATAATAGATACATTCTTAAATAATAAATTAATCATTATATAAGTAAGATAATTGTGATTCAACATGTGAATGAACGTCTTTTTGTTTGCATGCAAGGCTGGCGCTAACAAGTCACCTCCTTTAACAAATTACCTCCGTTTTATGAAGTCTCTCCCACCTCACCCTTGTGTACTCGGTTGCCGCCAATTTTTCCTTCACGCAACCACCCCCAAAGCCAACAATTCATCTCTGTCCATTATTAGGCTATTAGGGGAATTACATAGCAGCTGTTAATTTCACGGAAAACTAATTATTCGACATAATACCTGTGGTTAGTGTCGGTATTCATTTAATGTCACCCTTGTGCGTCAGGATAAAGAATCTTTTGAGTATTTTATTTGGTAAATATACAATGATTTACCTTTAATATTAGTAATTCATTTTGTATATTATATTTAAATTTTTGCTTAATTTATAAAATTAACACACTTATATTTTTGATTCCTGAGACATCTACTTCGATATACATGTTATTATATACTAATAATACTTAAGTCTTTGACAAAGAATTAAATATTATTATTACTAGAGAGCGGATTTCTAGCATTATGCTTATCCATAATATTAATAGCATCGAAAAAATTTCTTAATATCTATACGAATCTTGAAGAATGTGATTACTTAGCGCTAAGTTTTTTTGGGCTTTTTTGCTTATTTTGACTTTTTGTGCTTATTTTGACTTTTTATGCTTATTTTCATGCTTTTTTTAGATTTTGATGCTTATTTGGAGCATTTTCTTAAACATTTAAAAAACATTCAATAATAATTTCACGCTGATATTAAATTAATGTGCTAATACAGAGAATTTTCGTAAAAATCTGTATCCCATCATTTATAGATTATATTTGTATTACATATTTTCTTCGTGTCTTTTGACAACATAATTGTTAAAAATCTTCATAATATGATACAATAATTATAATGAATTTTATTATTAATAAATATTAGTATAAATTACCAATTTACAATGGATTCGGTCATAAATAAGTAGCAGTGATTCCTGGGGAATCACAGATAAATTATATTATATAATTCACATGTATATTTAACCCATATTGCAAAAGGTCAAAACCACAATACAAGAATTAATTAGAGGCTATCCAGAATTAATAAGTGAAAATTATATATTATTTTGTAAGGCATGTTTAAAAATAGTAAGTTTTATTTTAGTTCCCAACTGCATCCTAACTAGTCAAGACTTGTATGTAAAACATGTTATAACAACACTATGTCAAGAACGTTTGAAAAAGTTCAAAGCTGAACTAACAAAACAGCACAATTTCACAATCTTTAGCATCATCTTCAATTAAATTCACATTTGTGCAAAATACTTTTACATTCTAATATCCCTTTAAGAAAATTACAAAATAATGCATTTAAATCTTTCTTGGGAAAATATTGTAAAATACGCATTCCCGAGAAAAAATTATGTAGCTCTTAGATACTATGAAACCATACAAAAAATTAAAGATATTATTAACAATAATTATATGTGGTTTGGTGTGGATGAAACCACAGACTTGTTTAATTTAATAATATGAGTTTAACATGAAGACATCCGACCAACAGTATTTTGATATATACAAAAGAATTGAAGAAAACTGATAATAACATTATAGCAAAATTCATAAATGATGGACTGACAAGCTTATTTTTGCCGTAGACAATACCAAGTTACAAAATTTTACTAATAATGCATTTTGTGCATTGTACAAGTTTAGCACATGAATAGAAACGAATTTCTGAAACTATAAGAATGAAATTTCCATTTGTAGATTTAATTAAATATGGAAAAATAGTTCTTATATTTTTCTGTGAGTACAATTATTCAAGAAGTCATTATCTGATATCTCACTGCCCCATAAACCAGTGCTAACAAAATGGGGAATTAGGCTATATGCTACAATGTACTATGCGAACAATTTTGAAGAATTTAATAAGGTTATATACAACTTTCCCGAAACGACAAGCAAATCACTTAAAGACTGTTAAACAGTTCTTAAGAAACAAGAGCTTCTTTCAAAACAATTGTGTTACATAAAATCGCGTTTAAATTTTGTGAGCAACACAATCAAATCTTTATAAAAGCAGATTCATTTTAGAAAATACCTGCATGCATTGGCCAAGAAATCAATATAATATCGAAAGAAGTATTCGTTGAAAATGAAGGATTTTTAATATTAAATAAATTAAACTTTATTTTGAATGGCAATTTTCAAATGGATCCAGCTATAATTTAAAATAAAGAGAAGCTTTTCTACTTTCAAAAATTTATTGAGCGTCAGAAGTAATAATTTTTACAATTAAACCCTTAGAACAACATTTAATGATCTACTGTTTTTATGAATAGATTTTAGTTATTTTGAAACGTATACAAAATTACAATTTAATTTTTAAATACTTACATGATATTATATATTGCGTAAAGAAAGTATGTTTATTTTAGTTTTAAGCAGAATTTCTATGTAAAATATGTTGATAAACGTGTAACATATCAAGAAAATATAGTTTTCTTTAGTGCTTTTTTCGTGTTTTTATGCTTTTTTCCTGTTTTTATGCTTTTTTAATGCTTTTTTTCTCTAAATTTTGTGCCTTTTAATACTTTTTTAGTGCTTTTTTCGTGTTTTTATGCTTTTTTCCTGTATTTATGCTTTATTAATGCTTTTTTTCTCTAAATTTTGTGCCTTTTTAAGTGCTTTTTTCCACATTTTTTAAGCTTTTTTATCCGCTCTCTAATTATTACCCTTATATTTGCTTTGTGATACACTTTATGAAAGAAATGTACATCTAGCTATAATAAAATTTATTTGTGAAGAACTTTTGACACTGTCAGATTTTAAATTTGGTTTATTTTAAACACTACAAATGTTTCATCAGGTAAAAAGATATTTCTTTACACGAAGAAATATATGTAGTGTTTAAAATCAACCAAATTTGAAAATGTGATATTGTCATTGTCTTAACTTTGAAAACGGATTATAACTGATGAAGGTTAAATTAAATTACACTAGGATTCAAAATAAATAAAACAAATAACTTTGTTGGTATCACTTGGTTTGCTTAATAATTTCTTTAGTGTAATTTAATTTAAACCTTCATCAGTAATAGTTCAAAATGTTTCACCAAATAATAAATGCTAGAAGCATTCAAGAAATATTGAAAATTGATATTCAATGCTTAAATGCTCCAACAATCAATCAATTTGTGAAAAGTAATCTAGATTTTATTCCAAGTTTATTAAGTGAATATTCACTTAACTCAATAACGAATTATTACACTTGATGGTAATATATTTAAACTATCCAATCTTATTCCAATTATTAAAATCAATATTTCTTTTATGTTACTGTATGTTTTACCATCTTCTCGATTGCTTTTGCCTTAAAAATATTGAAAGTTTTTTAGTAATCAATTAATAAAACTGCAATATTTCTAATTGGAGTAATATATATTGAAAATATTTTCTATATTTAATAATAAGTAATTAAAACTTCTCCAAAGAAGAAGAAAGAAAAAGAAGAAGAATTTAGAAAATGTTTCTTGGACAGCCAAATTGTACAATGGTTTTCTTAAAAACTCAGTTGATTTTTCGTAAAACTAATTATAAAAATATTTGGGCTAAATTTTAAGTTAATGTATATTAAATCAATTTTATAATTATTTCATGTTATCAACTGTTTCCCTAAAAGAAATCAATAGTTTTTGTAGTTACTTTCTTTTGGTAAACTGAAATTTTTAAATTGGGTAACATAAAGCATTTGTTATGTTTCAAAATTTTTATTTATTTTACTTTTACTTTTTTATACCACTTTATTTGCAAACAAAATTTAGTTTGATAATGATTAGACGAAACTAGTCACTGCAAATGCAGTTTAAAGTGGTATAAAAAAATAAGTGTTTTCTTTATTCTTAATACTTAAATAATTTTCTCTCAAAAAATTAATTTTTAATTAATGCTTTAATGGTTTCCTCAAAAAAAAATTAATTGATTATGAAGTTATTTTCTTTTGTAAAATTAACAATTATTTTAAGTGAATTTTCAAATTTCTTTTAGAAAACTTTTCACTATTTTTATGAAAATTTATTATTTATATTCAACACTTTTAATGCTACTTTCTTGATGGAACCAAATTTTCAGATTGGGTATAGTAAAACACTTGTTTTGTTCCATATTTTTATTCTCAGTTGCCTGACACGTGTTTCGATCCGTTACGATCATTTTCAAAGGTAAGGTTTTCAGTTTTACCTTTGAAAATGATCGTAACGGATCGAAACACGTGTCAGGCAACTGAGAATAAAAATATGGAACAAAACAAGTGTTTTACTATACCCAATCTGAATTTATAATTTTATATCTTTATGTTATTTATAGATGATTTTTTCGACTTATTTTTATGATATTTTTATGTTTTCAAGCAAATTTTAATTTCATTTTTGAAATTTTTCAACTTTATATTTTAATTTCGTTTGTATTTCAATTTTTTTAACATTTTACACTGTTTTAAAACGTTATTTTATTAGAACGGTTTTTTACAGGAATTATTTAACTTTCAATGTTTTGTTTTAAACGTTTCTTGCATTCGTTTTAGATTTTTTTTAAATATAAACACTTTTATTTTAAAAAAGTTTCTCAACTTTCTTTTTATATAATTTTAGTTTTGTTTGAAGTAATATAATAATAGGG
Source organism: Ontholestes murinus (assembly GCA_963969525.1). NCBI lineage: Eukaryota > Metazoa > Arthropoda > Insecta > Coleoptera > Staphylinidae > Ontholestes > Ontholestes murinus. The sequence goes on along the minus strand of OZ018394.1, from coordinate 2,624,958 downwards.
AATTAAAAAAAATCTTTCGTGGCTTTCTTTACTGAAATTGTTTTTAAATCATTAGTTCTAATTCGAATTTTTTTAAATAACATTTTACAGTTTATTTTTTGCTAAATTTTAAGTGGATTAAAACATCATGGCTATTTAATAAGTTATTAAATTGTTTTTTTCCTTAAAAATCTATTTATTAGAATTTTTTGATTTATTTGCTCACAATCAATTGATTTTATTTTTTATTTTCTTGTATAAATTTAAACCTGCTTCAAATGAATTTAAACAATTGTCTTCAAATCTTTTTAACTAAGTTTTTTTAAATATTATCAACTCTTTAAATAAATATTTCTTTATTGTGTTTTATACTTAATTAGTATAGTAAAGTGCTTTTTCGTACTAAATATTTTCTTTTGTAAAATTTCATTTGTCATAAACTGCATTATAAGTTAAATAGGAAATTTAAAATTTTTATTCCAAAAAGTTTTTGTTGTTAGCTGTTAAAAAATAAGTTTTTCTTTAATATTTAATTAATACAGTATTTTTCTTTGATTTTTTTTTAAATATTAATTTTCTTTTAAAAAAAATCAATTGCATTTATAACCGTTTTCCGTTGCTAGAATGCATTTTGGAGTTAAATTTTTGTGCGATTTAAAGAATCAATTTTCTAACTTCTTCTTTTCATATTTTTATTTGTTGTGCTTTAAGAAAATTCAATTTTTATTTCTTAAAATTTTAAACGTTGCTGTATTATGTTTATTAATTACTTTTTAAGAGTTTTCAACAGTCTTCCTCACAGGTTTCAACTGTTTTCAAAATTATTTTCTTTATAGAGATTGTTTTAAGTAATTTTTTTTAAAGAATATATATACAACATCTTTATTACAGTAACATTATTTACAAAAATTAATACATACATTATGATTAGTGTTAGTCTGTCACTGTCTGGGCTATCGACCGTAGGTATTTCTGCCCTGTCGTAAAAAAAATGAAATATATAAAAATTGAAGCTAGTTGAATTTAACTGTCCGGATGATGCGATCTAATGAATTGATGAAGAGTGTTTGTGGGGTGTTTGTATTTTGTGGGGATATTGGGATTGCGGGGAATACAGTATTTGTCAAGGAGAGTTAGGTTGAAGGGTTTAGTTGCAAATTTTGTGCTTATGGCTAATCAAAAAAAAAAAAATCAAAGTGGAATCTACATGTTAAACTGCTGTGACTGCCCCAAAATATATGTAGGACAATCCGGGAGATCTATAACGGATAGGATAGAAGAGCATAAAAAAGATCTTCAATACAAGAGAGGGAAATCAGCATTTGCCACACACCTCATCGCAGAAAATCATAGATTTGGAGAAGAAACAATTCTACACATTGAAAGAAAAGCAAGGAAATTGGATGCCCTAGAATTCATGGAAATCAATAGATGAAAAGAAACTGGACACCTGACAAATGAACAAACTGAATTGTCAAAATCCCCATTATTGAAATTGTTCAATTTACCACCCCCACTCACAAATGTATAAATACACAAACCTAGTTTCATAATGTACCATTCTTCGCCTGAAGAAGCCACAGTGTGGCGAAACAATTGTTGCGGAAAATAAAAGCATACTCTTTGAAAGTTTGTGTTTTAGTTACAACACCTAACAGTGAATATCTAGCATTTATCATCTGTCATATATCATCCATTACCAGTCTTTTATTATCTGCCATCTATCAAGTGTAATCCCACAGCTGTATCATGACACCTACGATTTTTCTTAACACACCTTTAGGCTGTTGTTCTTTATCAAAACACTGTAATTTACTAGAACTTAAATGTCAATAATCAATATTGTATGAAATTGCTTATATAATGATTAAACTATTTTCTTACATGTTATCTTTAATTATCTGTTGTCTGTTGTCTGTTGTCTGTTCTCTGTTCTCTGTTCTCTGTTCTTTGTTCTCTGTTCTCTGTTCTCTGTTCTTTGTTCTCTGTTCTCTGTTCTCTGTTCTCTCTTCTCTGTTCTCTGTTCTCTGTTCTCTGTTCTCTGTTCTTTGTTCTCTGTTCTCTCTTCTCTGTTCTCTGTTCTCTGTTCTCTGTTCTCTGTTCTCTGTTCTCTGTTCTCTGTTCTCTGTTCTCTGTTCTCTGTTCTCTGTTCTCTGTTCTCTGTTCTCTGTTCTCTGTTCTCTGTTCTCTGTTCTCTGTTCTCTGTTCTCTGTTCTCTGTTCTCTGTTCTCTGTTCTCTGTTCTCTGTTCTCTGTTCTCTGTTCTCTGTTCTCTGTTCTCTGTTCTCTGTTCTCTGTTCTCTGTTCTCTGTTCTCTGTTCTCTGTTCTCTGTTCTCTGTTCTCTGTTCTCTGTTCTCTGTTCTCTGTTCTCTGTTCTCTGTTCTCTGTTCTCTGTTCTCTGTTCTCTGTTCTCTGTTCTCTGTTCTCTGTTCTCTGTTCTCTGTTCTCTGTTCTCTGTTCTCTGTTCTCTGTTCTCTGTTCTCTGTTCTCTGTTCTCTGTTCTCTGTTCTCTGTTCTCTGTTCTCTGTTCTCTGTTCTCTGTTCTCTGTTCTCTGTTCTCTGTTCTCTGTTCTCTGTTCTCTGTTCTCTGTTCTCTGTTCTCTGTTCTCTGTTCTCTGTTCTCTGTTCTCTGTTCTCTGTTCTCTGTTCTCTGTTCTCTGTTCTCTGTTCTCTGTTCTCTGTTCTCTGTTCTCTGTTCTCTGTTCTCTGTTCTCTGTTCTCTGTTCTCTGTTCTCTGTTCTCTGTTCTCTGTTCTCTGTTCTCTGTTCTCTGTTCTCTGTTCTCTGTTCTCTGTTCTCTGTTCTCTGTTCTCTGTTCTCTGTTCTCTGTTCTCTGTTCTCTGTTCTCTGTTCTCTGTTCTCTGTTCTCTGTTCTCTGTTCTCTGTTCTCTGTTCTCTGTTCTCTGTTCTCTGTTCTCTGTTCTCTGTTCTCTGTTCTCTGTTCTCGGTTCTCGGTTCTCGGTTCTCTGTTCTCTGTTCTCTGTTCTCTGTTCTCTGTTCTCTGTTCTCTGTCATCAATGGCATTATTAACTACGTTTTTAGATGAGTCCGATTAATATATATGAATTTTTTGAGATCTTATCATCTGCTATTTGTCATCTATTGTCTATCACCTGTCATCTTTTATGTCATTTATTATCTGCTACATGTAAAATGTCTTGTCTGCTAAAACAATAAAGAAATAATTATATTTTGTCTTTCTTAAATTTAATTGATTAAATGCACTGTATGACAGTTAGAAGATAACAGATAATAGTAAACAGATAACCTGTTACGAATAGAAAAAACATTCACATTTTTTAAATTTATTACTTATCAGTGTAGAATAATCTAAAACAGATGCCCTCTTTACGCATCGGGGTATGTTGGCCTTTTGCAAAATAATCGTATCTCGGATTTCTGGGAAATGCTTGATTCATGGTTCCTGGAAGGAGCCCCCCCAACGTTTGAATTGTCCAATCACATCTCTTCTCCGTAATATAAGGATATAATTTTCCTTTAACTAAACACTTTTTTCCGACAAGCATAGTTTCAATAACTTTATAACCTTCTGTAATTCAATGTGTAAATAAGTGTGTAATATACAAATAACGTTAAAAGTTTATTTTTATTGAGTGATGATACCTTACCATTGAGGTAGTTGATTAACACCAAACGCATCACATCGAACATAATCTGTCATTTAAAATTGAATGCCTTATTTCAGTAAGTAGAGTAGAGATTAGCCAGGGGAATTAATATTAAATTTTTAACATCTTATCGTCTGGTATCTTTCATCTGTTATATATTTATTATCATTGGATGTATGTACTTTGTCATCCCCTGTCTGTAATCGAACTTAAATTTAATTAAATCGAAAATGCCACTTATTATAAGTCATTTGTTAGCGATCATCTGGCGTCTTTTATTTTTATCTACCATTAGTTATCCTGACACTATAATCTAGCGCCTTGAATAACAAAATGAGCCAAAGTTTTAGATGAGTTTGGGGAAACAATATTCGTTATATTATTTGAGATCATATGATATGTCATCTATAAATAAATAAGCTGTCCCAAAAGAAAAATAATAATAATAATATTTATTGGTGCACATAACAGAGTTTTACACAGGTCAAAAGAAAAATATAATGATAAGTAAATCAATAAACAAATAATAGATTATACAATAATTTTCATACATGAAAAAAAAATCTATTTCGAATAGAGCGAAATAAGACATTAATAATTGTGCATGGCCTACCTTTTTTGCTAGTCCTCTGAGGCAGAAAATATTTTTTGTAAGGGTTTTAGCAAGATATTGGCATGATATTCCCATGTTAGAGATTCATCTAACTGGACTCCAAGAAAACAAGTTGTGTTATCGTATTGTAGTGCATTTGACCTTAAAGTAAAAATTATTTTTTTTTGTTTTTTCCTTATTTAGGACAAGGTTATTAACCTCACACCAACTGGTAACCTTTGTTAAAGTCTCGTTAGCCTTTCTTTCGGCTAATCAGAATCAACGTTGATAACCGTTGTATCATCGACGAATAGAATTGTTTCAGTTTCACTTGCTTGTATTAAATCGTTGATATAAATTAGGAATAGTACTGGTCCCAAAATAGAACCTTGGGGGACACCAATTTCTAATTTGTTTACTTCAGACTACTTACCTTTAAATTCGACAATTTGTTCTCTATCTGTAAGATAGGAGCGCATTAATAAAATACTTTTATTTGTGAAACCATAAAGTTTTAATTTTTGTAGTAGGATATCATGCGAGATGCAATCAAATGCCTTTGTTAGATCTACAAATGTGCCAATACAGTAATTTTTATTATCGAAACTATCTAAAATTATATTTGTGATTGTAACAAGGGCATCAGTTGTCGAATGACCTGACCTAAAGAGGTTGTTTTCTTCAAAGTACTCAATTATTTGCTCCTTTAAATTTAATTCGATGATTTTGGAGATCACAGGTAGAAGCGATATTGGTCTAAAATTTGATTTCATTTCTGTGTCTCCCTTTTTGTGAACAGGAATTACTTTCGCTAATTTGAGTGCCTGTGGAAATATACCCAGATTGATAATGTCATTAATTAAATGTGTAAGCGGTGCTACCAGGATAAACCTTACACATTTAATTATATCGACACTTATCTCGTATATATCGCTGCTTTTCGTGTTTTTAAGATTTTTTATTGTGTCTAAAATCTTTACATACGATATCTCTTTAAATGAAAATTGATGATCGTGTGTAGGATTTATATTAAAATTAGTATTACATTTGCCTTTATAAATGGAGGTTACTTGTTGTGCCACAGTTGAAAAATAGTCGTTAAATTCATGACAAGTTATATTGCAATCCACGAATGTGTTTTTATTGAATCTATGTGAGTTTAGTACAATCCAAGCAGCGCGTTGTTTGTTTGTTGATTCATTTATGAAAATATTGTTAGATCGGGTTACGTTATCAGAAATAGCTTTCCTGTACTCTGTTCGATAATCATCACGAATAGCTTTGGCATTTGGCGTAGGATTGTGTTTATAACATGCCTCAATAAATTTCATTGTTTCACGCATTTCTTGTAATTCCTTGTTAAACCAAAACATATTTTTATTACTATGATGATTTGTTTTTTTTTATTTTTATCGGAAAGGAATTTTTAGCACAATTGTTTATAATACTGTTCATTATACACCACTTTTCTTGGGAGTTGATTGAACTGTCATATACAAAATCCCAACTTATAGCAGACATAGAAGTGAAAAAATTTAGTTTACCTTCTTTAGTAATCGGTCAGGTTTTCTTCCGCGACTTTGATCAATTCAATTTTCAGAAAAATGCCTAAGTGATCTGATAAAGCGCTATCTAAAAAGTTAATTTGTATGTATTCTAAGGGAATGTTTGTAAAAATATTGTCAAGACAATTATTTTGTTTCGTATTAGAATACACACATTTGGAGAGTCTATAAGTTAGTAAGCAGTCATTCAAGTATACTTCACGAGTATCGCTGCTATTAAAATGAATGTTGAAATCTCCACCCAACAAAACCGTTTTTTCATTATAATTAATTTTATCCAATAATAATCTAAGACTATTTAAAAATACATTAAAATCGCCTGATGAGGGCCTATAGACATTAATTACGAATAAATTATGCAAGGAACTATAACTTAAAGATAATTCGCTTGATTTTTCTTCGGAAACCGCATCCGTTAAATCGTTGTAGTCTTTTGTAGTAACGTCGTCATGGGCATAGATTATTGTTCCGCCGTACTTTCCCTAGACGAGATACCGAACATTCATCTTTGGACAGCCAGTGTTCACTTATACAAATAAATGACAAATCCTTATCGGCGATAAGTGCTTCAAGTTCAATGATTTTATTGCGTACGGACCGCGAATTTAGAAATAAAATGTTTATGCATTTAGTCTCTTTTTTGCAATATGGTGTAAAAAATTATTAACCCTTACATTTTCTGGCCAAATTTCTGGATTTTTCAAATCAGGAAATTTGATTTCAGGGACACCTATTTTAAACGATGAGTATTCTTGGGGATTTTTTGAGTTTAATTGTTCGCATTTCACATCATTGAAACCGACATTTTTTAAATAATCATTCAAGTCTGCAGTTTTTAAATTAGGGTCGAAGTAGTAAAATATTATATACATAATACTATATGCACAGTTTTTTAGAGATTTCTGTGCAATGTTTGTGCCACGTCTGGTATCCAGCTAGACTCCCAGAAATGTAGCACTGCTACCAAGAATAATTTATTTTAATGAGTACATGACGGTTTTTGTCTTTTGTTCTCTGAATTTACTGCGAGTTCATTTGATGCAAACCATTCCATTCCCTTTGATACTAAGCCCCTGTTATTCTGAAGTGCAATAGACGGATCACACGAGTGACTCCATAATATATTGTTATCGGGAAAATAGATTGAAAGAGTTAATGAATTGCTGCCATGTTAGATCATTAATATAAATTAAGAATATTAAAGACCCAAGAATAGATCCTTGAGGGACCCTGTGGATTGTATATGTATCATCAGATAGTATGTCGCCAACAGCGACAGCTCGTTTTCGATTAGATAAGTAGGAAGATAAAATACGTCAGCGAGCGGTGAGAAATTGTAATAATACATTGGATTGATGAGGTTGATACTTGGCGAAACTCCATTATGCAATTTTAAGTTAGAGTTTTGCTTTATTTGTAGATACACTGCAGAGTAAATTTTAATGAATTAGAAATGCCTTAGCTTCATTTAGTTTGATTTATATGCATTTGATTTCTATAAAAAACAGGTTAACATCTGTGAGCTGTTTAGACAATGCTTATTAATATTACGTGATAGATGCCTCCTTTTGATCGTATCTAAAAATATAGTAATTTAGGATGATGCCCTGTGGCCAATTATTAGGATTTATAAATTTGTTGTGATCACTATAGTCTGCTGCGATTTTATAAACTGAGTATGACATTGTGGCATGTATCTTTTCTTGGAATTTAATATCAACTCAAATGTTCTTGTAGTTCCTCAATGGTGACTTTATTGTTGACTCGTTTAACGAATAGCCATGTTTTCCGAGGTTATGTTAATCATTTGGACTGTATCTTATCACCTACACCCGCAATTCAGAAGGGGTCCTGCGTTTCTTTTTATATTTGACTGTTGTCAGTACTCACTGGTACTTGAAGATTGATAGCACTGTTTACATTGATTAGTTGGTTTGTGTCATCCTCTCGTGCATTCGGGACAGCTGTTTGTGTAGTCAGCGTTCCCCTTTGATTTTGATTCGGTTTGGTTTTCCGCCATTCGCGCGCGACGTCTTCTTCGATGCGATGTTGTAGGATTTCTCCGGTGCAACCTAATTTTCATTTCAATAGCGGGAGAAGAGCATTTCACACCACCCTCAATAGATATTCCTGGGCGATTGGTTGACTGCCCGCGTTGTTTAAGCAACTTGATTTCGTGCCAACTCTTTGCTAGTTATTTTTCCGTAGTTTTATTGGCCAAAGGTTGTTTGCAAACTTGCCCTAGCATGGAGGTTAGGGTTTTGTGAATTTCCTTACAGCACGCTATATTTCTGTTTTGGTGCACACACCTGATCCAACTTTTTAACTCCAAATCAACATAGTTTGCAAGTCGGATCATCTGACATACTTTTGCTGCGAGTAGCGTTCGCCATTAAATTTTATATTACTTGGTTTTATTTTGTATATCTTGCCTGAAACATTAAAAACTAAGTAGGTAGATTTACTTTTTACAACCTTTTTTAAAATTACTTATGTATATGAAACAAGACGCATTCCTCAGGAATTTGTATGCTTTCTTCATTGATATCAGCGATGATATCATGTGGGAGTCTGTCATACCCTACTGATTTGAGATGTTCGCAGGGCTTCACAGTACTGAACAGAGTCCTGACCACAGAACGTCGGCTCATTATTCTTGCAATGGAAATCACATCATGTAATGATATGTTTCCAGTAGGTTTATTGTTCTCTTACTTCTTCCTGTCATCTCTGGGCTCTTTAAGGGCTTTAATAATCAGAAACTTAGCTGAACTTCGCAAACATTAGTCACTCGAAACGTATCAACTTGACTGTTATGTATGCGCAAACTATATTAAATTTATGTTAGTATCGGTCGGCGCGTGCGATTTAATTGATGGTCCGGCGGAAGTGCATCAACTGTTTGAGCAGTGATTTAGTGGCGAGAAGATGGAATAGTCAACGGTGGGGCTGAATTATTCAACCGGTAACGTACAACCCTGCATTTTACTTTTCACCGTTCATTCTCTTAAAAATTCACCTGCCCAATCGCGAATTATATATCCGACGCGTTCTCAGAATGTGCGCCCATCCGCATACCATAAATAAGTGAGGCTCGTCTCCATCTCGCCGCAAACACACGCTGCGGAATTTTCAATTTTCCACTACTTTCCCATGTGCTTTATGCGCGCGGAAAAAGCCGCAAACACGGAAAAGGCGTGTAAATATAGGAGACAAGAAACGTCATTAGTAGGCGGCAGCGGTCATAATAAAGAACAGAAAATGGCAAAGGGTAATGGAAGGATTTAACGAGAGATATTTTCATTCGAACCCTTTTATATCTATATATATAAATATTTTTTCTTTTCATTAAGTTGGATGCAAAACGTGAGATTCCCTTCGTTTTCTTTTTTCATTTCCTGTTTACAATAAATTAATTAATTAAATTCATCGTTGTGAAATATAATAATAAGATTTTCTTGCTTAAATACGCTTGGTGGTGGATATCGTTAATGTATGGTATGATAAAAATCGCATTAAAAAAACTAAAGCTACACTTCGTAAGTAACGTTTAATCTCGGTTGGAAGTTTTCGACGAGGACTCCTTCCGCCCGAAACAGGACCACCAGCCAGCGTGATCCCGGAATAATAAATAAGAGAAAAACATATTTAAGAACTTGTTTAATTCTGTAAAAGTTTACACAACTTTTATGGGCGTAGGTCGGCACGGATTTAACTAATTTCGCGTTGGCGTTTCCGCCGTTTTCCAGCACTGACTCGTAATTAGAGATAAAATTTAATTACAATTATTACAAACAATATCAATTAATAAATGATTTAATTTAGGGTCAGAATAAAGTAATTATGTTCTAGAATTTATATGCTGTGTCGTAAATCAAATATTTTAACTCTACAATCAAGACTTTCACTTTGTGATGCATAGTTTATAACTTTAAATAAGAAAAAATACTTGTGTGTATATGTGATATAAATTTTATCTTATTTAAAGTTAAAAATTTTGGATACTTTTGTTTCTTTCTTGATTATGGGACTAATAAGTTTCCAATAATCCTAATTGAATGGAACACGTGCGAACTACACAACCCCTTTTCGCACCTTTCGCTAATAGCCCTTTTATGCCGGAATAAAGGCCTCCGTAGCTTATATAAAACAACTATAACTCTGAAAACTAAAACAAACCCCATTATACGAGAAACGGGGGGCGTTTCAACTAATTGGGTTTCCAACGGATGCGCGCCTTTTACGACTACAATAGGAAGGATTTTAAGAGTTCAACTAAACTTGTAATATCACCTAACAATTATGGTTATGTCCCGTGCTGAAAGAGTGCACAATTTTAATTCTCCTAGATGATAACACTTGGCGATATTATGTACAAAATGCTTTTAATATAATTTACGAAATTATATGGTAGATCTTGTTCTGATAATTAATTCTTAAAGTAATTTACTCCACAACCAAAAATATTAGTTTAATTGTTTATTTAATATTAATTAATGGACATAAAGACCGATGGTCGATAGCCCAAACGGACAGACTAACCATTATTGTTAATCATTTGTATAAGTGTTCGAATAAAGATATTATTCTCTCTCTCTATTAATTAAGTTTGCTGTAAAGGTAAAATGCAATAAAATGTATATAGAAAGACAAAATGTTAGTAAATTATGAAATGAATTAGGATATTACGCTAGTAAATACAAAATTAACTTCAAATTAAAAACCAGTTTTGGGACCTTACAAATTTTTATAACACTAATAAAATGTACAATCACAGAAATAATTTGTGGTTAAAAATGTAGTTTATTTACAGTAAGCTTTCTAGGAAAATGAAAATGATGTTATTTTAGGAAGAACTCTAATCTTAATCAAACGTTATAATGCTCCAAAAAAATCAACTTCTTGAACTGATTTTACTTAAAACAAAATTCTATAAACTGGAAAGTGTTAGTTTAAAAACTATTAAAACTAAGAAAACAGAGCACAGTTAGTTTCTTATAGAATATCACGTTAATATTAAAAAAAAGTAAAAGGAAACATTGTATAATTCCTGAAATTTAATTATTTGGAAGATCTGCTTTAAAACAAATACAAAATATTAGAAAGTGTACAGATTATATTTTTCTCAGTATTTCTCGCCAGAAATTAACATTGATGGTCTCAGTTTAGGTGAAGTGTTATGAAAATTAACAAACTGTTATCGTTAATATTTATCTTCTGAACTAAATGTACATTTAACCTTAATAAACAAGTGAAGTAAGGAATGAACTGAGTGTTATTTTCACGAAGAAATGAAGTTAAGGAAAAAAATTGTTATTTCATTAATAACTCCTCAACAAATTTTACTTAAAATATTATTTAATTAACTAGAAATAGTTGGTTTTAAAACCAATGAAAAATCAAAAATTGCTCATAGATGGTTTTTCCAAAATTTCTATCTACACACTCTTGTTGGCGAAAATCTGAAATTAAACAAATTTCATTATTTCACTAAAAATCCTTAACAGATTTTACTAAAAATTAAATTTGATAATCAGGAAATAGAGTCATCTAAAATATGTGAAAAATTAAAAAAGGGCATTCATAGTTTCCCCAAAATTTCTCTACAAAAATTTGTGTTTATGTAAAAGTTTAGTCAAGAGAGAAATGATTCAATTAATTCTAATCTTTTCAACTGATTTCATTTAAAATAAAATTTGATAACCTACAAACAGTCGTATTTAAAATAAATGAAAAAAAAAACAGTGCATAACTAGTTTTTGCCAAATTTACCACCAAAAATTTGTGTTGATTTAAGATTGTAGTCAGAAGAGAAATTATTTAATTAATTCAAATATTTTCCACTAATTTCGCTTAAAATAAGATATAATAATCTATAAACCGTTGGTCTACAAAAAATTCAAAAAACAAACACAGTGCACAATCAGTTTTTGCCGAATTTCCCGCCAAAAATTTGTGTTGATATAAAATTGTAGTCAGGGGGAAAATTGTTTAATTCATCATTTTAGAAGATAATAAATGATTTCCCATAATGCCAAGTTAAAAATTTATAATGGTGAAAAAATTAAGTTAAGAAAAAATATTTTAAATCAAATCAAGTAATTTCACTTTAAATAAGATTGGATAAAAATAAATAATAAAAACGAAAATCAGAGCTTGGCTGGTTTTTCAGAATTTTAAGTCAAGAGAAAAACAGAGACCTCCTAGTTTCTTTTTATAATTGTATTGGTGATAAAGTGAAATCAATGGGGAAATTATTTAATTTAATTAAATCCCCTCGACAGATTTCACTTAAAATAACATTTAAAGGTCTAGAAACAATTAGATTTAAAACATATAAAAAATCAAAAACAGAGCCAAGGCTTAATTTCTAGAATTTCAAATCAAATATTTGGATTGCTAATAAAAAAAATGGAACGAAATTTGATAATCTTGAAGAAGCTGGATGTGATTTTAAATAAAATAAGTGAAAAATTAAATGTAAATCATAGATAGTTCCTATAAAATTTTCCGCCTAAAATTCTTGTTTATGAAAAGTTAAAGTCATTTCGAAAATTCATTAAAATCCATTCGAATATTTCATAGTTGATATTAAAACAATCATAAACGATTTATAGAAAATTTTCCCGGAAATTCTCGCCATAAATTTGTGTTGATGGAAATATGAAATGAGTGGAAACATTATTTAATAAAATAAAATTCCCTTAACAAATGCAATTTAAACTAAAGTCAAATAATCAAGAAGTAGCTTGCTTTAAAACATATAAAAAAATCAAAAACAGTACACAGCTAATTTTCACCAAAAATTTAGTGCTGATGAAAAACTTAAATTAGGCGAAAATTGTTGAATTCACTAAAACTTCTTAATGAAATCCACTCAAAATAAAAATATGTTAATCTATAAGCATCTGGCTTTTAAACAAATGAAAAATTAATAACAGTGAAATTGTAGAACTTCAAAAATTCTAGAAAATTATAGAATTTAATAAAAACTCATCATAAAACTTTATTTAAAATAAAGTTTTATAATTTAGAAGAAACCGACTTCAGGATAAGTTTGATAGGAGGGTATAACAAATTTTTCCAGAATTTCAAAATAATAGGACAAACCTGGTGTAAATGTAAAATTGAGGTTAAGGGGAAAATTATTTATTTCCATAAAAGCTCCTGAATAAATTTCGAATAAAATGTGATAATTTGCAAATAGTATGCACATCAAACAAATGAGGAATTCAAAAAATATTATATAGCTATTTCTTCTAAAACATTCTGACAAAGATTTGTGTTAATAAAAAATCCTCAGCTTCTATTTTTAAATAAAATATATGTCCTTTACGTTGTAGAAAATTCACTAATAATTAGAAATATATTTTCATATTTTTTCTAATTATTAGAAGCTGAGGAAATAAATATTGAATTCAAAAAAAATTCCTCAATAAATTTTGTTTAAAATAAACTTTGATAATCTAGAAGCAGTTGAATTAAAGACAAAAAAAAATCAAACCAGGGCAGAGACAATTTTTCTAAAATTTTCGTCAAACATTGTATTGATAAATAGTATATAAATAGTATATTAAAGCTAGAGAAAAAAAAATCATTTACTAAAAAAACCTTCAACTTTTTCGCATTAAAACAAATATTAAATTCTAAAAACATTTAACATAGAAACAAATAAAAATCGAAAACTTTGCAAAACTAGTTTGACTCGATCTCATCGATCCAGTATTTTAAAGATTACTTTATTTACAAACATTTTTTGCAAATTTTACCTACTTTACATATTAATATATAATTTGGACGCTGTTTACCTTAAAACAAATAAAAAATGTAATCTCCAGTTTTCCTAGAATCTGCCGTTAAAAAGAGTAAGATATTTTTTTTTCATACCCAGCCAAATATTTGGATGAATAAAAAATTTGAATTTAAGCAAAAGAATATTTTATTCGATGAAATTATTAAAGAGATTTGAGTTGAACTTAATTTGATAAGCTGGAAGCAGTTGATTTTAAAACAAATAATAAATCCGAAAAATTTTCACGAATCTTCCGCCAAAAATTTGTAAAATTAAAATTAAAGAAAAACATATTTAATTCATTCAAAACACATCAGCCGGTTTGACGTTAAATAAAATATGATAAATTTAGAATTAGAGTAGTAAAATCAAATCAAAAGCAGGACACAGAAAGTTTCCCCAGAATTTCCCGCCAAAAATTTTTGATGATGAAAATTTGCTTTAAAATTTAATTAAAATTATATTTGATATCCTGAAGGCAGCTGGCTCTATACCAAATAAAAACAAACGCGCATAACTAGTTTTTGAAGAATTTTCCGCTAAAATTTATGTTTATGACGAAGACACAAAGACAAATTTTTAATTATACAAAAAATCCCTCAACAAATTTCACTTCATATAAAATTTGATAACCCGGAGATATAGTCTGTTCGTTGGATCTTCCGTCGTACGTCACAAACTATCGCTTCGAGAAACGATGCAAAAACATTCAGTTTGATAAAGTAAACCAAATGCGTTAGAAAAAGAACGCACTGTAAAACTTTCGTCGTTTTTTGAAGGGATAGTTTGTGACGTACGACGCAAGATCCAACGAACAGACTATAGTTCTTTTTAAAAGAAATTTTATAAAAAGCATTACTATTAAATAAAAATATAAGAAATCCGAAAGTTAAAAGTTTGGACAAAGAAAATGAAGGTGAAAAATTCATTAATTCGCTAATAACCTCTCAAATATTTTCACTTAATAAAGTTAATAATAAAATCAATACTGTTTTCCCAAAATTTCTCGCTAAATATTTATGTTAATATTAAAGCTAAAGAAAATAATTATTTGTTTCTATAAAAAATGACTCAAAAATAGAATTCTAAAATCCAAAAATCGCTTTAAGACAAATCAAAAAATCAAAAGCTAGAGCATACAATATAAGTTATTCGTTTTATTTTGAATTTTTTGTTCTAGAATTCCCCGCGAAATATATGGGTTAATAATAATAACATGATTAACTTAAAAACTATTTAAATCGATAGAAATCCTTCAAAAGATTTTAGATAAAAACGAAATTAGCCAAAAATCCCTAAATAAATTTCAATCAAAACAAAATTTGATGAAATGTGCAAGAAATAAACTTTAAAATAAATCAATATTCAAAGATAAACCCAAAAAATTGTGTTGATGAAAGAATGAAGTTAATGGAAAAAATATTCAATTTAATAAAAAGTTCATATTATATAAAATTATATAACCTGCAAGCATCGTGGCTTAGAACAAATGAAAATCAAAGCTAGTTCGTCTAGAAATATCTTTAAAAGGTAATGAAGTTGAAGAAAAAAATATTTAATTGAATCATAATGATTGTGGTGACCGTTACTACGTGGTAATTCATAATAAACACTTATCTAACGCACTTACTATGTTTTAACCACTAAAAATTTTAGTGGTTAAAACATAGTAAGTGCGTTAGTTAAGTGTTTATATTTAATTGACTAAAAAACCCATAATAAATTCCAATAAAAATAAAAATTGATACACATTAAAACAGTTGGATAATAGGCAAGAAGTACGCTTTAAAAACAGTAGAAAATCAGTAGTAGTGCATAATAAGTTTTTTTCAGAATTTCGTGATAAAAATTTTTGATGAAAATGCAAACCTAAGAGAATAAAATTTTGAATTCAATAAAAATGCCTCAACAAATTTTACTCCAAAGAAAAATGTTATAATCCAGAAGCTAGTTAGCTTTAACCTAAATTAAAAATTGGAAATAAGGTGTAGCTATGTTTTACATAATTTTCTTAGAAAAATGTTGAAGTTGGTGGAAAATTATTTAAAATTAAAAACGCGAATTACTTTTTTAATATCACCCACTTTATTAATCATATAATCCAATAAATATAAACCTGAGCAATTTTAAATTAATGTAAATAATACAATTTATGGAATGGAAGCAATTGCTATCAAAACAATTGAAAAATAGAAACATTTTTTCTAGAATTTCCCATGAGAAATTGGTGTTGATGAAATCTTTAATTTGAGGTAAAACCATCTAATTGACTAATACCTTGACTAATAAATTTGAAAGTATTTAACTTTAAAACAAAACAAAAAACTATTTTTTTTCAAATTTCTTACTAAAAATGGTTGATAAAAAATTAGAGCTACAGAAGAAAATTGTTTTAATTAGAAAAAAAAAACACATTAACAAACTTTATTTAAGAAAAATTATTTAATATTATTTTCAGCAAATTTACTTGAAATAAAATTTGACAATTTAGACGAATCAAAATGCATTAAATTCATTTAGTTAGAAAATTAATGAATAATAATAAAACGAAATGTTTTTTTGATTTCTAATTATTATTTAAGAAGTTTGCTTTGAAACAAATGGCAACCGGGGCCATTTTTTATAGTAATTTAACTATGTTATTTTGTTTTGATAATCAATAATTAAAATTGATTGCTTTCCATGCAGACAGAAACAAAAAAAAAATGGAATGATAGCCGTGTATGGAGTGAAATTCAATTCATAACTCAATTAGGATTGGCATATTAGCCAGTAAATTGAAAACGGCGCCATTAAACCCATTAGCGCTAATCAGCGTGCTTACATAAAAACCCACCAATCAATAGAGCCCGTCCACCAAATTACACATCGGCTTATTAATGTTTAGAGAGCGTTTTTTGATCAAGACCGCCATTATTAAATCAGTCAACATTCAGCCTAATTAATGGTCATCGATTTATTCGTTGTATCCAAATAGAGTCGAAATAAAAGGGATGATCTTGCCCTAACATTCAATTATAATTAAATCCTAAACACACTTAGGAAGACGGCTTTAAAGTTCCAATGCCGCAGCGACAAGGGAGAATGGCTTATTGAAGGACACTTCGGCTAAAAGGATTAAAACCAATATCATCTGCTGGGAGGGACGTATGGTCCAACGAACCGAACTGGAATGGAATGAATGTCCCCCAGGGGTAACTCGTTTCACCTAATCAATTCACGAACTGTACCTCCTGGATACATCTGCCGCTGATGGCTATAAATATACCATCAAATAGACAATCGGGCCCTGCAATTTTGACGCCCGATAAACATTAAAGTAAATCAGCTCAGGGTTAACACCTACCTACCCGCTATAAAGAATTTTTTATGCTCGGGTGTAAATATACATAAATATATTTTTTTTTGAGGCGAATGATTTATTTATTTACAGGGGGTACGCTCTTATATATCCCCTGAGTACTTTATTAGCAGGATTTATTCAGTCAGGGTTTTTTATTTGATGGATACAGCAAATAAAAATTGGTTTCGTTTTATTTATAATAGAGTTAAAACATAAGTATAATAATAATTTCACTAGTTTAATAATTCATACATCGAATAAGTTATTAAATTGGTGAGTGTGTGGGTGTTATATCCAACGAGGAAGTTAGAATGGAAGTTATAAAAGCCCCTGTGGATTAACCGAGGACTAAAACGACCTTATGTGTGTGTGTGTGTGTGTGTGTGTGCGCGGCGACAACAGGTCAAGAGGTCCATTCACTTTGGAAGTAAGGATATTGAAAATACGTGTTGAGTGCGCGTCCGGAATATATCCGAAATAATCGGCCAGAAATGCGCTTACCCTTGAGTGGACTTTTCAGGTAGGTAAGGAGCAGTTCGATTAATGGATGGATGGATGGACGCACGGAGAAGTCGATGCAGAAATGTTTGCAGTTTCTTTTTTCTCTTTCTTTTGAAACGGAGGGAAATACATAAAGGCATAAAGCTCTAGTAGAAATAGTCTAGTGGAAAGGTTTATAGGGTGAGTCTGTATTTTATGATTTATTTTTGCTCAGGGATAGTAAAGTTATTATTTTATAAAGGAGGAAAAACAATTTTTAATAACAATATACATTTTTTGGCTAACAATTAAATCGTGGTATGCCTGCATGCATTTTGTAGTAGCAATTAAGGGAGACAGTTTTCTCTTTAGTGTTTTGTTCCCATTAAGTTACAATTTATGAGCATTGAAACATAATAAAGCCTTCTTTATCTTTGTAGAGTTACTAAGTCTTTATGTGCACTGATGTAAGTTGTGTCATCAGCAAACAGAATAACTTCAGCCGGTTATAAATAGCTAGATAGATCGTTTATGTAAATAATAAAGATGACCGGTCCCAGAATTGAGCCCTGTGGCACACCATGGTTTATGAATTTTAAACTTGATGTAATATTTCCGATGAATACATATTGTCCTCTACCATCTGAATTTGATTTAAAAAACTATAATAGTATACCTATTTTATTAATTCGTTAGAGTTTTTGTAGTAAAATTGTATGATAAACATAATCGAACGCTTATGATAAGTAACAAAGAGTGACAGTTGTGTGTATAGCCCGATTTAGATTATTTAGGAGTAGCTGAAGCAGTTTTTTCACGGCCATCTCAGTACTTTTATTTTTTTATCAGATGAAATTTTATATTTATTTAATTATGAAATTAACCTGTCTTCTATAAATAATTCTAATATTTTCCTAAAAATGTGAATGATGCCTATCGGTCTATAATTATTAGAGTCGTTTTGGTCGCCTTTTTTTTAAATTTTGGAATAACTTTTGAGAGTTTATTTTAAGGGAAAACGCAATTTTGAAAACATAGATTAAAAATGGTGATGTGGCCATCATAGTACTTTCCCTATATTTTTCTAGAAAACCATGAGATTTTCGCAAGAGAAAAAATGAATTGCACTAAAATAGTCTAAATTTTACAACATAAACAAAAAACAATTCATTAGCAAGAGAATGAGAAGTGAGTAGCGTACTCTTGACCTACCCTAATAAACTATTTTCCTCGCTTAATCTACAGCGTACTCTTGACCTACCTCAACGTGTTATTTATTTGAGCGGGTTAGGAGTACGATGGATCATTGCACTGTTTATTGTGGTAGGTCAAGAGTACGCTAGAACATCTTATGATCAAGAATATTTTAAGTTAATTGCATTCAATTAATATTCAATAAAATTGGTTGCTTGAGTTACGTGAAGATCAAATTAATTTGACAAATAAAGCACTAATAACCTTTCTTTACAATTTTATTTGAATAACCAAATGTACATTTCGGACACAAAGAGTGCTAATCCATTGATAATGGTCACTTTGTGTCCGAAATGTACATTTGGTTATTCAAGTAAAATTGTGAAGAAAGGTTATTAGTGCTTTATTTGTCAAATTAATTAATATTCAGTTAGTTTTTAATAAAGTAAGAAATGAACAGATAAAATTCATAAAAATTCAAAGCGCTAAAACAATTAAATTCTAAAAAAAACAAACTACTAAAATGTAAAATGTATAATAATCGAACGAAAAAATGTATAAACAAATTATTAGGAAACGCCAAAAAAAGTGTTTTAATTAAGTAAAATTCTAAATAAACAATTGGAGTTATTAGATATAAAAAATAATTGATAAAAAAAATTATGTTGAGGGGATTTAGAAAAAGAAAGCAAAAGTTTAAAACAAATTAAACATCACTCCAGAAAATAATTGAAATTGTTAGAAATAAAGGAACATAAAAGTTAGTAAAATCAATTAAACATTGACTTAAATTTGATGAACAAAATCAATTGAAAATTATTATAAAAAGTTACAATAAAAACTTCAAGTTATTATAAATTTATATAAAGAAAACAATTACTAAATAAATCAGTTAAAACTTGACGGACGAAAACAATTATACTTAGTGAAAATAGTCCAGAAATAATAACACTTAACAATCAATAATAACACCTCAATATTAACGCTAAAATCAAAAATTATTTAATTTATTTTATTTTAATTTAACTATTGCATTAAATCAAGTGTGTTAATAAGAATTAAATTAATAATAAACAACAGCAAATGTACCGAATTAAATAATTGAAAACTATCAAAAAAACAAAGAAATGTGATAAAATAATTGAAAAATTCAAAAACACTATAACATTGGAATGTTGCAGAATCATTACAAAATCACAAAAAATTATTTGTGATTAAAACAAATTGTTGGAAATTTGCAAAAACCAAATGATCAAATGAAAAATTAGGAACGAAAAGAATTGAAAATTATATAAAACAGCTGAAAGCATTAAAACAATTGAATGCCAATTCAGATGTTAATTACAATTGTTGAAAAGAAAACAATCGTCAGTTGATGAAAGAGAACAGAAGTCAAATTTAAAATAAAGTTAAAATCATTGATTACCAAAAGACAGTTAAAACTGTAATTAAAAAAAACTGTTGAAAATCTAAAAGAGAATTAAATTTTGAACCAAAAAAAATAGATTACTGAGATTTTTTAGACAATAATAAAAATTAGAAATTGCAACCAAAAAAAAAAAACAGTTTTAATTTGGTCGATAAAATTGGTTAATTGTTATCAAAAATTTTTACAAAAACCATTTATATTGAAATAGGTGCTAAACAATTGAATATCTCTACATTAAAAAATTGAACACTTAAATATTTGGGTGTTTACTTCGTAGTACATCTTGAATGAGTTGTAATCGAAACACTAATCAATTACAATTGAACACTTACAAAACTTGAATATTTGAAACAGTTGAAACTGCTAAAAAACAAAATAAATATTAAAAGCAATTGGAAAAGACAATTCAAAAAATAGTTAAAAGCATAAAAACAATTAAAACTGATTATTTAAAAAATGTATAATTCCAAGAAAGTGCTTAGATAATAAAATATATAAGTCCTTACGTTGTAGTCTTAATAAGACTCATTTGTTGTAGATTTTACGAAATATTTTCGTGTTTTTCTAATTATAAGTGCTTAAATAATTTATTAAAACACTAGAAATTTAGAAAAAAAAGGTAATAAATATGTAATAAAAAATGAGACTTAGTTAAAAATAATAATTTAGAAAGTACAAAAAATAATAATTTTCCTTGAAACATTTAAAATTTTATGAAACCATAAAAATAGAAAAATCTAAAATAGTTGATCCATGCGAAATAAAACAAAAAAGTAAGAAAATAACTTTAAATTTGTTTAATATTAATTGGAAATTAACATAAACAAAAAGTTGTCAACAAACGAATGATAAAAAAATATTGACACTTAAAAAACAATTGCCAGTTCCTAAGAGCAATTGACGATCAATTAAATCGTGATGACTGAAAACAATTGAAAATTGATAATAATAGTTAAAATTACTTAAAAATATATTAGAAACTTGTAAAAACCAATTGGCAATCCCTAAAAACAATTGACGATCAATTAAATATTGACGAACGAAAACAGCTGAAATTTTTAAAATTAGTTAAAAATATATATATTAAAAACTTGCAAAAACCAGTTGGCAATCCCCAAAAACAATTAATGATCAATTAATAAAAACTATGGAATATTGAACAAAATAGTTAAAATTATAAAAAAATATTCTAGGAACTTGTAAAAAAACAAGTGACAGTCCTTAAAAATAATTGACGATTAATTAATGCTCGACGAAAATAATTGGAAATTATTAAAAAGAGTTGAATCACAAAAAAAATTGTTAATTTGTAAAAAAATATATAAAAATTTTGTAAAAAAAAACATTCCACAATCCCTAAAAATAATTTGCGACCAATTGAAGCTCCACGAACGAAAACAATTGAAAAATTAAAAATAAAGAAAACCCTTTTACTTTTTTATACCACTTTGAGTTTTATTTGCAGTGACTAATTTCGACTACACAGTAATCATTATCAAACTCAACAACATCAAACTGTGTAGTCGAAACTAGTCACTGCAAATAAAACTCAAAGTGGTATAAAAAAGTAAAAGTGTTTTCTTTATTCTTAATATTGAAATGTACCACCAAGTGAACGCCGTTAAGATCCAAGAATCAATTGAAAAATGATTAAAATAATTAAATATACTAAAAAATATATTAGAAATTTGTAAGAAAGAAACAATTGACTATCAATTGAATCTTAACGAATGAAATCAATTGAAAATTAGAAAAATTAGTTTAAATTATTGGATTACCTTTCAAAGGTTAAAATTTTCCACAAAAAAAGATAAAAATTGCCATTTCTTAAAATTAAAAAAAATATCATAGTTGGATATAATTTGTTTAAAAAATAAAAATGAAAATGAAAACGAACAGTTGAATATTGGCGTAAACAATAGATAAAAGAAAATAATTGAAAATTATTATTAAAAAACCGTTTATAATGAAAAAAAGTGCTAAAACAATTGTATTCCTCTATAGAAAACAATTGAAAAAACGTTAAAAATGATATAGTGTTTGTCAACGAACTTTTTTCTTTATCAAAACGCAATAAACAATTTATAAAATCAGTTAAATCAACTAAATAAATAAACAAATAAGTAAATAAAAAAACAAATTAAATGAATGAATAAATAAATAAATTAGTAAATAAATTTAAAAATACGAAAACATTTCGTGAATCTACAACAGTTTGTTGTACAATTGCGTGTTACGAATAGTACAACTATCAAAGCAACACTAATTTGAATCAAATTATTTCTGTTGAATAAACTAATAATTGATAAAATGTATTTTAGGTTGTTTAAATGTGACTATAACATGAACAATTGTGAAACAAAAATTGAATTTAAACTGATTTCATTAAATTAAATTAGCAAAGGCAAGTAAAACTAGACTAGAGAAAAAATTGAATGGGTATTTTATTTGAAAATCAAATAAACCGTATAAAAACAATGCATAAAACTAAAAAATAAAATATAAACATTAGTTTAGACACAAACATTAGTTACAAAGCAAAAATTAAAATAATAAAATCAATTAATGAACTTAATTATAATTATAATTTGACAATAAATATAATATGCGCATATTCTTTTACAGAGAAATTACAAATTAAATTAACAATTCTTACTCAAAATGAAAAGTATCATTCACCATAGTACCGAAATATTAGCTAGTAACATTTTTCTCAATGTATTAACTATTATTATTCTAACCATAGTGTTTAAAGGAGAGTTAAAATGAGCAAACCTAAAAGTCGACTGCTGCGAGATGAAATTCTCGGAACAAAAAATTCAAATTACAAACAATGTTAGGGTCATCTATTGTAATATATATAAGGACATGCAGAAACAACCCAAACGCATTATTACGCCTATGATGCAGGGATTTGAAAGAAAATTCATTTAAAAGTTGCTCATATGTAATTGATATAGACGGATATTCATTGTATTTTTTAAAATATAACATTTTTAAAACTATAAATGTAAATATAAAAATGAGGTGACCATATAATAGAAGCAAATTCAAGAACAGAACGAAAATCTCTGCAAAGGCGGTGAATAAATTCCAATATTTTAACACTTCTCGAGCAAATATTATTAATATGTTTAACAAAAGTTAACTGACAATCAAATGTCACTCCTAAATCTCTAATAGTATCAAGACGCTCAAAGCACACATCTTGCAATCCATAATTAAATTCTAATAATTCTTTTTTCCGTAAAAATGATACGCACTTATATTTCGACAGATTCAAAGATAATTTATTTTTCCGACACCACTCCTGGATTTGAAAAATATCACTTTGCAAGGCAATACAATCATGTTCAGAATCAATAACATTATATATTTTCATGTCATCAGCGTAGAGAAGTACATTAGATTGAAGACAGTCTATACTGTCATTAATAAATATTATAAACAACACTGGTCCCAGGTTAGATCCTTGCGGAACACCACTAGAAGCAACATATTTATTTGAACTATGACCCATGTATTGAACATATTGTTGTCGGTTGTAAAGATAAGATCGGATCAAAGAAACAGTTTTATCGGTGAAACCATAAAAAACTCAATTTATTAGCAATAATATTGTGATCGACTGCTTTTTGGAAGTCAGTGTATATGGTATCAATTTGCCTGCGTTCATTAAGGTGTCGAGAAATATAATCAGTAAAGTTTATCAAATTGGATACGGTTGATCTATTTTTCATAAAACCATGTTGGCGAGTAGTAATAAATGAACGAATATGATTGTATGTAACTTTACAAAGAATTATTTCAAATAATTTCGCAAAATTATTCACTACAGTAATAGACCGATAATTCAAAATATCTGCTTTGTCGCATTGCTTAAACACCGGTGTAACTCTTCCTATTTTACAAATATCGGGAATGATGCTTGATTCAATGATTAAATTTAATATGCGTAGAAGTGGTGTAGGGAAACTTTGTAAACAGTCTTTAATAATATAAGCCGGAATTCCATCCGCTCCAGCAGTGTTATTGACTTTTAGCAGCATTTTCAATATCAACTTCATAAATTTTCTTAATATTACAATTAGGATAATTGGAATTATTGACAGTATTTGAAAAAGAAAAATAAGTGTCATGATTTATAAACACACTTTTAAAATTTTTAGGAAAAGAATCAACAATGTCTTTAGAATTAGTAAGTTTGATTCCATCCAAATGCATATTTCCGGGAATTCGTGTAGTTGACCTTTTTATGTTAACATAATTTTTTTTTGGTTCACGTAATATATTTTGTTCTATTTGATTAATATAATATTTATGATCAACTTTAATAAGATTATGAATTTCACGCCTTAATCTATTAATCTTTAATTTTACATAATCAATTTTTTGTTTTTCAAAAATTTTAATGGCACGATTTTTACTCTTTATCAGCTTTCTCAGAAATTATTATTTGAATTACTTTTTCGAACAGAAACAAATATAGATATAACTTTAGTAAGCAATTCATATAAAGCATTGCAAGCCTCAATAAGATCATTTAGCATCATGACAGCATTCCAATTAATTAAGGATATTTCACTATATAAAATTCTCAGGTCAACTTTGGAAAAATCATAAAACATTTTGAATGAAATTGAATTAAAATTAGAACGTATTTCAGTAGTTTAGTCTACTTCACATAGTAATGCTGGATGATGCAAGTCTTCATTAAATAATCCTAATTCATGGCAGACGTTAGACTTTAAATTTGGTCCGCTAATAATAAGATCAAGTACCCTTTGATTATAGTTCAACACGGTGTTATGCTGAGTTAATTTATTAAAGTGCATAAAACTATTGTATGTTGCAATTTGGGGAGTCAAACCTTCACCACAAGTTATAAATGAATGTAAATTAGGTAAATTAAAATCACCAAGAATTAATAGTACAATTAAATTTTTGCTCCAAAAACTCAAATAATAAAAAAGGGGGAATGTATACACATGCCAAGAACAATATTCTATAATCTAAAGTTATCTTAACAATTACCAATTCAATGTTGAAATTATTAGACGTACAAATTAATTCTGATTGAATATTAGATCTAACAGCTATTAAAGCCCCTCCACCACGTCTATTTTGACGATCACATCTATACACATTGAAGTTATGCGGAAATAATTCGGAATCTTGGATGTAGCCATGTTCAATCAAGCAAAATATGTTACTGCTATTTGTACACACATGATCATAAAATAAATTAGTTTTAGAACCCAATTCCCTGACATTTTGGTAATAAACAGAGAGCGTAGTATGTCGGGAAGTACTCAGTTTTCCTCGATAATTTTAGGAACATCATGAAAATACTTTATCTTCAGGTTGGTTTCTCCATTCTCTGATCGACGCTTCAGCTCATCACGAAGGGATTTTTCATATTAAATGTGCCTTGGGGTTTTATCATTTTTTATCTGAATATTTTTGAATATAACCATTTCGCGTAGTTTCTTTGAATTTTTTTTAATATTAATTTTGTTTCATTGGGATTGTTGAAATTAATTTTAAAATTAAATCAATTTAAATCATTAAATAAACAGTCGCCTTTTGGGAATATTAAAATGAACTTTTTCCGTTCTTTTGCGTAATGAAACGTTTTGTATACGTGTAATCGAATTAAGCGTTTAGCGTGCGGATATCTTGGCAATATGGGATTTAAAGTTTAACCTGCATTTAATTAAACTGCTTACGGGATTACAGTTCATTACTGGTGTGGATTTGGATTTGTAAGAGTAAAGCGGGTAGTAGGGGAGAGATTCGAGCGACTTTTCTGAATCTAATTTCGCCACCGCCACCACCCGGAGACGGATACTGCAAAACCGAGTTTTTGGCCACTTTAAATCTTCGAAACAGTTTTAAACTTCGTTTTATTCTACCAGACACTAAACGTTAAATTAATAAATAATTATATTTGAATTGACTAACTAAATTAATTTAAATTTTAGAAAATACATTAATACTCTTTGTACTTGTATACAAATGAAATTATCTCGTATCGCGTTACAATTTTTTTCCTCTCTGCCGAAATAATAAATCAAATACTTGATGTTAAATCAAAATCAGATTACAGTTATAAATTTGACGCAATGATACGTGCATTTTGTTTTATTATCCCAATGGGAAAATTGTTATATGGAATGCTCTCCGTGCCGTTCGTCCGAAATTATGTAAAATTTCAATTATCCGCGAGTAGTAACAACCCTGACGGGCTGGCCAATCGTGGGGGGGTAGCGTCCGTTATTAAATAATACTTTCGGCATCAATTAGGAGCGGAACGAGAAATAAATCCATAATTCAAAATTAATTTCCGCACGAAAGTAGTCGATTCGTATGCATGCAGTACGAAAGCCCGGCGGGGGTGAACCAAGGGGTGGGGAGAGGGGGGTAGGAATTCGCCGTTGGAATATTAGTAGGAAAAGTGGTTGAATGACGAAAAGTTTCGCACAATCGCGACCCGGGCGCGTTATTGTCAAGGCCCGAATCATTGCCTTCCGTTCTTTTGCTCTCGATAAAGTTATATCGTCGCCCCATTTGTCGTGTTTTTGATTTTTTTTAACGTATACATATGTTAAAGGTTGTCCATTTTGTTATACATATTGGATCATTATAAAATAAAATACTAAAAACCTTTCTAAACTGTGAAAAATGGATTTGAGTGATTTATTTCATAATTGGATTGTAAGAGTACGTGAAAATGCTTATAGTTTGTCACTTTTTCACTTGGTTTATTTATCATTAGATTTACATTTTGGTCACAAAGTGACCTTTATCAATAGCAAAACTAGTTTGTGACCGAAATGTACATCTAGCGATAAATAAACCGAGTGCTAAACTAGTGTTTTATTTAATCAAGTTTATCTTCACGTAACTCATCCAATTAATTTATTATATTGGGTCATATATTTAGATTTTATTGAGTGAATTTTAACAATATTATATACTTTTAATTGGCAATATTAAGGAAGTATTCAAATGTAATAAAAATAAAATGAAAAATCCAAACAGATCCAAAGAGAAATTGTGCGCAGTGATTATTCGGTGAGTAACGAGGCAGAAGGCTTTTCAGTAAATTCGTCGAAATGGCAATACAAACCCAATAACGGCTAATCCCTCACACGCGACGAGCATTTTAAACTACCCCTTTTTGGCTAGAGTTCCGGTCAGGGTCTACTCCCCTTTTTTTTTGTTAATGCGAGTGTCAGGATGTATTTTGTTAGATATTAAAGCAGTAGGACATTAGACCTGAATCATAACTATATTGTTAGATTGATTACATTTTAAGCAGTATTTTTATTAGAATTTCTAATTGTTTTATTATAGAGTTCAACTAGATTTAAATAAATTTTAGATTCGAAAGAAAGCGACATTAATATTTTTAGAATTCGGTAAGCAGATTCTTTTATATAAATTAAGAGCAGATTCTTCTCAATTTTAATTGTTTGCTCAATTAAATAGATGATGAAATCCGCTTATAGAATACCTGAAAATTGACAATTAAAATTAACTTAAAATTAGTAGAATTGTCCATATTTCTGGATGAATATTAATATAAATTAGAAATAAATACTGAGAAGTACGTTTTATTTCTGATTTATATTGAAATCAATTTCTCCAAGAAAGACCGACTGAAATAATCATATTAAAATGAATCGAAAAACCACAAAGACGCTGACACGAACCGCACCACAAATTGGCACCCAACGTGGGGCAATAAGAGGTTAAAGCAAGTACGAGAAATACGAACATGCAAATATTGTACAAACCTGCAAAAGTTTACAAGGAGTAAGAAAGCACCGGAGATGATGCTCACTCAGGGTTAGTTGAAAGAACTGATCAAGGTCATCGTCCCAGCTGCAAAACCCAAACAGCTAATATATTTCCCGCTTCGATTTCATGGATCCCGGATGGGAATAGCCAATATGAACGATGAAAAATAATTCAAAAGAAAATAAATAAAAATATATCAAGCAAATATTTTGCGTATGTTGTAAAGATCGTAGAGTGGGGTAAAGGCCACTCACCTACTCTACATATTTATATCTATTACTTTAGACAACTATGTCTTCTTAATTTCTCAATCAACTACAACAATATCACTGTTGACATTTAATAAATTTGAAATCAATGTTTTACTTTATGTTTTGTAAGGTGTGTGGATTTTAATTATTCAACCTTCCATTTAAAATTTAGCCTATAGAAATCCATTTATTTTAATCACTATTTATAATTTAGTTTATTATAAACTACAACAATATTAGGGATTCGGTTAAAAAAATTGAAACCAGTATTACAGCTTTTATATCATTATATATGTAGGATGGGTGGGTGGCCACAATCCCACCCTCCAATTAAAATGATATTAAACTACTATTTATCTGAAAGATATTGAATTAAATATTATACAGGGTTATTCACGCTATACGGCACGGAATATTGTGGCCAAAATACGTGACTTTCAAAAAGTTTCACTTTGGGGATATATGGGGGTCTATTAGGGCTACTTTTTAAAATTACTTTCATAATATACAGGGTGTCCCAAAAACCCTAAAAGTATCAAAGTTGTATTTTTTTTAATGAAACACCCTGTATTTTATTGCATTTTTGGATCATTCGATAAAAATAAGTGTGTGTTTTAATAAGGTTTTTATTAAATAAACCTTAAGGTTTTTGAAATAATTTGAATTTTGTAAAAATGTAACTTAATTTTCATGTTTCAAATACTTAAAAAATAATTAAGTTATGCATACCAAATTTAGACTGAAATGTAACAATAGATCATATTTTATTTTCCAAGTATAATAAACTTGACATCTTATGCCGGGTGTAAAAAAATTGGAATTAAACAAATGAGAACTTTAAATGGCTATAACTTCATTTATTTAAATGAAACGCTATATTTATTAATTTATCAGCAAATGCACGTTTTAATTACCTTTCGAATGGTATTTAAATCTTAAGTGTTAAATCTTCTCGTTTTTGCAGAAAACGCCAAAATATAGTTTATTGCACCGTTTTAGTACTTTTTAAGTAAAACATTTTATCTATCTAGTTTTCTATGGTATGTAAAAACGTCAGATAATTAATTTATTCTGTCATTTTAGTTTAAAAAAACCTGTCTTTTGTTATAGTTGTCTTATTTTGCATTTTTGTGTTAAATCGTTAGTAATCGTTATTGTTTGAACATCGCTGTTGTATTTTTTGGTAAAAAATGAAGATTTACTCAAAAGAATTATTTTCATGCTTGGAGAATGTCATCAAAATTGTTTATTGGCTTGTCGAGTTTATACTAAAAGGTTTCCCGAAAGAAATCACCCCAAGCCAGCCATTTTTGAGAGACTATTAAACCAGTTTAAAGAAATTGGAAGTGTCAGTTATAAAAACCTCAGTATAAGAAAATTTGTGTAAATTTTCATTTTTTACTATGACATACAACAACCATGTTCAAACAATAACGATTACTAACGATCTAACACAAAAACGCAAAATAACACAACTATAACAAAAGACATCCTTTTTAAACTAAAGTAACAGACTAAATTAATTATCTGACGTTTTTAAATACGATAGAAAATTAGATACATTAAAATTTTTACTTAAAAAGTACTAAAACGGTGCAGTAAACAATATTTTGGCGTTTTCTGTAAAAACGAGAAGACTTAACACTTAAGATTTAAATACCATTCGATAGGTAATTAAAACGTGCATTTGCTGATAAATTAATAAATATAGCGTTCCATTTAAATGAATGAAGTTATACTCATTTAAAGTTCTCATTTGTTTAATTCCAATTTTTTTTTACACCCCGCATAAGATGTCAAGTTTATTATACTTGGAAAATAAAATATGATCTATTGTTACACTTCAGTGTAAATTTGGTATGCATAACTTAATTATTTTTTAAGTATTTGAAACATGAAAATTAGGTTACATTTTTACAAAATTCAAATTAATTCAAAAACCTTAAGGTTTATGTAATAAAAACCTTATTAAAACACATACTTATTGTTATAGACGGATCCAAAAACGTAATAAAATACAGGGTGTTTCATTTAAAAAAACACAACTTTGGTACTTTTAGGGTTTTTGGGACACCCTGTATAATATGAAAATAATTTTAAAAAGTAGCCCTAATAGACCCCCATATATTCCCAAAGTGAAACTTTTAGAAAGTCACGTATTTTGGCCACAGTATTCCGTGCCGTATAGCGTGAATAACCCTGTATATTCAGCCTCTAATTATAAAAATATTAAACCGTTGGCTTTTGGGAAAAATTTGAAGAGAAAAGAATAATCCTCAAGTCTTATAAATAAATACGTATATAGTAAATCCAAAGGATGAGATACATGACACCCATCCACCCTACATATACACCCATGAATCTCAACCACAGAGACTTCTTTAGTTTTAAATAAAATACGAGTATTAGTGGTGATATTTAGAAAATTTTAAATTACTTTTTTAGCTTATGCATATTTGTACATGTAGGGTGGGTGGGTGTCCTCTATCCTACCGTCCGAGCATCATAGTATTAGATATTGGTTTATTGGAAAGTAATTAAAATTAAATAGAATTATCATTTCATGGCATTACTTTTTGGGTATTTAATATTATTTATTGTTAAGACTTAAGTCCTAAGTCTGTACTATATGTACTCTGTAAATTCATTTCTTTCTAAATACTCAATTAGATATTTTGAGCGAAATTTAATTGGCGCAGTCAGTAGGATTAAGGTAAAAGTATTCTGTGCGATAATCAGATCATACGATTTTTTTACTATTTGGCAAATATTTACAAAAAATTGAGTAAACTATTAAGATTAGTCTTTTTGCGTAAACCTCATAGTTTTCAGAAATGAATCACACATATAACTTTGTTTGTATAACACGTAATTAGCCTTCAACCTCAACAATCTCATAGTTTTCGACAAAAACGTAAGAAAATGCTATGATGACCACAATACCATTTTTTATGTTTCTTTACATTTTACAACATTTAATTATAACCCTCTTATGATTTACTGATTGGAGGGTGGAATAGAGGCCACCTACCCACCCTACATATACATGATAACTTAAATTTGTCGTAGATTAATTTACTTTAAGTTTGATAATGGTCAGTTAATGATCGAAACTCGAGTCACTTAAAAATAATGTGTAATATTAACAAAGTAAACGTTTTTGTTTAACTTAAATTGCTAATCTTTCATGATTTTGCTGCTAAAAACAGGCAAATCCTTTATGCAATAAAAAATAAAAACAAAATCAAAAGTTTAAGTTTAAAAATAAATGAGTTTTTTAGCGAATATTATCTAATTTAGATTTAAAGTTTGTCCACCCATCATGAATAAATTTTTTTACTAATTTACTCACTCAAAAATGTTACCTTTTTAATTTCTTTTTTATTCAAAAAGTTTTATAATTAATTTCACTCAAAACCGCAAGACGATCAGTAATTGAGATTTACATGTATATGTAGGGTGGGTGGGTGGCCTCTATCCCACCCTCTAGTCAGTAAAATATCATCAAAAATTATTAGAAAAATTTGTATGAATAAATCTCAAAAAATTGCAATTATTTTGTGTTTATTTATATTTTACAACTTTTAATTTATACCCTCGCTTATGTTTTACTCATTAGAGGGTGGGATAGAAGACACCCACCCACCCTACATATACATATTAACTTTAATCGCCTCCCGGTTTGCAATGACTTCAAATACATGATTCAATTATTCGCGCCTGGTCAGCACGGTAGTCACGGTTCAGAAACTAGAAGGAAAAATTTGGTTATGTGTTGATTACTATTCAATAAATGTCGTAACCAAGCCAGATATCTATCAATTCTCAAGGATCTATGATCTTCTCTACTCGACACGAGAAGTCATCAGCATCTCCACCTTGGACATTTAATCGGGTTAGTACCACGAGATAAGACTTCCATCGGATTATACCGGTATAAACGAATTCCATGCGCCAACAACATTTAAAAAAATGATAGTGATGATGACTGAGTGAAGACCTGAACGAAGTCAATTAAACTACCCATATACTTGGATGATTTGATAATGCTCTCAAGCTCAATAGAAGAACATTTATAAGACCTGAAAAAGCTGTTCTGAATCCTAAAAAACTACCAGTTAAAATTTAATCAGAATAAGTGTAGTGTGTTGATTTCACGAATATGCACATCATCGGTCTAGTCAGACTGCTTCCCAATCCACACAAAGTCGTAGCGATAATCCAATTCTCAGCTCCGAAAAACATCAAACATCTCCTATGATTTCTGCAAGCATGTAGCTGGTTCAGATAATTTATTCTGGACTTCGCACGAAAGGTCGTCTGGAAGTGGACACCAATGCAGAATAAAGCTTTTGAAACGTTGAAGCAAACCTTTTTCATCACCCTGATACTACAGTCAGCCGATCAAACTGCCCCATGTGTACTAATGACCGACGCTAGTGCATACGCTTTTGGCGTAGCTTTGATGCAGGGGGTAAAACCCAACGAAAGACCAATTGAATACTCCAGTTACCTCCAAAATAGAGCAGAGATGAACTAGACTGTATTAGAGAAAGTTAACAATAAAATATTGTGAGCATTACAGAGTACTGGTGAAAAACAAGTAAGAGTGAAATTTATTCGAACTGTGACGCATTCTTCAAGAGAACACTCAGTTGGGGATGGGGATGAAAGAAGTCCAATTTGCCAAGCCTTCTAGCTAGAAAGTTTCCTCCCCGACCAGGATCCTGCCGCTGATTTCTGCCGCCTCCACCACCGCCTTGAACGTCTGGCATCACCTGCCAGTCATCTCTGTGGTGATGACTTCCGTTTAGGTCGCAGTATCTGTCATCATTTTATCTGCACGATGACAAGCTGCGATCCTGATTCGAGCTTCCCAATAACTTTGTTTACTTCTGCCGTGGCGAGGTGGCTGGCGAGACTCTTGAAAGTCTGCACGTGCTCTTTGATCTCGGCTTTGGTGTTCGCGTTGGCCTTAATGAGCGCCACCATCTCTCTTGAGATTTTGTCCAGTTGCCCATGGACTGCGAGTATCACCTCGATCCTCCCTCCTACGTTTCTGCGAGCCCTGGGTGTCATCGTATACCATCGTCTAATAGCCGATATTTGCGCCCTCGCCTGGAGTTGTCAGAGTACAGTCCATCGCAGAACTCGCGGCAGCCAGACTAAGGGAAAAAGCACTACCTAATTTACTTATAAGATCCCGTAGGGCGCAATGGGAAGAAGGACCTCCTCGATTTAAAGCTCGATCTACCGAAGCACTGCCATTTTCAAGCTTGTCCCTTGAATGTCAAATTTCAGGCCCTATGGGGCCGGTCGTCCAATTTTACTATCAGGGGCTTGTACGGTGCCCTTAGAGGAGGGTTGACACCGATTTGCAGCTCAGAATTTCGACGCACTACCGAGATACCGCCGACACCAAAATTTGTGTCTGTAATCTTGGTACCACACCAAAGACTACACTACCCTAACTGCACTAAAGTCTCTGCCCGTTAACATCCTCAGTCGTGCTATAAGGTTAAGGGTTTAGAAAGCTTTTCAGGTTGGCCCTAAGTATTACCTGCACTCCAAACTTTACATTTATAGCACCAAAACGTCCAAAGTTATTCCCAAAAAACTGAGACTCGCAAAGAAGCACGTCTTCGCTTCGCCATCGTTCGACAAGTACTAGAAAAATTGATGTAGTCACCGGGGTTCCTCAAGGTTCACACTGCGGACGCATTTTTTTTATCCTCTTTATTAATGATATTAACAACTTTATTACAAATTGTAAAATATTAATGTATGTGGATGTTTAAAAAATGTTTAGAATTATTGATAAAGTGCATGATTGTAATCTTGTTCAACAAGATATTAATAATCTAATGAATTGGTGTATGTACAAATAATGGAAATAGGACCCTGTCATTTATCCAATCTACTGCCCTCTTCGGTTGGATGGGCTTTACAACAGACCGGTTGCGTTATCCACCTGATATAACAGCTCTGCAGTCTTAAACATAGAGTTACTTGATAAGAATATTTGATTCCTTATAATAGAGAGCGGAGCAGATTATCTGAATTGCTTTTCAGCTCAGCTATTTTTGGACTTAGTAGAAGATAAAAACCTAGAAAAGCTATTCCAAAAACTAAAAAACATCCAGCACATAATTAATCGGATAAATTATAGTGTGTCCATTGCATGAAAATCAAATCACATCATTGGTCTAGTTGGATGCAGCTCAATCCAGATAAAGTAGTAGCGATAGACCAACGCTCAGCTCCGAGAAAAATCAAACAGTTCCTAAGATTGATGCAAGCTTGTAGCTGGTTCAAAAATTTTATTTATGACTTTGCACGAATTTCCAAACCCTTGACGGAACTAAGAAGAAAATATATCGCATGAAACTGGGGACCAATACAACAGGTAGCTTCTGAAACGTTAAAGCGAACAATGTTCACCACCCTAATACTACAGCTAGCCCTTTGTATGAAGGAATGACGCTAGCACATTCGCTCTTGGCGCAGCTTTGATGCAGGGGAAGAAAACCATCGAAAGATCCATCGCATATGCCAGAGCAGAGATGAACTACAGATCGAGCAGAGATCGAGCTTTCTAAATCGAACAGAGATGAACTACAGATCACATAAGGGGAAGCCTTATCCGTAATATAGGTAAGCCCAAAGTTTCGTAGTTACATTGAAGAAAACCCTTCTATCATCACAGACCATCAACTACTTAAGAGGCTAATGACACTGAAGGCGTTTTTACCATTGAATACACGCAATGGCAATATTTATGGACTGTAATTCTAGTGCCTATCTTTTGAAATATGCACTGGGTCATCTTACAAGATGAGCACTTCAACTAGAACCCTAAAACATTACCATACGAATATTTAATAGTAAAAAGGCCAACCGGACCAGACAGGATATTGCTTTACCGGGTGATGAATAGAAAAAACGAGATAACTTTCAGCATACGGGGTATCCTAAAGGTACTAGTTGGACTTTGGCTTGGAAATTACACAGAAAAGATCCAACTTTGGTGTTGAAAAAAGCTGTGTACAATAGTATGGATGGTAGAGAAGGTACACAATGGAAAGACTGCATATTTTCGCAGATGCTAACATTCCTAAGGAGCTGTTGAAAAATATTTATAAACAGAGAAGGCAATTGAGGCCAATGCCCAAACAGCTCAATAATATCGATGAAAAAGTTGTGAACGAGTTTCCAAAGATTATGCAATATCCTGATGATTCCATTATGAGATAATTACTAAATTTATATAATTAGTATTTAATAATAACAATACATATTTACATAATTTATTAAAAATATACTATTTTAAAAATCACGAGAGAAACGTAAAAATCATTCACTCGAACCACACCCTAAATTGGCGCTCAGCGTGAGGTAGTAAGAGGATAAGACGACTACGAGGAATACAAACGTACAAACATTGAACAAACGTTCAATCACAAGGAATCTGAAAGCACCTAGGACCAGCTGGAAGAACTGATTAAGGTCATCGTCCCGATTGAAAAAATCATACAGCTAACATATTTTTCGCTTTGATATAATGGATCCCGGATGGGGATAGATATAGTGAATGATTTCACCTAAACCCTTAATTTTTTCAAGGACTCGGATGATGTCGCCATCAATGGATTAGAAATGATATTTGAAAGCCCCGCTAGCATTTGATTGAAATGAGTAAAAAAAAAAAATTAAAAATGCAAAAAGTTGAAAAGAGACAACCCAGATGATCAGGCCTTACCCTCTTACAAGATCTTTTCAATCATTTTCAAGACAGCTTAAGACCCACTCGAAAAGATACAACACTTCATAGCGACGAAAGGAGAGTTATTCGCCTGCTTAGAGGATACGTTCTTGGAAAAAACACAGATTAACATGATCTACAGCTTACTACAGTACGAGATTTACGACAGGATTATACCAATACCGATGGGAGTATTAAATGAGCTACTGGAACAAGCATTAACTCTAGAAGCTCGCCTACACGTAAAATGCCTTGGAATACAGCAGAGCCCCGACACAGCCCTTACGAAACCGATGTAGAAATTGCCGTAACTATGGTCATGCCAAAAAGGACTGCCGAAAGAAAGAAAAAAGAACTTAGACGAATAAATCTCGAAAATTAAAATTCTACGGTTGGCAGAAACCCGTAAGAATGGGACGAAACCGCATCAAAGGGTTTTGCTCCACCTGCACTGAAAATATCCATTGGAAACATGGGAGTAATCTCTTATTTAGGAGCCTCAGGAGCCTATCGTGTCTAGCTAGTCTAGATCTTTTCGAAGAGCTGATAAAACAAGGCTACACGTGGAAGGCAAATACCCGTTATTTTTGTGTACATTCTCGACTCACTACTCACAAAAACGCTACTAGGCGTTGTCTTCATCTTCAAAAATATAACATGATCATTTTGGGACGAGGAAAGTGAAAGAGCTTTCGTTCAAAATGATGAGATCGGGTCAGCACCGGTCAAGGAGGAAGAATATCCGGAGATATCAATGTCTCGCCAATTGTGATCTCTCTTCCAGAGTCAATCGTTCATCAGTCCAGTCAATTTAATTACATGATGCAGGATGCTATAGAGCAGTTAAATCTACCGGAATAATCATACTCAGTACTAAGGATAAAGCACAAAACATGACACATTTGATAAAATTTTACGAGAATAACAGCACTTGTTTAATAATATTTATTTCCATTATTATTAGGTTTTCAAGTTCATCTGCCCCATTATTTCTTTTATAGATAGTGAATGATGAGGTCGCATTCTCAATTGGAATTACGTTGTTTTTGTGGCAATGTGGATTTAATTCGGATAACATACTACTAGGTCCACCTGTTGGTGAGGTTTCTGTGATAGTTTTAGATTATTTCGAGTTTTTGATTTGTTTTCCGTCCTTGCTTACTTTAAGAGAGTTTAATTCCTGATGAAGTGCCAATATTTTCTCTTCCTGTGTATACATAATCTTATTTTGGTGACTTATTTGAAATATTACAGCAGCAGTTTTTTAATGTAATTAATATGTGCATTGAATACTTATGGGAACCATTTTTTTTTCACACTTAATGCAGGCGGATATTCCAAAGTTGTTGTCAGATTTCGAACGTAAGTTGTGGTAGACTAACACAACTTACGTTGACACTATACGTAAAGTAGTAACGTTCAATAGTCTTATCGCATACTGAATTAATGCCTTAATTACATCTGTTATACTCTTACCATCGCAATGATAAAAAGTAAAAGCTTTAATCTGGGTATCTTCGTTTTTAATGGGCAGAATACTACTCGCGAAAGTCTTTGATAGGTCTGTATGACTTTGGCGTTAGATCAGCAATTCTGCCTACCTTGGGCAGGCTTTGAAGATTTTTGATAGGTGCGGCACCAATTCCTCTATGCCCATTTGTAACAGAATCCCATCCGGTTTCGGGGACTTGTACGGTTGGAACCTGCTGATGGCACATTTAATTTTACTGGATCTTGTGACCTCCGTGGCTAATCTCCAGTCCTTTTGGTCGGGCCTTTTAGGTCTTTGGCTGGGATTGTCTGACTTGTTATGTTCTGCCAGAATTGTTGAGGCTGGAAAGTGGACTTTTAATAGTTCCATGAGACTTTCCTCAATTGTTCCTGTGTAGGTTCCTTCCGGTTACTTAAGGAAGCTTACCTCTTTTGGCAGCACTGCCGTCCTTAGTCAGAACTTTGTGAATTCTTGAACATGCCGGAGTGTCGTTAATCTTCTCGCAGAACTTCCTCCACGAGTCCTTTTTGGCTTTTCGGATTTCTTTGTTATATTGATTGAGCTTTCCTCTGTAGGTGTTCCAGGTTTGATTGTTTTTGGCCCTATTAAATAGCCTTCGAACCTCGATCCTCATCTTTTCGAGGTTCTTGTTCCATCAGACTGTTCCGTAGCCCCTCTGCTTGGCTGTTTTTTCCGGACAGTTTTCCAGATAAGCCGTCCTGATGGCGTCATTGATTTGTTCCACTGCCAGCTCCAGCCCATCTATCTATCTTATCGATGCTGTACCTCTCTGAGGGACTCTTTATATCCTTCCCAGTTCGTCTACCTTGGGTTTCTGTACTTGCTCGTCATGAGAGATGTGACTAGATCGAAGCGGATTTGCCTGTGGTCGGAGTACGATGGTTCTTCTGACACATGCCAATTCGCTATACTATCACCCAGTACGTTAAAACAAACGATGTTTACCACCCTAATACTACAGCCAGCCATTTGTATGAAGGAACGACGCTAGCGCATTCGCTCTTGGCGCAACTTTGGTACAGGGGGAGAAAACCATCGAAAGAACTATACCATACGCTAGCCGTCTTCTAAATCGAGCAGAGATGAACTACAGACCACATATTGGGAAATTGCCGTAATATAGGTAAGCCAGAAATTTTGTGATTACATTGAGGACAGCCCCGCTATCAAGCTACTTAATTATTATTATTATTATTATTATTAATACACGCAATGGTAATATTTTTCGACTGTACTTGCAGCACCCATCTTCCGAAATATCCACTGGGTCATGTCACAAGTTGAGCACTTCAACTACAGCCCTAAAACATTACCATTGCGTAATGGTAGAAAGGCCAACCACATCGCCGATTTACTCTCCAGACTCCCAACACGTAAAACAGGAATTAAACAAATTACAATAGATTCGCTAAGAAAAAAAATGTCGAAATGTTTAAGCGTAATGACTCTGAGAAACTTAGTCAATGGATAGGAAATAGCTACATCCTCAACTATGAAATTCTCTACAGATACTCCCCTAATGATGGAAGAAACACGAATCATTCCAAAAAAAACAGAGTAAATAAGTCCTAAAAAATTTCATTAAAATCCTACAGCTAGACACTCAAAGTAACAGTGTAAATAAGTTCTAAAAAAATCATGATAATCCTTCAGCTGGACACTCTGGAATGGAACGAACACAGGAGAAAATCATTTGCAATTATTACTGGCCAGGAATAGGAAAAGATATTGCCGGTTACGTCAAGTAATACCAAGGGTTTCAAAAGTAGAAAGCAGCAAATTACAAGCTGCTCTGGACTATTCTAATAGAAGGTACGAGTAATCGCAACAAACCTCTTTGAACCACTCCCAGAAGTCCTAAATACAGATCCTCATCATAAAAGACAATGCCTCGAGATTGATCTACCTCTTAAAATAATGAAAACCACAGCAGGATAAGGTTGGTTTAATGTTGATTAAGTAAATGTTTCTGCGATGAACTTCCTGGAAGAATAATCAGCGACAATGGCACTTCTGATGCAGCATCACCGATTTACACCAGTATACCATTCAGCCACAAACACAGTAGAAATAACAAACAAAATCGACAATACAAGTTGTAATCTAACAAACTAATTGGCCATCAAAACTTCCAGCCATTAGATTTTCCATAAATTCGACTACATGCTGTTCTGATGGAGTCTTACCTTCAGCCTTTAGAAGTGAATACCGAATATCTAACGGCGTCAAATATGACATAAGGCAAATTATGAAAGATGACATTCACATCACAGAGATCACGAAAAAACTAAAGGAAATGGTCAATATATTTTACCAGGCCCGAGACCAACATGAAAAATTCCAGGATTAAGGAAAGGTTAAAGTAGATAAGAAGAGGGAAATAGCAGAAATGTATTTGGTATGATTCACTTTGCATACTTTTAGCAAAGCTGATAAGAAGACTTCATTATCAATTTTTGATCTATTGTTTCATAATGTTTCCACAAGAGATAAGTGAGAAAATTATGAAAATAAAGAATGATTTTAAAAGGTTTTTTAAATGAAAATTAAATATTTAATCAAAGTTGTTCTTGGCAATGAAAATTTTTAGAACTTCAGGTTACGTTGAATTTATATAACAAATTTATATTAAAATTTAAAAAAAAACTTGAGTTAAAAATGCTGCAGAAAAAAAGTTTTTCAAATTATTACAATGGTTATATAAGAAAAAACCCAACGATTATAATATTTTCTTTTCTGTAAGTATGTAATAGGATACATTAAGAGTTTAAGTATTTACTTTAAAAATTTCATTCGATAGAAATAAATTATTAACAGTTTACTTAAAACCTTATTACGCTTCTATATAAGGTTTTACGTTTATACTTTTTAAAAAGTTAATTTCATTAACGTAAAATATTTACATTTAATTCTTTGAATTTACCCTCAAAATCATTTACATAAATTCCTCATGTCCCAATTCGCGTCAAAGGAAATATACATCTATTAATTTCGCGTAACCGTACCGTGAAATTGAAGCGAGTTACACACACACACATACAAGTCAAAAACTGATGTAAATTTACAGGGTCGCACGAGATCCCACTTCGACACGAACAAGGTGGAAAAATTGAAAAGCCCTACTCCCTAACGTTCGCGACGTTTCGAATGTTGTTCCCCGTCAAAGGTTCACCCCCTTACCTAACCACCCTTTTCTAGGTCGTCCCCCGACGCGCCTTCTTCTTCTTCTTCTTCTTCTCCTTCGTCGTCTCCACTTCCACCTGCTCCTCACGGAGACACGATCGCAAATTCAGCGCACCTTTGTCGCATTATCGGCACGCCGAAGCTCACGAAATACGTGATAGCTTAACGCATTGTGTATTTATATTAGAATAAATCCACTCCTTCCGCTTATAAAGGTCTCCGCGCTCTGATAAATATTGTAGTCTCGAGATTTCAATTTGCGCCACCCTAAGATAATCCCGCTCATTTAGAATTCAAACGCTCGCGCGTCTTCTGTGAATTATATATTATGTGTGCGACTATTATTTATTGCTTAATTAGCGGACATAATGCGTTTGAAAGTTTCGTAATTAACTGAATTATTAATTAACTTTCTACTGTGTCGACGTGGGCGCATTAATTAATGTCTAAAAGTATATTAAAAATATTAAAAAATTATCTTCTTAAACGCGTAACGTGAAATATAGAGAAGTACTTGAAATCTCGCATGTTCACTCGTCTATTATTTATTGTGCGCGATATGATAGAACGCCGTGAATTATATAGTCGCGGTCGTGCTAGCAAGATGGAGCTAGCGTGTGTGTGCGCGCGTTAGAGAGAGATGGAGGAAAAAGTGGGACGAATTCGAGCCTCTGCCCAATATTTTATTTGAATAACGAGCTCGCCGGTTTCGTTCAGAGCCGAACCTGATACTTCAGCTATATTTTAACTGGAAGAATTAACTTTCTGGATATATATTTTTTTTTCATCTTTTTGCCTCGTCTATATAAATCACCGGCTTCCGACATCTTCATATCTTTTCCGCTGCGATCCACTCCGCGCTCGAAGCGAGGAATAGAAATTGATGTGAATTGGAATAAATTTGTAATTATATGATTTATAATTACTTATTGGATAAAACGTATTAATTCGCATGAAAAAAAAAACGCGAGAATAGCACGAGCAGCGTAAAATATCAGCGTCAACAATCAGAGAACAAACAGCACAGATAGTATCTGACATATTCTACATATTATAAGAGATATTCCGTTATTAATGGTAAAGGACAATATAAATATAAAACAGATAAATAATCACTTGTAGTTATAGGCAGCCTAATGTACAATTTAGTGAACATTTAAAAAAAATAAGGTTACCAATAAAATAAAGTCGTTAAACAGTTAACAAATTAGGTATCGGCACAGGGGCACAAATCTTCACACTGCGCGGTCTTTCGCAGTGGCTCTAGAAACGAAGAGGAAGACCACGGAAAAGGAAATTTGATGAGATGATAGGAGAAATTAGTAAAGTATTAGCAACCAAATTAATTTACGATTAATAATAACCAATGGATTAATTGTAGGTTATCTTAGTATTAATGATCAATAGCAATTCCCCCCTCAACAAAAAATAGTTTCTTATGGTCTTGCTTGTTTCAACGTTACACCAGGGAAATATTATAACACCATTTAGCACAAAATAAAACACAAACAATCGCACGCATGTGACTTGAGTGTCACAGAATATATATTAAATTGTTGTAAAATAAATCGCGCTTAGGTCAGTGTATTTACTTGGAGACTTTTTACCTACAGAATTGTTTTATTTTAAGAACGAATTAACGAATTGTTCTACGTTTGGAAGTTACTCTTCTTCTGGTGAAATTGGTGAGGGTGTATGTTCAGCCGGTTTGTTTATCACTGCGTCGATTTTGGTCTCGGTTGATGCGGTTGGGGAACCATGGCAGCGGTTAAGTCCATATTGTGTTGAGAAGAAGTAAACGTAACTATACATGCGGTAGCTGAAAACAGCATGGCTTCCTCCATTGGTTTTGCTAAAGTGGGTATCAAAGAATGCGTAGTAGGGAAATAAGCTTCAGAGGGGAGAAGGAACATAACTGCACCTGGGAAAGGAATTTTATCAATATTAGTTGAAGGAAACAGGGAATGGAGAATTATCGGGAGGGAAAATCGTTTACTAGAGCACTCCAAAAGGTATGATATCTATTTTTGGGCGATCCTTCCTTCTTGTAACGTCCTCATCTTCATATTTCTCTTGGATCCATTACTTCCTGTAAAGGCAGCAAAAATAGAAGAAGACCACTG
The DNA here is from genome assembly GCA_963969525.1 of Ontholestes murinus. Classification (NCBI taxonomy): domain Eukaryota; kingdom Metazoa; phylum Arthropoda; class Insecta; order Coleoptera; family Staphylinidae; genus Ontholestes; species Ontholestes murinus. Next base: position 2,582,318 of record OZ018394.1, on the reverse strand, counting down.
TGTGGGCATAATTTTACTATCAACTAATTTAGCTTGGGGATGAATATCTTTCTAAGGTCTTGGGCTTGTTATGCAGTCCCTAGAAGTAGGAACCATAAATGGAGTTTTTGAAACCCGCCTCTCGTGGATTCGCCTAGTATCTCCCTTCAGTGCCTCTTCTCTTACCCTCTTCTCCCTAATTGCAACAGCATCAGCAAAAAATTTCCTGCATTTCATAAGGCGGGATATATGGAGGAATATGCTTATTTGGCAACAGCTTTCAAATTTGGATAACTATCACTTAAAGGCATCCATCGCTCATCCACCGGCGCAGCAATATCGAGATGTTTTTATTGCATTTCAGATACATTCTTCGTTAGATCCAACGGAGCATTTACTTAAGGAATATATACTTACGTTTTAAAAATTCCTCTTTTAAACTTGTCTCTTTAATTTCTTCTCTAATTACTATTATTTACTATGTCTGATTTTATCTTATAGCAATGTTTAAATAATTCTATTTTTTGCAAAAAGTGAAATAAAAAGTGGTATAAAAGTTATAAGTTTTCTTTATTTAAAAAAAAATTGAAAATGTACTACGAAGTTAACGCCGAGAAGATTCAAGAATTAAATAATTCTAGTTTTTTTGTTCTTCAAACATTTCAATTTTTTTTTTGGAATATTGTTTTTTTTAGATATTTCTCTTCCAAATTGCAAATATTATCATTAAATTTTCCCGAGTAGCTTCTATCTGTCTCTGTATTCACTATGTTACAAAATGTCTCATGTTATTTTAATTCATCAGAATTTCTTTTTGATATTCTTTAAATTTAATTATCTAATTAATACAAAACTTTTTCACCAATGGTTTGAAAAATTATTTCATCGTTCTTTTATTTAATTTTACTGTAATTTTCCTTTCAGAGTATAAGAATTTTATTAGACATTTCTATAAATTTGTAATAACTTCTTAAATTTCTGGTATTTTCTCTTCTTACTTTTAATGAATTTATGGATATTTTAAGCAAATTAGGAAAATGTTTCTTGAATTTTCCAGGAATGTCTTTTCTAGATTTCAAGAAAAAATTCTCTTACAGTTTTTGATATTCCTTCACAACCATTATAATTTATTCAAGAACTTTCCACAGTACATAATTTTTTCTTTCTGTTTATATTCTTTACTTTATTTCATCACAATTTTCTAGTACGTATTTTTTTAAATTTTTTCTTAATTATGCAGAAACTTATTTTCCAAACTACAGTTTTATTTTATGTTTAACAATTTTACAGCATATTTTTCAGCATGTCTCTTGTTTATCTTATAAGAGTTTTGAGCAATTTTTATTATACTATTTTTGTTATTCAAGTTTTTATGATGACTTTGTAAGCAATTTCTCTTCTAGATTTCTAGAAATTTTCTGAAAATTCTTTTGCATTTTCTGAGAATAGTTTACTAATTTCTCCTCTAAACTACAACAATTTTCTTTACTTTTTTTTTGCTAGTTTCTTTTTATGAATTTCTTTCTTCTGCAAATTCTCTTCAATTTTTCAAAACTTTACTTTCTAGCAATTGCCATCATTTTCCTTGATTCTACAAAATTTCTTGTTTCATCTTATCACAATTTTTTAATAAACTCTTTTATATATGTTTTAATTATAATATTTTCTTGTTATTCTAGAAGTGTTTCTTTTAAAGGTGCCAAATTTTCCAGCAATTTCTGTACTTCTAGAATGCTAAAACTAAAAAACTTATATTCTAAATTTCTAGACTTATCTCTTCTATTTTTGTGAAAATGTTTGCATATTTTCTTAAATGATTGATGTTCTTTCACCATCTCTATCAATTTTTTCGTTTTTTGTTTGTTTTAAAGGTTTTTAATGCACTAGAATTTTCTATCCATATGTTTTATAGATTTATAGATTTTTTTTACCTAATCTCTTCGTTTTTTGAAAACTCTTCCCGCCTGCCAGTTTTCCAAGTACTTTCTACGAATCCTCGATTTGTATTATGATAATTTTTTAATAAATCAATTCTCTTTTGTTTTATACTTCAAAAATTTTGTTTGAGGGATTATTTCTAAAAAAAATTCTTTTTCGTAAGAATTTTCCAGATTTTTTTTCAAGAAGCTAGCTAGATGATTTTAACAATTTCTCTTCTAGATTTCTAGAACTTTTGAACGAATCCTCTTTAATAGTTCGAGACCTATCTAACATTCCAATATTTTTTGTTTTATCTTAACTATTGGAACGTTTTTATTTTTCATATTGAAGTTTTTGTTTCTCATAAATTTCTAATCTGCGAAAAGTGTCTTCTTCTAAAAAAATATTTTAGTTTTTAAGTGGTGGTACTACTGTTTCTTATACTTCTTGTTAACCAATAATAGTCATAATAACTGAAATGATGTATTATATTATAGTAGTTATTAAAAATAAATTCCATTCAAATCAAATAAAGCGTTGAATTGTTATAAACAAAAGAATTTAAAAAAAATGAAACTTTGAAGCCAAATTCCGGCTTAACCGTAAATTTTTGCGTTAAATCGTCATATTTTGACCTCAGGAATCTATGGTCCAGCCATTTCCCCGCATTAACGGGACACCCTGTATATTCCCTTTAGTATTAAGATTTTTTTCCCTATGGTGCTAATTTTTTTAAGAAATTTTTCCTCTAGATTATAGATTTTTTTCTTACAAACTATGGGCAATTTTTTTTCTAGATCAGTAGACATTTTGGGCAAATTTTTCTTTAATATTACAAGATTGTCTCCACCTTCAATTTTTACAGAACACTCTACGATTAATATTTTATCTTATACGAATGCTTTACTAATTTTGTTTTTACTTATATTTTTGGAATCTATTTTTCAAACTACTAAGAAGTTCCTCATAAATTTTCTTTCCATTTTTTGATAATTTCTAACAACCTACCAACTTTTCTCATAATTTCATTAGAACTTTTCAACATGTTTTTGTTTCCTTTTATGATTGCAAGATTTTTATTCAAGAATTCTGAATTATTTTTAGAAATTTTTCTGCTATAATTTTTGAATTTTTCAAGAATTTGCCTTCCGAGCTACGACAAATATTTCCACGAATCTAAAAGTATTCAATAATTTCTTGTCTAGATTTGAAGAACATAAGAAAATTCTGTTTTCTTTCTGTATTTCTTTCTTTTAAATTTTTTTTAACACTTTCCACGATTTCTTATTTTATCTTATGAAAATAATCTAATAGTTTTTTATCTTCATTTTAATTTTCATACAATTTCTCATAATTTCGTCAAATTTCAAATATTTTTTTGATAATTTATCAAAACACAATTTGTTTCATTATCTTCAAAATTGCTAAATTTTTGAACATTTTTCTGGTCCTTACAGAATGCTAGAATTTTCGATAGATTTCATTTTGAGTTTTTCTAAAGTTTTCAGCAAGTCCTCTTCTAATTTTCACACACCATTTTCCAAAAATTTCCACCAAAATTTGGCTTTTTTTCTGTTGCTAGTTTCGAGGTACGTGAATACACTTAATTTTATAAGTTATATATCCTTTTTTTCATTTTGAAGGAAGGGATATCTAACTTATAAAAGTATTTGGTGTTTTTAATTTTTTTTTGCGATTTTATTTTTTATTTTTTATAATTTTCTTCGAAGAATTAAGAATCTTCTAGCAGTTTTTTTTTTACATTTTTAAATATATATCTTCCATCTTTCAGCAGTTTTTCTTTTAGATTTTAAAATTTCATTGCAAAATCTCACTCAAAATTTTCTAGAACATTTCAGCAATACTAATTTTTCTAATTCAGGTTATTTTAAATTTTAAGTTCTGTTTATTTTGTGTTTTAAACAACAAGAATTTTAACTAACGCACTTACTATGTTTTAACCACTAAACAATTATGTAATATATATACATATATTACAAATACACACGACTTAACTTTCGACGGTTTAATGTCATTATCAAGTTAAGTTAAGTGTTTATCATGAATTACCACGTAGTAACGGTCGCCACAATCCTTATGAACAAGAATTTTATTTGTGGATTGTTGTTAATAATTTTCGTTCTAAATTTATAAAAAAAATACTCTTTCATTTTCTATAATTATCATTCTAACATTTCCTGATTTATATTATTGAAATTTTCCAATATATTTTTTATTGCGAGAATTTTTCCTAAGGTGCTATATTTTTTCTAGAAATGTTTCTTCTAGATTGTAATTTTTTTTTAGAAATTTCTATTTTAAGCAGGATAGATTGTTTTTCAAGATGATTTGACAATTTCGCATGTAGATTTCTATTTATGCAAATTGTGAAATCAACTCTACACCATTTTGAAGATTTTTCACTGTTCATCTAATCGAATCACAATTTTCTATGAATTTTTCCTTAATATTCTCGTAATTATATCAAAGTGGAAGAATTCTCTTAAAAGTCTCTAAAAGGATTCAACAATTTTTATGCATTTTCCAACATAATTTTCTTCTTGAAATTTTTGGTTTTCTTCAAAAAGGATAGAATTTTACAGTAATTTCTCTTTTAGATTTTTTCATATCAGAATTTATTGTAATTACTTTTATTTCCTCTTAATTTTCCAGATATTTATTTTACGAGACTTTTCGTCATAGATTCAAAAACTTTTTAACAGTTTATATTTTAAATTTCTTAAATTATCTCTTTTATTTTTGTAAAAATTTTTGCATATTTTCATAAATGTTTTATTTTCTTTCACCATATCCATTAATTTTGTCTTCTTTTGTTTGTTTTTAAGGTTTTTAATACGCTAGAATTTTCTAGTCATTTCTTTTATAGAAAATAAATATATTTATAAAAAATGTCTACAAAATCTCAATTTTTTGAAAACTCCTCCCACCTGTTAGTTTTCCAATTACTTTCTAAGAATCCTCAATTTATATTATGAGAATTTTATAATAAATAATTCAATTCTCTTTTGTTTTCACTTCCAAAAATTTTGTTTGAGGGATTATTTCTAAAAAAAATTCATTTTCGTTAGAATTTTCCAGATTTTTTTTCTCCAAGAAGCTAGCTAGATAATTTCAACAATTTCTCTTCTAGATTTCTAGAACTTTTGAACGAATTATCTTTAATTGTTCGAGACCTTTCTAAAATTCCAATATTTCTTGTTTTATCTTAACTGTTGGAACGTTTTTATTTTTCATATTGAAGTTTTTGTTTCTCATAAATTTCTAATCTGCGAAAAGTGTCTTCAAAGATTTTATAATTTTTTAATAAAATTCTCGTATTTTTCTTAACAGAAACCGAGGATAAACAAAAGCTACTTGATAGCATATTTATAATAATATAATAAGCTCCAATGTATACAAAACAGGTCAATTATTAATAAAATATATAAGTCCTTTACGTTGTAGATAATTCACGAATAAATAGAAAAAACACGAAAATATTTTCGTAAAATCTACAACAAGATTTTACGAAAATATTTTCGTGTTTTTTCCATTTATTAGGTCAATTATTATTGATTTAGATAAATAACAATTAATACTTAATGAATGTCACGTATATATTTAAATTAATTTTACCTTGACAGTTGTAATACATATATTTAAGTCCTACTACACATCAAAAAATAAATAAATACTTTTACACTTAATAAAATTTAAATTTGAAATCTAGATGAAACACCAAAACCTAACCTTTTACGCAAAGGATTTAAATTAATAAACAGCATCGAAGAAACAAACTCACCCCTTGCAACAAACAGACATACCGATCGGAACGTGGTTCTAATTCGGAATGCGAGAGGGGTGGGGTGAGAAATAAGTAAATAAGTGTGTAAATAATGGTCTCGGCTACCGCCTAATAAGTTTAATTAATCCCGAAGAATTTTCGAAGGTCCCGAAGTATCCGTGCGCCGCTGGGGGGGCGGTGGCGTCCCGTCGAATAAATCTCCCCCTTTTTCCGCCGCGCGGAAAATGAATGAAAGCGAGACGAGGGCAAATTTACTTCAACTGCTCAAATTGTATCGCCATTAAATTCAATTCCGTTCCATCCAGATGATAAATTAGTTTTATATAACAATTGCGTTAAAATAATCTTGATGAATCGCGCGCGTTTCGGGACGACATTGAAGCCCTCCCCCCTGCAATTATTCATATTTTTTGACTGACGGATATAATGACACACGGAACCGGGAAGAAGATGAGATGGGGGGCCTAATCGCCTAGTGAATAGGAAATAAAGTCAGTGATATTAGAATGAGGGTTGCAATAATAAAGACAAATTATCAAATAGATTCTTCTTTACCTATTATTTCATAATGTTTTTCCAAAAGATAAGTGAGATAACTATTCAAGATATATCAAATAGATTTTATGCATATAATACACTATTAATTTACAATATATATAATATGTTACTTCTATTATTGATACTTGCTTTGCTAAACTCTTGATTATAAACTGGATAGGAATTAGGAATAATACACTTGTTATGTCTATGACCTGTATGTTCTTTGTAAGTTTTCTTTCTCTTATTTTACTAATTTTTTAAATCTATTATTTGGTTATGTTTATTTTTGTCTATTTGGTATCTATCTTATATTTATTTTATAAGTATTCTCTGTTTCTTGTTTGTTATTCTTCTATTTTATGTCTGTTTCTTCTCTATTAGTTTATTTTTTCTGCGCTCCTTCTATTTTTGTCTACTCTCTGTTCGTTTTCTGTATTTGCAACTATTTTTTTATTTTCTTTCAATCAGTTTTATCTCTATTTATTGGGTAGTACTCTATAATACACTACTAATATACCAACCATAAATATTCCAGCGTACTCTTGACCTACCTCAATAAATTATACATTAAGGTAGCGTAGCCTTGACCATTCTAAATAAACTATGTATTACGGTAGGTCAAGAGTACGCTGGTTGGTACAATGAGGTTGCAATTAGGGTCAATGTACGCTAGGGCAACCCATAGATTTTTGAGATAGGTCAAGATTCCGCTAGGTCAATTTATAGTTTATTAGGTTAGGTCAGGAGTACGTTGGGTTCAACCAATTGTTTAATTATTTTAGATACATAAATAATCATAGAAATCATTTACTTCACTTTACAAAATTACTATAATTCATAAAATTAAATAATAATCAAACGACAAAAGTTCGTATTAAAAAAAATCAATATCAAATAATATGTAATTATGTTCGCAAGCTGTTTATGTTATATCTTTCCCAAAATAGATAAAAATAGATCACTTGTAAGCATGTCCACAAAATTCTAAGCCAATTGGAGTGATAGATTATTTTTGAATTGATTTTAAATTGCTAAATGCAAATTTCATTAAAACTTGACTTCAAGTTTCGAGACTTGTAATTTTGTTTTCATACTGTTTACACTGTTTCTTTGACAAAATTATCAAAAACATATTATTTTTCAGCACATCTACAAAATTCTAAGAAAATTGGCGTGGCAGATTATTTTTGAATTGATTTAAAATTGCTAAATGCAAATTTCTTCAAAACTCGACTTCAAGTTTAAAGACTTTTAATTTTGTTTAGAAGCTGTTTATATTATTTCTATTTGAAACTGGTTAAAAGAAGATTATTTCCCAATGTGTTCACAAAATTCTAAGTAAATTGTTGAGGTGGATAATTTTTTAATTGATTTTAAATTTCTAAATGCAAATATCATCAAACCTCGATTTCAAGTTTAGAGTCTTGTAATTTTGTTTAAATGCAGTTTACACTATTTCTTGCTCGAAATAATTAAAAACAGATTATCTATAAGCATATCTACAAAATTATACACAATCTGGTATAGTATATTATTTCTGAATTGATTTTAAACTACTAAATGAAAATTTCGTCAAAACTCGAATTTAAGTTTGGAGATTTGTAATTTAGTTTACATGGTGTTTATGCTATTTCTTTTCCAAAATAGTTAAAAACAGATTATTTTGTTAGCATGCAAATAAATTTCTAAACAAATTGGCGTGGTAGATTATTTTTGAATCGATTTTAAAATGCTAAATGCAAATTTCATCAAAACTCAACTTTAAGTTTGGACACTTGTAATTTTGTTTGCATACCGTTTATACTATTATTTTCCAAAAATAATCAAAATCTGCTTATTTTTCATCATATCTACAAAATTACAAGCAATCTGGTGCGGTATATTATTTTTGAATTGATTTTAAATTGCTAAATGAAAATTTCGTCAAAACTCGACTTCAAGTTTGGAGATTTATAACTTTGTTTAGACGCTGTCTATACATTTTTTTTTCGAAAATAATTAAATACAGACATGATTACAAAATTCTAAGTAAATTTACGCTGTAGATTATTTTTTACTTAATTTTAAATTACGAAATACAAATTTCATCAAAATTCAACTTTAAGTTTGGAGACTTGTATTTTTGTTTGCATACTGTTTACAATATTTCCATTATGAAATAGTTAAAGATAGATTATTTGTCAACAGTTACAAAAAAATCTGACCAAATTTACTTGGTAGATTACTTTCAAATTGATTTTAAATTGCGAAATGCTAATTTCATCGAAACTCGACTTTATGTTTGGAGACTTGTAATTTTGTTTACATGGAGTCTACACTCTTTATTTCCTGAAATTCTTAAAACCAGATTATTTCTCAGCTTATTTACAAAATACTAAGCAAGTTTACTGAGTATATGATTTTTGAATAATTTTTAGATTACGAAATGCAAATTTTATCAAAACTCGACTTCAAGTTTGGAGACTTGTAATTTTGACTACATGCTATTTACACTATTCGTTTACCAAAATAGCTAAACATAGATTATTTCTTAGCATGCCTTCAAAGTTCTAAGGAAATTGATGTGGTAGATTATTTTTGAATTGATTTTAATTTGCCAAAACGCAAATTTCTTTAAAAGTCGACTTCAAGTTTGGAGACTTTTAATTTTGTCTACATGCAATGTACACTATTTCTTTTCCAAAAGAGTAAAAAATAGATCTTTTCTCAGCATGTTGACAAAATCCTAGATAAATTTACTTGGTAGTTTAATTTCGAAAAAAAATTAAATTACGAATTGCAAATTTCATCAAAACTCAATTTCAAGTTGGGAGACTTGTAATTTTATACAAAAGCTGTTTACACAATTTCTTTCCCAAAATTTTCAAAAAGTAAACATTTTTCAGTATGCTTACAAAATTATATGCAAATTTACTTAGTAGTTTATTTTTCATAAATTTTTAAATTATGAGATGCAAATTTCATCGAAGCTCAACTTAATTTTAGAGACTTCTAATTTTGTTTACACGCAGTCTTCATTATTTATTTCCTAAAATTCTTAAAACCAGGTTATTTCTTAGCTAGCCCACAAACTTCTAAGCAGATTTACTCAGTAGATTACTTCTGAATTGATTTTAAATTACGAAACGCAAATTTCATCAAAACTCAACATTAAGTTTGGAAACTTGTATTTTTGTTTGCATGCTGCGTACAATGTTTCCATTATCAATTAAGTAAAGATAGATTATCTATTAATATTTCCAAAAAAATCTGAGCAAATTTATTTGGTAGATTACTTTTGAATTAATTTTAAATTTCGAAATGCAAATTTCATTAAAACTCAATATTCAGTTTATAGACTTGTAATTTGGTTTACATGCTGTTTGTACTATTTTTATTTAATCTAGCTAAATATAGAAGATTGCTTTACAAATAAAATTCCAAGTAAATATACGAAGTCTATTAATTTTAAATTGATTTTAATTACGAGATGAAAATTTTATCAAAACTCAACTTTAAGTTTAGAGACTTGTAATTTTATCTACATGAATTTTAAACAATTTTCATTACAAAATAGTTAAAGACCGATTATTTCTTAGTATGTTTGTAAAATTTTAAGCTAATTTATAGGGTAGATTATTTTTCAATTGATTTTAAATTACGAGGTGTAAATTTCATCAAAACTCAGCTTTAAGTTTGGAGACTTCTAATTTTGTCTGAATGCACTTTACACTATTTTCATTACAAGATAGTTAAAGATAGATTATCTCTCAGTATTTTTGTAAAATACTAAGCAAATTTACTCAATAGATTATTACTGAATTGATATTAAATAACGAGATGCAAATTTCATCAAAACTCAGCATTATGTTTGGAGACTTGTAGTTTTGCCTATATGCACATTACACTACTTTTAACCTGAATTATTTTAATACAGATTACTTTTCAGTATGTCTATAAAGTTCTAGGATAATTTATTATGGTTGTTTATTTTTAAATCGATTTTAAATTACGAGATGCAAATTTCATCAAAATTCAACTTTAAGATTGGAGACTTGTAATTTTGTTTCCATGCAGTTTAGACTAGTCCTTTTTCAAAATTGTTAAAAATAGGTACTTTTTCAGCACGTACGCAAAATTATAGGCAAATTTACGTAGTAGTTTATTTTCGAAAAAATTTTAAATTACGAGATACAAATTTCATCAGAACTTGACTTCAAGTTTGGTGACTTGTAATTTTGTTTACATGCAGTTTACACTATCACTTTATCAAAAAAGTTAAAAAGAGTTTATTTCTTAGCATATTCATAAAATTCTAAGCAATTAAGTGGTAGATTATTTTTAATTAATTTTAAATGCAAATTTCATCAAAACTCGACTGCAAGTCTGGATACTTCAAATTTTCATTATATGTGGTTTACACTATCTTATCTTTCGCAAAAGTAAAAAATAAATCACTTACTGAGCAAGTACACTTATTTATAGGCAAATCTAGTTATTCGTTTATTTTTGAAAAATTTCTAAATTACGATATGCAAATTTCATCAGAACTTAACCTCCAGTTTGCAGACTTGTAATTTTGTTTACATTCAGTTTACGCTATTTCTTTCCCAAAATTGTCTAAAATTGAACATTTTTAAGTATGTCCACAAAATTATAGGCAAATTTATTTAGTAGTTTATTTAAAAAAGGTATATTATTTATTTCGCGAACGCGATTTTTTGTGAAGTTCCCTACAATTTGGGACTTGGACATACCATCTAATGTCTTATGGTCAGGTCTAGTCCATTCTACGCTCTCCATGAATTCCTGGAGATCTTTAAAATCGATTTCCTGTATATTTCTCTAAATTCCCGCATAAATGCCATGTAAGTTTCCTCAAATTTTCAATTTTAGCACAATTTCAATAACTTACGACGATTTATAAAGAATTGATTTATTTAAATTCGTTCATAATTATATACTAATCAAAGTTATATTTAATTATATATTATTTTAAATATAAAAATCGATTACTGTACTGTATTTTGTTTCTAAATTATAAACAGCTTGACCTTATATAAACGCTGGAAACTGTTAGTGTTATCTTATCGTTAATAGAGTAACATTTGCTGTTTCACCAAACTCCTAATTGATTTCACACCGACTACAACGACTACAGCGTGTTAAACCATCCATCAAACGTTGATGAAGGCGGTACAACAACCCACATCTAGTAATACGTTTAATATTCATTCCTGTAATTATTTTAAATTTAATTAACACGAATCGCAGTTCCGAAATGAGCTGTTAGCGAAACAAGTCAGGTCCATTTAAAAGCGCCGCCGTTGAAACTGTTTATGGCCTCCGATTTAATTAAAATATTAATAAAAAAAAGGAGAAGCACCCGGAAACCGCAAAAAGTTACTATTAAGACGGGAGAGAAAAGGTGGGAGATCGTTAAAGGAATTTAAATTAAATCCCGGCGCGTCCACCATTAATCTGACCCAATAAATTCGCCACCTGTAAACGTGTAATCAATTCCCGTAATTATAAATAATTGGTAATTACTTAATTGAATTTTAAATCGCGCTTTTATCCAAAAGTCGAGAAGGAAAAATTAACACACCCCGTGATCTCCTCTCTTTTCATTCTGACCCTCCTAACCGCCGAACAATGTGCTCGTTAAGTTTGTTGAGCTATAGATATTCCCAGAGTTTTTTTTATAATGTTATAAAAGGTTCGGAGGATGGGCGAGACGAACAAAAAGGTGGATAATGGGGCATTCGCATCGTATTCGAGCAGCGCGACTCAATAGTACGCCTTATTGTTCCCTGAAACAATCAAAGTTTTGTTTGTTGAACTTCGGAATTTGCATATTTAAAAATTTCACTCGTTGTTGGATTCGTCTCCCACGAGTATTACACAAATCCATTATGGAATTGGATATTACATATTTTATAATAAATGCATAATGATATATGGCTTGAATAATACACAAAGGGTTAATTATATTTTATAACATAAATAATTATAAAAGTATTTCCTTCATCTACAAACCACCAAGGGCTCTTCTACCTTTTAACATTCGGGCTATTTACTTTATATCAACTTATAATTGCACTCGAGCATTAAAACCGGGCCGGGCAAAATAATAATTTTAATCAATTTCCACGGGCGGTACAATTTCGTACCTTAATTAAATTTAATTCAGCATTGTGGAATATTCACAAAGGCTACCCGTTCTCATAAATTTATATTTAATTCGGAGCGTTATAATTAAAGAAAGTAATAACACGAAAGGAGATGGAGGGTGCACGAACAAAAAAAAAAAACGAAAGGAGCAGATCTTGGTGGCACTCAATAAGTGGAAACGATAGGGGTGCAAATGGTCGCCGGGAAAATCTAAAGTTGGAGATAACAAGCGGCGAATGGGGTTCGATATTAAGTTTGTTTTTTCTTCCTTTAAATAACCGCCAGACGTTTTAGTGAGTGCGGTTCGGAAACGGGCGGTAAGTGGCGGTGGAAAAAAAATGTAAAAGCGGAAAGAATTTGGGTGAAATGGAAATCGGTAGGTGTGAGGATGCAGTCAAATTGAAAATTTCTGTGGTGATTTTTTTTTGAAATTTTAATATATATTAAGAATTATTTCTTATTCCTATGCATTCAATTTAATTTTCATAAATAAAAAAATATATTAAGTGTTAAGTAGATACGTGGTCAGTCTAATAATTGAAATACAAACAAAAGATCTTTAATAATACAATGTTGATTGATGAGTTACGTGAAGATGATGCAATATAAAATTACTTGTAATCACTTTCTCCACAGTTTATTTTTATTTTGCTAAATGTACATTTCTTTTACGATGTAAACATTTATCTAGATATATGGCTGCACAAGATTACAAATTATTTTCAATATAAAAGCTCTTCAATTAAACAATACATGTACATTTACCTAAAAATTAAACATTAACGTTTATATAATTATGCATGCTTTTAATTACATTTTTCTGCTTGTTATATGAATTTTAAGGTAGTATTCTAACCACCCTCTAAATACATTTCAACTTAAATAAAAACACCGCTTTAATTTCTCTCAAATTAATTAATTATTAAAATTTTTCAGAATTTATAAGTAATTTTTAAGTTTGCAGCTTTTATTAATATTTTAAAACATAGTATTTTTTATCACCACTTTGATGATGGTATTCATATTTTTAGTAAATATGTATGTATAAATATACTATTAAATAAAACGTTTTATATTCTGTTAAAAATTGGTGCTGAAACGGTATTTTCTGGCATTGAATCTTTTCTTCTGCGTAATTAATGCATAAAATTGTAATTACTTAATATAAATTTTGGATATTAATTATCCCTAGTTATGGAAGAAGATATTTATATCATTCTTCTGTAGTTTTTTATATATATGCGTACTTTACGTCTGAAATGAGATGCATATTTTCGGGGTAGTCTACTTGATATATTATAAAGATTTGCGAACACGTGTTGAACGGCATAAGATCAAGCAGGCGTGCGAACTTAACGACGAAATTATGCAGTCTAACGTTTTTTTTTTCTTCCATCCGTATTATAGAGGAAAATTTGGAAATTAAGGTCTATTCTGCTGTGTAATAATAATTCGATTTCTTATGAACATTATGAACATAAGAAAAATTTTCTCGCTTTTATAATTATATATAATATTAAATTATACTTAGATTTATTAATATTATTTAAAAATAGTTAATATGTTTAATAAACATCAAATTCTTGTTCGACTGTTAAAGCCGTTACTTTGTGTTACATCTTGATTACGAAGCAGGTTAAGAAATCATAATACGGTGCTTGATAATGTCCGAATAGGACGAACCTATTCACAATAAAAAGTGCAATATTCGTGATACTAGCAAAGTGTTATTATACCTTAATTTACTTGAAGTAAATTTTGCTGCTTATTTCCCTTAAAAACTACTTCTGTAGAAAAATAAAACCAATGACAAAATGCAAGAAACAGTTATTTAAAAACCGTTAAAGTTTTATAAATAAAGGAATGAATCAAAAGGTAAAAATTGTAAACTCTCATTCAATAAATTTACCAAACAATTGTAGTGAAAATAGATCTCCATTTTTAAAAATCAAAGTTATTTACAACTTTAATATACAAGAGTAAAAATCCATAAGAAACAATAATTGAATGCGTTTAAACAAAAAATTAAATAAAACATCTAGGAAAACCAAATAGAAAGAAGTAAAATCATTGTTATTTTCCATTTTTTTTATTCTCAGGTAACTGACACGTGTTTCGGTCCTTACAAAACTCTGTTCCAACTTTGATAATAATCCAAATGAATGAAAACACGTTTACTGAAGAGTTTTACTTATTTCTATTTGAAAATTTGGTTCTATCAGGAGAGTAGCAGAACAAGTACTGTTTAGATTTTAAAAAAATGATAGTTTCCATGATGCAGATAGAAACTGTCGAGCAAATTTAAATTTACATTAAAAAACGATTTAAAAAAATTAAATTAAAATTCTTGACTGATTTAGCAAAATTTTTAGTAATTTTTCATGAGTTCCAAAATTTTTTAAATGTTTAGAATTATCTCTTAGGATAATTGTCTAGAAATTTCTCCGGCAGTTTTATAGAACATAATAATAATCTTTCAATTTGAGTAATTTACAGAATTTTCCTTGAGGATAAATGAAATTGCCAGCAATATAACTTCCTGATTTCTAGTCTTTTTATATTTTATAATTAGTTTATTTATAATATTTTCGAATTATCTTCAAAGGTTTCAAAATTTTCTAACAATTTCTCTTCAAAATTTATAGATTTTTTTGAGCATTTTAAAAATTGTTGGTAATTTTTCGTGAGGATCCTAAATTTCCAAGTTCTTCTTTAAAATCCTATGGATCTCCGGGATGTTAAAATTTTCTTTGAGATTTTTAAAATTATTCCTACAATCTTCCAAATTTATAAATTTTTCTTTAAGGATTTGAAAATTTTACGTTTTTCGCAATTTCATTAAACACTTTTGAGGTTATTGTAATCTTACAGATTACAATCTTTCAAATTTCAACTATTATCTTCTAGAGTTCTAGAATTTTACAGAAAATTCTTTTTCACAATTTTAGAGTATTCTTTCAATTGAAATTGTCCAAAATTTTCTATGACAGTGTTTCAGAATTATTCTTTAGGGTTAAATGTATTTTTTTAGTTTACCAGATTTCTATAATTTTTTGTTAAGCGTTAAAGAATCTACAAAAAAATCAGATGGCCGTCAACAGTAAGGTTCCTGGCAAATCTACCTGTGCAGTTTACTCTAAAAGCTGGTCAACTCGCCCACAATTTTTACGCCAGATGCACTTTAGCTTGACAAGGATTCCGTAGTGAAGATTCTTGGCCTTAAGAACTCGTTCGCCTACGTCGTTCTAGCATTTACTGATCCGAGTAAAAAGCGGTCTATGCTTTCACAGACTGCTCGCATTTTTGACTCCAATCTTCTGGGTCCAGTCTTTATTTATTTATTTATTTATTTATTCACGGTTTCACCTTTTTACAAAAACATAGTAATTACAAAAATTAAATTGAAAAACATAAATCAAATAAAGTAACAAACATTAATATTAAAGAAAAGAAAAACAATAATATAGTGATACACAACAATGATGATTAATTAATTGACTCAAAAATTGTACACTTAAAATAGCAGTAACAATTATACAAAGTCCAAAATAATAATAAACAATTAAGTATAGATATACATACATTTATAAATATGTTAATTCCAAGTAACGCACATTATACAATGTATCGATTAGTGCCACAGATGGTTAGATCGATTGCTTTGACTTGTCGTTTAAAGTTAGAAAACGGTATTCCATAAATGGTGATAAGATGGCGCTTCTGAATGATATTGAAGCTCCTCATCATTCTGCTTAATGGACTGCTTTTTTCCATAATTGGTATGATAAAAATTTTCACGAAATGTTAGGTTATTTCTTGTGTTAGATGGTACGTTAAATTTAATATTATTGAGCAAGTCATGGCAATTTATCAAGTTATTGACTATTTTAAAAAGAAAACATAAATCCGCATAAATACGCCTGTCCTCGAGGCTGGTTAAATTAGTTAGGTTTAAAACTTGGGTGCGACTGTAATTTGTTCTAGTAATGCCTAGTTGAAAACTAATGTTTAATAGAAATCTATTTTGAACCCGTTCGAGTTGGAGCACAGGATTAGAATAAAATGGGTACCAAATACAAGTCGCATACTCTAGTTGTGACCTTACTAAAGTAACATAAAGTAGCTGTTGTGTGGAAATAGAGAATCTTTTACCAAACCGAAATATAAAACCTAATGTTTGCATGGCTTTACAACAGGTGGTATCGATGTGTTTGGCAAAAGAGAGACGATAATCAAAAGTGACGCCAAGGTCATTAATGTATTTAACTGGCGATAGCAAATTTCCATTAATATAATAATTGCATTCAGATATGTGTCCTCTGCCAAATGATATTGAGTAACACTTTCTAATATTTAGAAATAGACAATTGTCATAACACCATCTATATATATTGTCAAGGTCAGTTTGAAATTAAAACATGGTCTAAAGGACTGTTAATTACATGAAATATCTTTAGGTCGTCAGCGAACAAGAGCAAATTACAGTGAATAACGTAAGAGGTAATGTCGTTAATAAATAATAGGAACAAAATTGGACCACAACGGGACCCTTGAGGAACACCAGATATTACCGCAATAGCCTCAGAAATGTAGCTGTTTAATCTGACAAATTGCTTTCTATCGCTGAGGAAGCTATATAGCCATTTCGTAACTGAAATACCGAATCCAAGATGCTTAAGTTTGCATATCAAGATGGTATGGGAAACACGATTAAAGGCCTTTGTGAAATCGGTATAGATTGAGTCAACCTGTTTACCACCTTCAAATGCCTCTAACAGAAATGACTGATATAAAATCAAATTAGTTAAAGTTGATCTACCTTCTTGAAAGCCATGTTGCTCATTACAAATTACCTGTTTACATGCCCACCTCAACTGAATAGCTATTAATTTATCAAATAATTGCGCTATAACTGAAGGTATAGCTATACCACTATAATTAGTAACATCGTCTCTGTTGCTTTTCTTATGCATAGGTGTTATATAACTAGTCTTCCAAGCTTCGGGGAATATACCTAATTCTAGTGATGCACTAAATAATATGTACAATGGAATGCTAATAGAGTATATACAACGCTTTATAAAGTAGGCTGGCAAATTATCAGGTCCAGAGCTGCAAGAATCAGGTAACAATTGTATGGCATTAAATATGTCTTCCACACTGACACTAAACTTATTCAAATCGACAACACTATGTTTACGTTGATAATTAACATGTGGCATTTGGGGTTCATTGTAAACTTCAGAAAAATATTCAGCAAACCTGTTTGCACATTCTTGTCCCGAGGCACTAGATTTACCGTTCAGTTTCATAACTTTAGGATAACTGGCCGTTTTTCTTGTTTCGTTGACATATGTCCAAAAAGATCTTGAGTTTACACTAATTTTACCTTCGACTTCTTTCAAGTAAACTCCATACAGTCTGTCACTGAGATCCTTGCATTGGGTTCGTAATGATTGAAACTTAACGTAATCATTTGGTGAGCCACTAGCTTTATATTGAGAATGAGCTTGCTTTTTTGCTTGATCAGAGTAATTAAATTCTTACTATACCACTTAGGGTAAGATGATGACCAAATCCCTTTTATAGGAACAAATTTGTTTAACGTATATTCAATTATGTTGTAGAAGTTTTCTACGGCTGAATTTATATTATCGTCCGATAGGTATTCGTCCCATTTTATATTTGATAAACAGATATTAATATCAACGTAGTTTGCAGCTTTAAAGTCATATACAAAGCTAACAAGCTCAAGATTTTTTGGAGTTTCCTCACCATTTAACGAAATCGTATACGCTATATGATGGGCACTGGGCGAGGTTATAGGATCCTGAGATATTGTAAATTCTAACGATGTAATGTTGGCAAATGCCAAATCCAAGAAAATGCCAAGGTTGTTGGGAATTGGATTTACTTGTGTAAGGTTGTGAAATTGAAGACACTCAGCTAAAAACTGTCCATGGATAGATTGGTTATCGTCAGATAATATTGAATTTGCTTCATTGCTCCAAATCACTTTCGGCATATTAAAATCTCCACATAAAATATATTTGTGATTAGTATACTGGTTAAATATATTATCAATACACGTGCAATACTGTTGATACGTCGTTAAATTGGATGCAGGAGGAATATAAACCGCAGATATAATTAAATCAATTCCAACATGAACAAATACCGTCTCTACTGTGGTGGTTAATTGTATGAAACTGCTTCTTAAATGAGATCGGACTGCAACTAATACACCGCCACCGCGACTTTTAGTACTTGAAATTGACGATCTATCACATCTAAAAATTGAAAAGCCATGAAAACCTAACTCGCTATTCTTAATTGTTTGGTCTTGCCATGTTTCTACTAAAATTATAACATCGTATACCGAGAGATTAATATTACAACTAATATTGGTAAGTTTCGATTTCATGCCTCCAACGTTTTGAAAGTAAATTAAAAGATTTTTGGTTTTGCATCCTCTTGCGACTTTACTATTAATGGATTGCCATTTATATATTTAATTGTAACTTTTTTACCGTTTTGTTTTGTCTCTAGTTCGCGCCTTAACTCGTTCAAATGATCGCGTTGTAATTTGGTCCGATCGTTGGCAAATTTGATTAACCCGGAATCCAGATCATGGGAAATTTTTAACAAATTTTTAGCTGATTGCTGGTCTCCAAAAATAATGTTGACAGGTCTCGGCTTATTGGATTGTTTTCCAACACGGATAATTTTACGCGGATTGAATTGCGTTATTTTACTGCTAACTATTTTTTTTATAGCGACAGTATCCTGCTCAATTTTATCATCAATTGAACCAGATGGTTCCGGCAAATTGTATACCATAACGTTGTGGGACCTCTGTTGATGTTCTTCAAACTCCGCAACAATATTGGCTTGCGAGATAATAGATTGTTGATCAACACGAGACGCATTTTCAATTTTCTCGAGCCTCTCTTTTATATTATTAATTTCACTTAATAGATCTTGCATGGCGGCTTGAAACTCGGCTTTGAGTAAAGTTGCGAGTTCTTGTTTTAAGACGGATTTAATAGTTTCAGGTATTGAGTTTCAGGAGGCACTTTTTGTTCTTGGCTTGCTGGATGAGTCTTTTGGTAGGCATGTCGTGCAAATCCAGAAATCGCCGTTGCGTTTCTTATGTTCATTCATATAATATTCAATTAAATCAATTGTGTAACCAAGGCAGTCGGTGTGAAACCATTTATTACACCCACGTTGGCATTTAAGCGATTCTGATCGCGGACTAATATTTAATTTGCATTCATTGCAATTAAGAACCATATTTATTATAAATAATTTGAAACGGAGGGAAGGAGATGTTATCAACAGGGATAATAACAGGGACACAATTACTTCACACCTACTCCGCTCTTAGTAGGTGGCTAAAAAATAAACAAACAAGACTGAGCGACGGATAGGAAAACACAATAAAACAGTGGATCACTGTGGAAATAGGAATGCGAATAATTTATCAAATCATAACTGCGGTGCAAGAAAATTTCACGGTCGCAGATGAATAACCTCGACTGTATGTCGGCAAAAACAATGCCTGTTCTTAAAAATTGTATGAGGTTAATTTAATAAAATCAATTCTTGCTACACTTTAAACTGTATGTAACTCAGTGTATAATCTTACTAGTTGGCCGGTCTAAATTAATTAAAAACAAAAAATTACCACTATATTTCCGGTAAAAGCGAGACACACACTATACTCACACTATACTCAATTTACATTTGAGTCTTGCCAATCTTCTGCCGATATTGAACAACATTGGATTCTGTGATTCTTTAGAGGTCGGATCAATTCCCGTCGTTAATTTGAGAATATCACATCAACACGGTGCAACTCTCCAACATTACAATACATCATATATTTGCCATCAATGATTCCACTGTCGTTCTGTCGTGAATCACGGGAGAAGCCCATCGCTGGAGGACGTTGCCAATAGAGACGTCGAGATTTCTGCCATTCTTCCAATTCAAATGTTGCCTCCAAGAGTAATCTGGCTGACTATGAATCCCCAGGCTTGCTTCCCGGAGAATTGTGCAAGATAGACCTGGCTGGCTGCAAAATCCTCTCGACCAAATACCGATGGGTAGGGTAAACCTACCCGTTCCTTAAGTTGTAATGGAGTAACAAGTGCTTCCGATGCAGAGCTTACTAGCCACTTAGATACCAGCGCGTGGTCGCTCAATGTTTTCGCTTCGCTTCCAATGCCCGTACCACCCCAAACAATAGTTAATATGGCACATTAACTAGCAACAAACTCGAAACCCCACTCCTACAAGGGCATATTATCGCCTTAACTGAAGAACGCGCCGAAATTGCCAAGCCGAAAACCTGTTCTTGACTCGCCCGTTGATCGACAAGGATGATATTCTTTGAGTGGGTGGCCGTTACCCTGCTTGTAACCTTGCCTACATGCAGCGCCATCCTGCTTTACTACCAAAGATATACCCAACCCGTTCAACGACCTTGTAATCAACAATGCCCATGTACGCAACCTTTACTAGAGTACCATGGCTACCTACTCCCATATTTACCAGTCGTTCTGGATTCTTGATAAATGGGGAGGTTCCCGATAGATCGCATCACTGCCACCGCCCCGTTTCTTTGTGTTGGTGTTGATTATGCTGAACAACATCACCACCAGATGTATTAGAAGTGCTTGTGTTAGAAAGGCGCACTTCTGTGTATTCGTTTGCTTCACCACCAAGGCTGTTCACCTGACAATTCACCTAGGTCTTCAGCGACAATGCTATGTACTTTCGAGGGAGATGCCAGCTCCTCCTCAGTTAGAACTGAATAACGTTTCATACCACTCTATGCTCCTCACTTTGGAGGACTATAAAAAGACGTTCTTCCGCATTTTTCTGGTAACCGTTTCTCTTGATGGCAACTAGTTCAATGCATCTGAAACGATTTCTGATAGCGTTGGCACACAGAGTTCCTTAACACTCTCCAACAGCTTTCGAAGTGATTATCGCCCAACACCGAAGGAACTCTTGTTTAGATCAAGGACGACAATGCACTACCAATTACTTGGTCACTAGGTCGAATCTTCCGAACATTACCTTGTCAAGACGGAATGATTCGTGTCGTCGAAGTTACTACATCCACCGGATTGTACAATCGACCTCTTCTTAGTCAGTAATTAGTCATGTTAAATCGGGCATAAATTTTAGTCTGTACAGCGCATTTCTTTCCTCGCAAAATATTTTAGCATCATGAGAAACAGCAGACTTTTTTTGGTCAACGTGTGCACGCTCTCTTAACAATAATTCGAATTGAAGTCACACTAACGTATGCGACTACTATTTTTCACAGATGTTTCTAAATTGATTATCCCTTGACCTCCTCGTTGTTTCTCTAGCTATCGCATCGTTATTTTATTAATTGTGCCCCCTTCACCCCATCACGCCTAAACAACAGGAAAAAGGTAGTGTGCATTCTTTAACAGATTTGCAGAGTACTCTTCGAATTAGAATTGTCTAGGCATCCATTGCACATGTTTTTTCAGTTTTGCAAAATTTTCTTTAAAGGTTAAAGGAACATCTCTTCAAAATTTCGAGGGTTTTTGAATTTTTAGAATTGTGTTCTGTGATGCACTCACAGATTCATCCGAATCTCCGAAAGTTGTTAGTCTTAACAACAAAGGTCATACATATAATACAGGCCTCAACAGATTGAAACCTCCTTCGCGGATTAATGGAATTCTTTCGTAACCGGTGTCTCCACAGCCTCTAATCGAAGAACGTAAAACATTACCAACAATCATAATGATGGTTGCGACCGTTACTATGTGGTAATTCATAATGAACACTGAATAAAACACTTACTATGTTTTTAACCACTGTAATTATATTGGTTAAATTATAGTGGTTAAAAACATAGTAAGTGTTTTATTCAGTGTTCGTTACCAACAATTGTACAAATAGTTTTACCATGATCAGTGGACATACGGACGTACAACAACACATTTTATAACCAGCAATCTAATGATAATCTTTTGGAAGGGTTCAGCTGAGGTGTCACAAGTCACTTGCACATAAAGAACTTGATGTTTTGCAAAGTGCTCTTTCATCTAGTTGCAATAAGCAGTAAGAACGTCTTATGCCTGAAACTTCTAATCAGAAGGTATCTTTATCAGATTTACAGCATCAACTCAAAGTTAAGATCAAAATACCATTTTCTATTAATACATCTACTATTGCGCCGTTGCCTCCTGATTCTAGTGCTTCTAGTTTATCAACAAGTTAGGTATCGAATAACACGTCCTTAAATGTAAATTCAAGTACGAATTTGAGACGAAGAAGGAATTGAAGTAATGGCATATATTCCAACGAAAAAGAATTACACAGATTTTGAATAAGGGCTGATGAAGATTTTTAGATTAAAATTAAAATTCAGAAGTCAGCAAGGCCGACTTTGTCTAGAAAACTTTGGCAGTTGGATTTTACTATAGATGATGGAGTTAATTCCCTAGAAAGGCGGAGAAGTATAGGTTTTAATAACAACAGTCGTAGATTTTCTGTTGGTTTTGACAACACTTTAAGTAATAATCGCAGAGATTGGCCCACAAGCACCAAAACTAGAGATGAAAAACATCGGAAATAGTAGGTGGTAATAACATTGATAATTAGAAATATCATATTAGACTTCCAAACGAAACGTCTATTAGCTGTATTTAAACTTATTGTGGAAGATATGAAGAGGAAGAGTGTGAAGTTTTAAAAGCAAGTAACTGCTGATTTTGGTGAGAAAAAGGAGAACAATAAAAAGAGAGAACAAAGGTTTAAACATAGTCAGATTAAGAATTATAGTTTTGATTTAATTTTGGAAATCGCTAGGTTAAGGTTAATTTATTGGGATAGGTCAAAGATACGCTTGATTAATATCTAGACCATTGAGGTAAGTCAAGTGTACGTTCAGTTAATCTTTAGATTATTAGCAGAAATCAAGGGTACACTAGGTTAATATTTGTTGGATGCTTAAAGCCATAACTTTGTGATACATCTTAAATCAGGAACTTGATCAGACGAAGTATAGTTTTATTTATCTATCGGTTCCAGGTTAATATTTGTACTGTTAAAGTAAATCAAGAGGATGCTAAGTTAATACATCAAATATTTATTAGGTTTTAAAATGAAAGTCATCGTTTAATTAAATAAAAATAATTAGTTAAGAAATATTTAGTGAATTAAATCAAGTAAACTAATTAACCTTCTTAATAAAAATATAACTGTCCATCCTCTACACAGCCTTTTTTACCATAATACAATTAGAATTTATATAAATATCCCCAGCAACAGAACTACATATTTCACATTTCGATGTCAAATGCAAACAACTCTGCATTAACTTCATTATAAAACTTCCGAACGAACATCCTTTTCGCATCCAGTAATTCTACACATAAACAGCTTTGATATATGAATCCCTGGAAAAAAAAAGCTCTCCATTAAGTTTAAAAAATCGGTTGTTATACACATTAATCAGTGTTTGAGTGGTGATGGCGACAACAGGAAGTGAAAAGTAAAGTGCAGCGATCAATCGCCCATGAAATTGCGGCGCGCTGTCCAGTCCGACGCGATGGGTGTGCGTGCCGGGTCCGAGCTTGCATATTAATGACCGAAAAGGCCCATCAATATTTAACGCGGGCGCATTTTACGGGATTTCATCGCTTCGAATCGGTGCGAAATATGAAAGCGCCGACATGCAATTATCCCATGAGTTAATGTCCGATCGGACGCAATTGACTGGATTGTCGTAGTGTGTGTGCATGTGTGTGTGTGTGTGTGAATGGAAAGCATTCAACCCAGGCCGCAATTATAACAATCCATTATGAATTGCCTCAACCTGCATCGCATTACATCACGTCTGAATGCTATCTCTGGCCCCGGACAACATATGTCACTCGTTTCTAGTTATGGTCCAGGGCGGTTGTACTACTAGCTGTTATGCATGTTGATCACCGATCACTTTGGACGATTACCGGACATTGTTTCATTATGGTTATGCACATTAAGCGATAGTATTTAAATTGTCGACGAAATATTATTACGTTATGATTACATACAGCCGGTAATAAATCCAGCCCGGCGCATCCACCATTTATGCTAAAAACAAATTGCCACTATTACAGGCTGTATTAGTTGATTTTAAATAAATAAACGGCTAATATTAATGAAATGTTTTATTCTAGTGGAGTATTTTTTATACACATCGACATTAGTAATTAAATAAAGATAATAATTACAGTTTAAAAAAATTATGATTATATTGTATGTTGTAATATGAATATGTGAATAAATTTTATTATTATTATTTGGCTAAATCAATTCAATTAAAATTATTTATTCTTGTAACAAGTAAATACGAATCGATGTTAATTGCTAATTCTAACTTCTACGCCGCAAACCGGTCACGGCGATAAACACTGCTGATTAATGTTTGATCAGCTTATTAATAATCTAAAATTTCATTATATGGACCCGTCGGCGACAGTGATCAAATAATCATTCGGATGTGAAATTGCATTCGGCCGGTATATTAAATGCAATTTTATGTTTCTACGTGCGCCGTATTTTAGTCGAACGTACTGATGAAAGCAGCTCCGTATTTTATACTAGACGCTCGAAGCTATTACTTAAATTATGAAATTTTATATATATAACGTTAATAAATTAGTAGTGTCATAAATTAATATACTGTATAAGTCATAAAATAGTAAAACAAAATCAAGTGTTTAATTAAACTTCTAATTAACGTGAAATATGTTTTATTTTAAATGATCGTATAAAAGTTGATGTTAATACAACAGATTGTAATCATTCAATATTATAAAAATTACAAAACCTTTTTAATATTACGAAAGAAATGTTAACATTAATCAAATACGCGTAATCCTCTTCAATAATCCTAACAAGATTAAACAATAACGTTTTCCTTTCCCTTATGATAAATTAGGATATAGGGGAGACTTTCGGAATGCTTAAAGGATAAGGATACATTTCCCTTCAAATATTTTCTACCTCTGGCGAGTGATTGATTTCATCCGTATCCTCCGAGCAATTGGTCTCCCTTTATTTCAATCTCGGGGGATGCTTAGAGACACATCTTCCCCACTTCCCCACGTTTTCCCGCAAATACTTTAAACGTAAGTACAGAATTTTGTTTTTTATTTAAAGTCATATCCATTAAATACTTCATTTTAAAAATAATATTGAAACGATTATATTTATTTTCATTTCGAAAATGCTTACGCTCGAAAAATGTACACTTTTCCTTGTATGAATTTTTTATCGGAACTGGTGTAAAAATTATATTTATCTTCTTCCTAACTTCCTGACGTTTACCTTTATTACACTCCTTTTAAGATCCTCAATGGGAATAGTTAATAATGTTTAAATTTTGATAATCATTCCAAAGTTTAAAAATAATATCTTTATGTTGTAAGATTATATTAATATGTTTATGATTAATAATTTAATAATAAGGTCACCCAACATTTAAAATTAAAGTTACATACATAATTTTAGTTTTTTCTATCGATCTACAGAAATTAACCCGAATCCAATTTAGTGTAAGTATGGATTAACACGTAGTAACAATCATAACCATATTCTTTATTATTATTATTTAATAAGATTTTTAAATGTAGGACTAAAATCAGCTGATTCAGTCTAAAATAAATCATTCGTTACTGAATGTAAAACACGATCACTATGATCCATCCGTACATCCGGCACGCTACATTAACTCTTAGCAAATCGTGTCCGAGATAAAACTGCTCCCCTTTTATTAGGTAAAACAAATTTCAAATAATCTCCAGGAGACCAAACTGTCATTGCGAAACTATTCCTCTTAGTTCAATAAAGCGAAAACTTTTCTCATATACTTGCAAATAAGAATGCTGACTTTCTCGTTTCGTCTCTCTGAGACTTAGAGAGAGAGAGAGATAGTTGGAACTCGACTAGCTGGCATACTTACACGTCATGTCCTACTCTCCTTTTCCGATAGTTCGGTTAATTGAACATGTTCGAAGACGGCATTTTGCAATAACACGCCGACGGCTTAATCCGTTGACGGAATCGATATATTTATTCATCTTGTCGTCTCTGTTAGTTTTATAATATAATAATAAAAATTTAATTATGCATTCAGTGGAGGGTCGTGTACCCTCCTCTTAATATCACATCATATCAGATATAGACGCAGATCTGCGCCACTTGAATGCAAACTAGGAGTATATTTCCGATTGCAATGAGTTTAATTAAATTTCGAGCACACACGACGGTACAAAGAGTAATATACACGACAGTTTTAATTTCATTAGGATTCAGTTTGGGTTCACTCTATTCTGTATTATTATTATTATTATTACTAACAGAAGATTGTCCTTTCTATTTAGGTGTTTTAATTTTAACACCCGTAATTTCTTCTTAACTCGATGTGTTGTTAATACCATTATAACCAAATTATTGCAATTATAATAGATAAGGAATTTATCATATCAATTCTTTACATATTGTTTCATACATATTCAAGAAATATTAAATACAATCATGGAAAATTTAACGTAATTAAAAGTCCTTCGATTTAAATTCAATTAACCACCATTCAAGGTTATTAAGGTCATCCCATAGTCCTTCAAATCGATATAAGATCATGTATGGTAATTCAAGTCCATTCAGTACTTCATCAAGGCCAGATGAAGTTAAGAAACGACGAAAGAATAATAAAGTGTGTTAGAAAAATATTTATTTTATTTATTATTCTTTCATCAGTTCCAACCAGTTATTATAGATGAATTTATCTTCACAATTAAGAAACGACTTTATGTATACGTCTTAATTTTTCAACAATATCTTCAAAGCTATTTGAGGACATACATCGATCATATCAAAATATTAAATGTAACTGGTCAATAAAAGTCATTCCCAGTTATTAATGACTATTTAAGATCATCGAATCAACATTTAAAATAATCTAAGGTCATTAGACGCCCAATAAAAAACAATTCATTTATAGAATTAACGTAAATTATATTTTTTGATGTGTTAACAGTATATTAAAAGTTATTTAATCCTATTTAACGATTACTTGAAGCCATTTGAAGGTCATTAAAGGTCCAGCCATCATTTAATACGATTCAATGTCATTCGAAGGTCATTAAAATTTACATTAATTACAATACTTTATTTGACACACAGTGCATTGAAAGTTATTTAGGATCATTCAAGATTAATAAAGTTACCTGTCGATGTGTTTAGGTCATCTTAAATTATCCAGTAGTCATACAAAGTAATTCAAGGTCATTCCACTATCAACGAAGATTAATTTAATTACATAATTTACTTTATTCATAATCTATATTTGTTCAAAGTTTTTAAAATTCAATTAAAGATAATTAAAGGACATTTAAAGTAATTTAACGATTATTCATGGTCATATAAGGTCATTTGGTATACATTTAAGGTCAATTAAAGTCAATTAAATTACGTAAATAGCTTAACTCACAATAACAGAATTTAATAAGTTAATACTTTTTTGTAAGAGTTATTTAAGATCAATCAGCGATCATTCAAGATTGCAAAATTCACCTCAAGGCCATTTTGGGTCATTTGAGATTATCCAGTAGTCAATTTAAATAGTTGAAGGTCATTCCTTTTTTAATTAAGGATAATTTAATTACATAATTTATTCTATTTATATACCATATTGTTATAAAGTTATTCAAGGCCACTCAAAGTTATTTAAAGTCATCTAATGCCATTAATGATCATCTAAGGTAAACTATTAGCCGTTTAAAGTAATTTAAGGTCTTTGGAAAGTTAATAAAGTTCAACTAAATCACCCAAGTGACTTAAATCATATTTCTTAACTTTTCCTCAACAAATTATTCAATGATATTTTAAGTCATTCAAGAATCACTTTAGGATATTATATATAATCCTATGGTAACTATAGGTCATCCAAAGTCATCCAAGGTAATTTATTAATTATTCAATTTAATGTCATTCAATCAAGATTATTACTTAATTTAATTAATTCAGATTCCTCAAAGGTTCCAAGTAATTGAAGTTCAATTATGGTCATCTAAGGTCATTTAGGGTAATCTAATAGTCATTCAAGGTAATTTTAGGTAATTGGAAAGTCCTTCAAGGTCATTTCAATTACAAAATTGACAAGTTATAGTTGTTGTTTGTCGATAATATTTTCAATAATATTTAACGTCACTCAAAAAAGTAATTTAAGGATATCAAATGTAATCCTATAATCAATACAGGTTATCTAAGGTCATCCAAGGTAATTTAAGTCCTTTAACTCAATTATAGTCATCTAAGGTAACCTCGTAGTCATTTAAAGTAATTGTAGGTTTAGTCTGTTCGTTGGATTTTCCGTCCTACGTCACAAAATAACGCTTCGAGAAACGACACAAAAACATTCAGTCTGATAAAGTAAACCAAATGCGTTAGAAAAAGAACGCACTGTAAAACGTCTTTTTTTGAAGCGATAGTTTTTGACGTACGACAGAAGATCCAACGAAAACTTGAAAACTCATTCAAGGTCAATTGAATTACACTCATGAAAACTTTTTTTATTCGTTAATAATAAAATCAATTATAAATAAGTCATTCAAAAACCATTTGAGG
Source organism: Ontholestes murinus (assembly GCA_963969525.1). Classification (NCBI taxonomy): domain Eukaryota; kingdom Metazoa; phylum Arthropoda; class Insecta; order Coleoptera; family Staphylinidae; genus Ontholestes; species Ontholestes murinus. Next base: position 2,553,247 of record OZ018394.1, on the reverse strand, counting down.
ATATTAAATCTAATCCTATTATCAATAATGTTCTTCTAAAGTCATACGAAGTAATTTTTAAATTATTTAATGTAACGACATTCAAACAAGTTTATTTCAACTACGTAATTTAATTTACTCATATTCGGGTATTGATCAAAATTTCTGAAGGTCAATTAACAGTGATTTAGTGTCATCTTAGTGTCAATTATGGTCATCTAGTAGTTATTTAAGGTAATTTTAGGTAATTGAAAATTCATTGAAGGTTACACAAATAAAAACTTACATTTGTTCGTAAATATATCATTTAATAACATTTAACGTCATTCAAAAATAATTTAAGGATATTACCATCTAAGGTCATTCAAGTTAATTTAATGGTCATTAAAGAATTGACTTTCTTTATTAATTTAACAGTACAATAAAGTTTACCTGAGATCATTTAAGGTTTTAAGTTACCCAATAATTAATTAGGGTATTCCAAGGTTATTTAGCGGTCGTTGAATTCAAGGTCATTCATCGATTAAATAAAAAGAATATTTAATAAAAGTAAAAGTCATCCAATTGTCATTTAATATCGTATAAAGTCATTCAATGGCCATTCAAGGTCATTTAATGATCAATCGCGTTAAGTTAAATTATAGAATCGACTTCTTTCTTTGATAATAATTTATTTAAGTTCATTCAACCATCACGCAAAAAACGACGTCATTAAAGGTCACATAAGGTCATCTGGTGTTAGTTCTAAAATATCTTTGAATTAACACTAGATGATCTTAGGTGACCTTTAATGACGTCAGATTTTTTTTATTCAAAGATTTAATTAAATATTTATTATTAGCCAATAATTTATCCAAAGATATTATTATTATCATTCGAGGTCATCTAAGGTAATTAAGGTCATATAATGTCATAAAACATTTAGCTAAGGTCAATATAATTATATAATTGACTTAATTATATTCCTTTATTTGTCAAAATTGTTCTTTTCCAGGTCATTAAACTATTTTTTAAGATCACCTTAAAATGTTGCCTCTTTGGTCTATTCACCATCGCGACTTTAGGGATTTCAGCGAGAGGGTTATAGGTTAAGTAGGGTCTTAGTGAGGTGTGTTAGCTTCTTGTAAACTGCGACCTAACAGATCTATTGTTCTACTCCGCGAGAGGGTAGAAGGTAGGAGCAGATGTTAATAATAATTATTCTTCTGTAGTATTCCATAGTATATATTAGAGTTAATGATTCTTCTGTCACCTCATCCTAAAAGGTTCAAATCCGTGGGGTCTGGAGGCAAGGTCTGTTTCTTACATTCTTTTTTGATATCCAAGGTCATCTACTTGTTGAATTCCTTGAGCTCAGAAGAAGGGTATTGACCAAAATATTTCAGGTTAATTGGACCATAGTCACTATAAATCATCCAAGGTCATCTAAATAAAATTTAAAATAAGGTCATTGTACGCTCAATCAAGTTCAATTGAATTGCAATTTCCCTATTATATTCAATATTATTGAAGTCCGCCAATTATCATTTAGAGATTTCAAAAGTTATTTCATAAGAAGAAAAGGTTTTTTTAAAAGTCTATCAATCATCATTATGGGTCACCCAACATCATCCAATTATCATTTAAGATTATAAGTTTTTTTAAGGTCATTTAGAGATTACTTAATGTAATTCAAGGTCATTCATTTATTTTTTTAAATCATTCAGTCATAGAAGTAAATTTTTTTAAAGTCATTTAATGATTACTTAATGTAATTCAAGGTTAGTAAAGTGTCAATACTAGTCAATTTAATAGTTATTTAATATTTTTTAATATCAATTAATGATATTTTAATGGAATTATTTAGGGTATAATACAAACAATAAATTTAACTGAGTTTAAGATTATATGAAATAATTTGATTGTTTTTGTATTTGTCAATGTATTCTGGATGACTTAAATTCATTCAATAAGGATATTTAAAGTCATTTAAAAACATTTATAGTCATCAGATACCTATCTGAGGTCATTAAGAGTAATTCAAGGTCATTAAATTAAGGGTAGTTGAATTACAGATTTGTTTCCTTAATTTGTTTTTTATACAAACAAGGTTATTTATTGTCATTTAACGACCAGACATAAGACATAATAAGTCATTCGGCAGTCAATGCAGGTCAATTGATTTACAGACATGACTTAAATCAAGGTCAATCCAAGGTGAAGTGAGGTTAGTGTAATTACAGAATTAATTTGTTTTTTTTATTTGTCAAGGTTATTTAAAGTCATTTAATTTTCAGTGACAATGCAATGTAAATCAAGGTTCATCCATGACTGATTATTTGATAGTCAATTAACGTAATTCAAGGTCATTCTACGTCTTCAGTATAGGTCACTTGATTTTTCAAATTTCTTAACAAATTATTTAAGGTTTTCTAATTGTTATTCAATGATAACCCTGTGTTATTAAGAGTTTTTTTTTTCGGGTCATTAAAAGTAATTTAAAGTCATCCAATAATCATTTAATATACCAATAATGGCCAAAATTTTGCCTTAATGGTAAACATACTTTGCTGGCAGAGAATTCCACCAACTAAAGAAGAAGAGAAAAGGTCTGAGTAGAAGAATTCTGCTTGCAAGTCCGGTTATCTAAAATTTTGTAAGAATTCATAAGTAACTAATGTAACAGGATTTTATAATGATTATTTCAATTATTATTTAATGATAAATAGTCATAAATAATCCTTCAAGGTCATTCAGTGATAATTTTATGTAATTCAAGGTCATTCATTTAATCATGGTCAATTGAATTTGTTAATAAAATAGTTAATGACCTTATTCTGATTTAATGATTTCTTTAAGAAAATTAAAGTAATTCAATGGCTTTTATAAGTAATCCAATGGTCATTTAAGATCATTTCAATCATTCTACGTTCGGTCAAGTTCAATTCAATTTGAATTTCCTAATTTGTCAGTAATACATTCAGATTCAATTATTATTTAAAGATTAAAGTCATTCTAAAGTCATTTTAAGTCAATCATGGTCATTCAGTAATTATTCATGTAATTCAAGGTCATTTTTAACCAATCAAAATTAATTAATTGACAGAACTAACTGTATTTATATTCCTTTATTATCCTTCAATATATTCAAGTCGATTTCGATTTCAGGTCTTATAGCGATAATTCAAAATCATAAGACGATTATTCAAGGTCATCTAATATCATCTAGTGGTCATTTAGTCTAATACAAGGTGGTAATTTATTGTAATACACAGTTTTTAGACCACCAGTAAAGATTATTTCTGTTACAATTGTTCTTATTGGTTCAAGTTTATTTAAAATCGTTTAACGATCATTCAAATTAATTTGATTATCATCAAAAAATTTAAAGGGTCATCCAGCTGATAATTCAAGGTCATTATGTTGTCAATCAAAGTCAGTTAAATCACAAAAATGTCTATATCCGTCAATCTATTCAAGATTATTTAAAATAATTTAATGACTATTTGACTATATTTAAAATCATCAGCCGGAAAATTATTTGACGATTACTTAAGGGCATCCAAGGTCATATAGTGGCCAAATATTGTAATACAAAGTCATTAGATTGTCAGTAAAGATTATTTCTGTCACAAATTGTTCTTATTTGTTCAATGTTATTTAAAGTCATTTAACGATCATTCAAATTAATTTAAAGCCGTTCAATGGCCATCCAAAGTCATATAGGGTCATCCACCTGTCAATTTAAGGTAATTCTGTAGTCAATCAAAGTCAGTTAAATTAGGTCATCTAAGGTTATATAGTGGTTATATATTGTAATACAAAGTCATTAGTCTATCAAAAAAATTTGTTACATAAATAATTTTGCCTTAATTGTTCAATGTTATTTAAAATTATTTAACGAACATTAATATTAATTTAAAGCCATACAATAGATCTGTTAGGTCGCAGTTCACGAGAGGCTAACACACCTCACTAAGACCCTACTTAACCTATAACCTATAACCTATAAGCCATACAATGCTCATCCAAAGTCAATAGGGTCATCTAATTGTAAATTCAAGGTCATTTGGTGATCAATTAAAGTCAGTTAGGTCACAGAAATTATTTTATTCTTATGCCTTTCTATATAAATTTATTCAAGATTATTTGAAATAATTTAATGAATATTTAACTTTATTTAAAATTATCATACGGTCATATGAGGTCCTTTGAGGTAATTACATGTCTCTGGATGAATAATTTAATTACAAACTTGATTTTACGCAGAGTTCTTTATTGGTTAGCAAAGGATTTATTAATTATTTGCTTTCTTGCTTTAAATTAATTAATTATATAAAGGTTTTAAAAGTTTCGATCATTAATTATCTAATGATCATTTTCAATATATTATTGGCTATAAAATAACCTCAAAATACCTCATCAAGGTCACTCCATGGTCACTTGAATTACAGAACTTTTCAACGAAATATTTAAGATTGCTTAACGTTATTTAATAATCCTTGTATGATAATCAAAAGTTTTAGCATGGTCAGTATAGGTCATCTAAGGTCATCCAATTATCACTCAAGGTCATTCAAGTTATTATACGTTCAATCAAGTTCAATTAAATTATAATTTATTTATTTGTCAGTAATACGTTAACGATTTAGTTATCGTTTTCATATTTGAAAGATCATTTGATAGTAATTGAAGGTATTTCAAGGTCATTCAATGATTATTTAATGTATTTAAGGGTCATTTTAAGGTCAATCACGGACAATTGGATTACAGAAATCAATTTAGAATCAGCAAAATATTTAAGGTTATATTTAATGTTTATATAATTTAAGAATTTTAAAAATTGTACAAAGGACAGCAAAAGTTTTTCCAGTGGTCATTTAAGATTTCCTTATCTGTCAATAATACATTGAAGATTATTGAAACCAATCAATTAACATTTAACCATTTAAATGTGTTTTTATGGTCGTTTAAGGTCTTTTAAGGTCATTCAGTAATTACTCAATGCAAATCAAGGTCAAATGTTTGTCAATGAAGGTTAATTAAATTACAGAATTGACATAAATTAATTAATTAATTTTTATTATAAAATGAAATATTTATTTTGATATACGATTATATAACGATGATTTAAGATAATATCAACTAAAAGTCATCTTAAGTTATCTAGTGGTCATTTAATTTAAATTCAAAGTCGTTAGACAATTTATGCTACAAATTTTTCCTTATTTATTCGATGTTATTTAAAGTCATTTTACGATCTTTTAAGTTAAGTAGGACTCATCCGATGGTCATTTAAGGTCATACAGTATCATCCAGTTGTCAATTAAAGGTCATCCGATGGTTATTTAAGGTCATATAGTGTCATCCAGTTATCAATTAAAGTTCATTCGATTGTCAATCAATGTTAGGAAAATTACAGAAATTATTTAATTACTCTTTCAGTATTTGTCAATATATTCTCGATTACTTAAAGTCTTTCAATGATCATTTAAGGATTTGAAAAGTCATCAGATGGTCCTATAAGGTCATTTACGGGAATTTAAGGTCATTAAATTGAGGTTAGTTGAATTAGAGATAAGTTTTCTTTATTTTTTTAAATAAATAAATAATCAAGTTTATTTAATGTCATTCGAAGATCAGACATTGCTGTTAAAAGCTACGTAACGGTCATTCAACTAATTGATAATCTTAGATGACCTTGAATAGCTTTTAAAAGCAATGCCTGATCCTTAACTGACATTAAATTACCTTGATTTTATCATAAGCAAATAAAGAAAACAAATCTGTAATTACTGGATTGGCGAGGATGTTACTTGTTGAAATCTGTAATTTAAATAACCTCAATATAATGACCTTGAATTTAATAATATTTATATTATCTAGATTGTTTATTCGGTTGGTTAATAAAAAAAAATGGCGTAATTTTCAATGAAAATCATCTCTTTTTAAAAAGACGTATTGAAAATTTCACACTGAAAAAATATATTCATAATAATAATTTTACACTAAGAATTATTTAAACTTCACATAACCGAGCATGAAATTATTTTTCCGCGACGCCGTTTCCTGGTGAGTATTACTATTCCTTGTATGGTTTTACACAACCTTCCCAGCACATTAAGGGAATGTACGTAAAACGAGGCATTTTATTGCAGACGGGCTGAATTTAATGGCGTTTGTTATAGTTCCCAGTAGAACACACGAAACGCCCTTTTTGCACAAGAGGAACAACGAAAAATAGCGGCTTAATCAAGGCGATTAAGAGTAAGAATAAAATGCGAAATTAAAATCCACAAAGAAAATATGCATAATTGATATTTAAATTTAGATAATAATATTTAATAAAAGCTACATTTATAATCTTATATAGACTGAAACACTTAAATAATTAATAAGGTGATGAAAGTGCTTTAGTTAATAATTAAATAATTTATTGAATATTTACTGTACCTCTCTTGATGGAACATTTTTTTTTAATTGGAAAAAGTAATACACTTTCTGTGTTCCATAAATATAAAAAAAATAAGCGTATTATTTAGTCAAATAAATAATTTATTTTAATGTGAAAGATTCTACTATTTTAGTATTATGTAAATTTTTTTCTTAATATAGATTAAACACAATTTTATTTTAATGTATTTATTTAATGTATTTATTGTTTGCTTTGTTCCTCTTCTTGAATAAAATCTAAAATACATACTACGAAAACTATTACTATAATTTTAATTGAAGAGACCTGGGCGGAGTTCATTTCTTCGAGATGTTCTTCCACTCTGACCCATTCAGCCTATTCTCGTGAAGAATTCTTTGTTGGTGTTCTTCCGGTGGGTATTATTCAGCTCGTAAGCTCATTTGTATTTTTAATTTAATACTATTTCCATCAAAATAATTGGTATTTCAATATGTAAAATTAATTTGTATATTCTGTCAACATGACATATATGTATATTTTCCGAATTTAACTTAACAATCAGTCATATTTAAATTTGATGGGGTAAAACACTTGTTAAGTCCAATAATATTTTTATTTTCAGTTGCCTGACATGAGTTGCGACCATTCCTTATCATTTTTAAAGTACAAAAGTTCCTATTTAAATGGCATCCCGGCGCCTCCACCATTTCTCGCATTGCCTTAATATTTCATTGAAAAATTCATACTAAATTGTAAATATATATCCTAATTATATACTCCTATTTACGGTATATAACATTAATTTCAAGTTGTATTCCCACGCATTTTAACGACGATGTCTGCGAAGACCGGCGTAAAATCCAAGAGACGAGCGCCACCCTACCCAACGAAAAAACTTTTTCTATAAATCTGAAATTTCCGACGGGACGGGATTTATTCCATATTAATGAATATTTGTTCGCGGCCTCAAACACAAACGACCCGATATTATCGCAAACGGCAAAAAGTTTACGATAACACCGAGAGAAAGTAAGTGCAGAAGCAGGCCGTGTAGAAAAAAAGTTTCCTCGATAACCGAGACTTCTGGCGTGTAAAATATGGCACATTGATCGTATTTTTAAATGTAATTCGTATTTTGAATTATGGATTACGGTCTTATCTGCTAGGGAATTAATATTGTTTAAAGGCTCAAGTTTTGCAATGTTTATGATAAAAATTTGAGACGTTTAAAAAACTTTTCGTTGAGAAAACTTGTTTGAGTGATAAATAAATGTTTTTATTATTTGGAAATGTTTAAATATAATTGAACACGGTTTAAAAACTAAAGATAAATTGTCCTCTATATATTTATCTTAACTTTGGTCTTTATGTTTTTTTTTTAAACAAAACGATTTTATTGTAATAAGTGTAATATTCATAATTTAAATTGAATTAATATCGAAACCTGACACTATTTCAATTAGTATGTATTTTTTTAATATACTTTATTAGCACTAAATGTGTTTTTCTTTAAGTCATAATTAATTATTACATTAATTTTTAAATTTTATATGTGTGTGTATTAAATAATAATTAAAATATTTTTGTAGTAAAAACATTATAATTTTATTTAAAGGTTTATTTTTCATGGTAATTTACTTTGATGTAACAGTCGGCAAATCGTTAACGATAAATAAACAAACAGTGAAGTGTTGTCTTAATATCGTTTACTTAACAAATAAATGGGAGTGTACAAACTGTTACAGGCGAGGCAGTTTGCGTTTCCTACTTATTTTAAATTGTTAATTAGGAGAGTGCAGTGAGCTAACTGACTCAATCAAATTACTTCATTGCCGACAATTGCATCCAAAACACGCGTGCTTTAAACTAGAAACTCTCGGCGAGTCGATGTTTATCTTTTTAATATTAAAATGTATGCTCCATTTGTTGTAAATTGTCGTAAAAACTATAATTAAGTGGCAGAACATGAAGAAGAATAATTTTATAATCACATAATAATAAGAACATTTAAACGTCTATTAATATTACAGTGAAGACAGTTGGCAGTGATCATAAACAGCTGATTGTAAATAGATACGTACTAATAATACGACTAACAACAACTGGCAAATGAAAGCTGACTATTGACAGTTGATATGTGACATGTTTAGTTGGCATATGATACATGACAATTCATTGATGAGAGAGTCATCATTGACAAATGACAGCTGATTGTTGACAAACGTATTTAGTGTTATCGTTGAATTCATCTTGTTGTGAACTACCACCAGTGTGAGAAAGGTAAGTAAATAAAATGTTTGACAGCTGAAAGTGTAAAATTTTGACAGGAGACAATTTTTATATTTTTACTGTAGAGATTGTTATATTTTGATAGGAGAAAATAAAGTTTATTCGTAGCAAACAGTTTAATTTTTCTGAGAGTCTTATTTTCTGAAGGCAGAATATTACATTTTTGATACCAGGATACTTTAATTTCTGAGAGAAGAAAAGTTTAATTTTAGACAGCAGAAATTTCAATTGTTGCCTGCAGAAAATTTTAAGTTTTGACAGCAGAAAACACTATCATTTTACAAGAGGAAATCTTAATTTATAGTAATTTGTATCGTCTAAAATCAAGAGATTGTTTATTTTTAACAAGAGAAAATTTTTGAGAGGAGATAATTAAAATTTTTAAAAACAGAAAATTTTATTGCAGAAATATTAGTTTTCAACGGATAATGTCAATTTTAGACCGCGAAATATTTTAAATTTAAACAATAGAAATTTAAATTTCTTAAAAAAATAATTTTTTAAAAGGCAACATCTTTTCAGGAGAAAATTATACATTTTTTTACAGTAGAGAATTAAAATTTTAGACTTAATATAATAATAATAGTAAACTATTGATGATTTTAAACTTTTTATTTTACTCACTACAATTGTTTCGCTACACTGTAGCTTCTTCAGGTGAAGAAATATAATACTATAAATTTTAGTCAGCAGGAAATTCTATAACATTTTTATTACAGAAAATGTTGCTTCTTGACAGCAGATAAATTTAATATCTTGACAACAGAGTTTATCAATTTTTTTATAACATAAAATATGATTTTTTTCTACCAGATAATTACTTTTCTTTCAAAAAAACGTTTAAATTTCTCACACACAAAAATTCTATTTGACAGAAGAAAATCCTATTTGACAGCAGAAAATATTAATTTTTAATAGCAAAAAATTATTGGCAACAGAAAATATAAATTTCTTGTAGCAGAAAAAAATATTAAGAGCAAATAATTTTAATATTTTGATGGCAGATTTTATTAATTTTTTGACAACATAAAATAACTGTTGTTCCAGCAAGAAATTATATTGTTTGGAAGCAGAAAATTTAAATTTTTGATAATAGAAAGTTTTCTCTTTTTGACAGTTTTGATAGCGGAAAATTCTACTCTTTGACAACGGATAATTTTTAAATTTTGACAGATTTTTGATAGCATAATATTCTTACTTGTTTTAGCAGAATATTATTTTTTTTTTCCAGTAGGGCATTTTAATTATTCACAGAGAAAAATTTGATAGTGTGATAGTAAAAAATATTATTTACTGAGAGCAGAACATTCTCATCCTTTGATAGCACAGTTTTTTAATTATTGGCATGAAACAATATAATTTTTTACCAGCATATAAATTTAAATGCCATCAGAAAATTATAATTTTTGATAACAGAAAAGTTAATGGTTTAACAGCAGAAAGTGTTAATTATAACAGAAAACAATTTTCATACTTTTACAACAGAGATTATTATGGTTTGACAACAAAAATGTTTAATTTTTGATATCACAGAGCCGTACTTTCTGGATATCAGTTTAGAATATTTAATTTTGAACAGCAGAAATTTTAATTTTTAGCAGCAGATAATTTAAAGTTTTGACAGCAGAAAATCCTATCGTTTTGTAGCAGAAACTATTCATTTTAGACAACAAGCAAGAAATGTTAATTTTTGACGGAAGATAATTCAAATTATTAACAACAAAAATTCTATTGCCGAAATATTTACTATTGACAGCAGAGAATGTTAAATGTTGACAACCAAAAATTTAAATTTTTGATAACAGAGAAAATTATAATTTCTCACAGCAAATGATTTTAATATGTTAAATCTATCAACTATCTAAATGTTTAAAGCAGATTTTTCCACCAGAAATTTATAATGTTTTCAGTAAAGAATTTAATTTTTAAACAGATTTTTTAATAGTAGAGAATTTTAAATTTTTGGCAGCATAGATTTTCAGTCTTTTGAAAGCAAAAAATATAATTTTTTTCTAGCAGAAAATTATTTTTGTTCCAGTAGAGCATTTAGATTTTTGAAAATTTTATTTGACAGTAGAAATTATTAGTTTTTGAGAGCAGAAAATTCTCATCCTTTGGCACCATAGTTATTTATTTTTGACAAGAGATAATATAATTTTTTAATAGCAGGCAATTTTAAAATGTTGACATCAGAAAGTTATAATTTCTGACAGCAGATAAATTATTTATTTATTTATTTTACTTTACAATTTACAATGATATTAGAAAGACTTCAAAATATATGCAAAAAAATATTACAAAAATTTAGCTCACAGGACTTGCAGTTAATTGTTTGTCAGCAGTAATTCTTAAATTTTTGACAACAGAATTTGTTCATTAAGGGTTAATATTAAAAATGTTTCACCACGTGATAAACGAGAACCAAATTCAACAAAAAAAAAGAAGAATTTGTTCATTTTTGATAGCAGAGTATTTTAACTTTTGACAAAAGATAATTAAGCAATCAAAATTTTTGTATTTATTATTATTATTGTTTATTTATTTTGTAAGTACAATGGATAAATAAATACTACTACTACTATAGCAGAAATAATGTTAATTGTTAACAGCAGATAATTTTAATATTTTAATGGCAGTTTTATTATTTTTTTGACAGCCTAAAATATTAGTTTTTTTCCAATAGAAAAATTTAATTTTGCCATCAGAGAATTTAAATTTTAGACAGAAGGAAATTCTATGGTTTAACATCATAGAGAAATCATTTTTGATAATAAAAAAAAATGTTTCCCTTAGACAGCAGAAAAATTAAATTTCTGACGGCAGATAATTTAAATTTTTTAGAGCATTTTACAGCAGAGATTGTCAGTCTTTTGATAGCATAAAGCATACTTGTTTTCTAGCATGAAATTATTTTGATTTTTCAGTAGAACATTTCAATTTTTCACAGAAGAAAATTTTCTTGTTTGACAGTAGAAAATATTAATTTTTGACAGTAGAAAATTCTCATCCTTTGGCAGCAGAGTTGTTTATTTTTGACAGAAGACAAATTTTACATTTTTACAACAGAGATTGTTATTTTTAACAGCAGAAAATAATCACAACAACAATTTGTCTAACTTTAGCAGATAATTTCAATTTTAGACAGCAGCGATTGTTTTCAATATATTCAAAATATTCTACTGACGAACTAATTCACTAACACATCATCCATTATTTATTATTTAAATGTAAATATGTATAGTTTGGCAATAAAAATGTGTATTATTATTATTTGTACTGTCAAAATGAAAATATTTTCTGCTGTAAAACATAATTGCGTTACTTTTATTTTCATTCCGTGGAAACATTCTCAGTTCACACAGTTTCCTGATAAGCAGTCTGAGTTATAGCCCTGTGTAGGGGCAATATTTCATAATCAATCCGACAAACGGAAACTCGCCGTGCGCCCGCGATATAAATGTGATTGCATTTTAGCAAACAAGAAAAGTTTAAACTCTTGATAATTTACTGCCCCGGTGACAATCGGAATGTTGCTCACCCGGTTGTTCATAACAAATTCAAAAAGCGAATATATTTTAATTAAGGAGAAATAATAGCTCAGTTCCTTAATTTCAATGGTTAAAATCCTTAATGATTTGCTAGTAAAATGAGAAATTAGAAAATAAAATAATAATAAAATTTTAATGTGAAGAGAAAAATATACGAGCTTTCATTATTTCCCACTTAATGGCGTCATCCGAATGCGTTTTCTTACGTTAAAGTAGAATTTAGTGTGACCCGGAATAGTTCTCTTAAGGAGCATTTGATCCCACTCCTCCTAATTACTTCTCTGTGGAAATATTAAATTTCCCTCAAGATGAAGCCGTTAGCGTTAATTACTGCATGTCGGAATTTTATGCAAACTTGCACATGCACTCACTTTTAATTACGCATCGACCATTTTCAATCCAACTTTAATATAAATGGTACACACATATTTTAACTTAATTATAAAATTTAGAAACTTTCAGCAAAAATTATTTATATGTATAAATATATGACATTAAAACTTTCTACATTCGTTTTATGAGCAGTAACAGCAACAGCAGCATTTATGTACCCCTGTTATTATAACGTTGAAATGTACGATTTGAGTTTAATTTGTTTCCACCAACTTTGCTTTGATGTAAGTTCAATTACCATCATTTCAGTTTACATAATTTGAATATAAATTTTATGCCTTCGTCGTAAAATAAGCGAGCACAGAGCCAACAACATTCACGTGGGCTACCTGTTTTTGCACGTGGAATAAAATCAAATCAAATAAACATTGTTTGTTATTCTCGATATAAAGGAAACCTATATGTTTTTTTTTCATTAGTTAAAACAAATATTGTGAATTACATAGAAGTGTAAAATGAATACAAAATGTGTATAATTTAGGTATGTAAAATAATACGATTGAATTGATTAAAATAAATTGATTCAAATAATTATTTATACATAAAATGTCAATTAAAATTGTTTAAACATCATTCGATGGTTTATAAAATTATAATAAAATAATTAATTATAATTAAAAGTTATAAAATGCATTTAGAATTGATGTGGTTTTAAAATACCTGCAAAATAATTGATTAATCATGCCTGAAAACAAAACCACAACACTTGAAACTTGAATGAAAGAATTTAAAAAGCATTCAATGGTGTGGATAATTATGAAAACTTAATCAATCATGAAATTAAGTTAAAACTCACAAAATGCATTTAGAATTGATGTGGTTTTAAAATAACTGTAAAACAATTGATTAATCATGCTTAAAAACAAAACTACAACGCTAGAAACTTGAATAAAAGAATATAAAAAGGATTTGGTGATTTGGAAAATTATAAAAATTTAATCAATCATGCAATTAAGTTAAAACTCACAAAATGCATTTATAATTGATGCTGTTTTAAAATAATTATAAAACAATTGACTAATTATGCTTAAAAACAAAACGAAAACGCTTGAAACTTGAATGAAAGAATTTAAAAAGCATTCGGTTGTTTGGATAATTATAAAAACTTAATCAATCATGCAATTAACTTAAAACCCACAAAATGTATTAAGACTTAATGTTGTTTTAAAACACCTACAAAACAATTGAATAATCTTGCTTAAAAACAAAACGACAACGCTTGAAACTTGAATAAAAGAATTTAAAAAGCATTCGGTGATTTGGATAATTATAAAAACTTAATCAATCATGCAATTAAGTTAAAACTCACAAAATGCATTTAAAATTGATGTGGTTTTAAAATACCTACAAAACAATTGAATAATTGTGCTTAAAAACAAAACGACAAAGCTTGAAACTTGAATAAAATAATTTAAAAAGTATTCGGTGTTTTGGATAATTATAAAAACTTAATCAATCATGCAATTAAGTTAAAACTCACAAAATGCATTTAAAATTGATGTGGTTTTAAAATACCTACAAAACAATTTACTAATTATACTTAAAAACCAAACGACAACGCTTGAAACTTGAATAACAGAATTTAAAAATCATTTGGTGGTTTGGATAATTATAAAAACTTAATCAATCATGCAATTAACTTAAAACACACAAAATGCATTTAGAATTGATGTGGTTTTAAAATCCCTACAAAACAATTGATTAATCATGCTTAAAAACAAATCGACAACGCTTTAAACTTGAATAACAAAATTTAAAAAGCATTCGGTGGTTTGGATAATTATAAAAACTTAATCAATCATGCAATTAACTTAAAACTCACAAAATGCGTTTACAATTGATGTGGTTTTAAAATACCTACAAAACAATTGATTAATCGTGCTTGAAAACAAAACAACAACGATTGAAACTTGAATAAAAGAATTTAAAAAGCATTCGGTGGTTTGGATAATTATAAAAACTTAATCAATCATGCAATTAAGTTAAAACTCACAAGATGCATTTAGAATTTATGTGATTTTAAAATGACTAGAAAACAATTGAATAATCATGCTTTAAAACAAAACAACAACGCCTGAAACTTGAATAAAAGAAATTAAAAAGCATTTGGTGATTTGGAAAATTATAAAAACTTAATCAATCATACAATTAAATTAAAACTCATAAAATTTATTTAGAATTGATGTGTTTTTAAAACACCTACAAAACGATTGATTAATCTTGCTTAAAAACAAAACGGCAACGCTTAAAACTTGAATGAAAGTATTTTAAAAGCATTCAGTGATTTGGAAAATTATAAAAACTTAATCAATCATGCAATTAAGCTAAAACTCACAAATTGCATTTAGAATTGATGTCGCTTTAAAATCCTAACAAAGCAATTGATTAATTATGTTTAAAAACAAAACGACAACGCTTGAATCTTGAATAAAAGAATTTAAAAAGCATTCGGTGGTTTGGATAATTATAAAAACTTAATCAATCATGCAATTAACTTATAACTCACAAAATGCATTTATAATTGATGTGGATTTAAAATAATTACAAAACAATTGAATAATCATACTTAACAACAAAACGACAACGCTTGAAACTTGAATAAAAGAATTTAAAAAGTATTCGGTGTTTTGGATAATTATAAAAACTTAATCAATCATGCAAGTAAGCTAAAACTCACAAATTGCATTTAGAATTGATGTCGCTTTAAAATCCTAACAAAGCAATTGATTAATTATGTTTAAAAACAAAATGACAACGCTTGAAACTTGAATAAAATAATTTAAAAAACATTCGGTGTTTTGAATAATTATAAAAACTTAATTAATCATGCAATTAACCTAAAACTCACAAAATGCGCTTAGAATTGATGTAGTTTTAAAATACCTACAAAAGAATTGATTAATCATGCTTAAAAACAAAACGACCACGCTTGAAACTTGAATAAAAGAATTTAAAAAGCATTCGGTGATTTGGGAAATTATAAAAACTTAATCAACCACGCAATTAACTTATAACTCACAAAATGCATTTAGAATTGATGTGTATTTAAAGTACCTACAAAACAATTGATTAATGATGCTTAAAAACAAAAGGACAACACTTGAAACTGGAATAAAAGAATTTAAAATGCATTCGGTTGTTTAGATAATTATAAAAACTTAATCAATCGTGCAATTAACTTAAAACTCAAAAATGCATTTAGAATTGATGTCGTTTTTAAAATCCCTATAAAACAATTGATTAATAATGTTTAAAAACAAAACGACAACGCTTGAAACTTGAATAAAATTATTTAAAAAGCATTCGGTGATTTGGATGATTATAAAAACTTAATCAATCATGCAATTAAGTTAAAACTTACAAAATGCATTTAGAATTGATATGGATTTAAAATACTTACAAAACAGTTAAATAGTCATGATTAGAAAGAAAACGGCAACGCTTGAAGCTTGAATAAAATATTTTAAAAAGCATTTGGTGTTTTGGAAAATTATGAAAACTTAATCAATCATGTAATTAACTTAAAACTCACAAAATGCATTTAAAATTAATGTGGTTTTAGAATACCTACAAAACAATTGATAAATTGTGCTTAAAAACAAAACGACAACGCTTGAAACTTGAATAAAAGAATTAAAAAAACATTCGGTGGTTTGGATAATTATAAAAATTTAATCAATCAAGCAATTAAATCAAAACTCACAAAATGCATTTAGAGTTGATATGGTTTTAAAATACCTAGAAAATAATTGATTAATCATGGTCAAAAACAAAACGATAACGCTTTAAACTTGAATTAAAGAATTAAAACGAATTTTGTGATTTGGAAAATTATAAAAATTGCAAATTGCCAAAATCTTTTTAAAAACTCTTCAAAACTTGCCTCAAAAGGTTTGCTAGAAAAAAAATATTTTTAAAAAACCCTTGCGTATGTTTTACTGATTGGAGGGTAGGATAAAGGCCACCCACCCACCCTACATATACACTTTTATTTAAGCTACAGATAGTGTTTTATTGTCAAGGAAAATAAAAGCAAAATCGTAAATAATGTTTGCAAAAAACATCAACAGTGTTTTGATGAAAGTTTATATGTATATGTAGGGTGGGTGGGTGAACTCTAATTAATAAAACCTAAGACAGTGTTTAATTAAAATATTTATAAATGGATCAACCAAATGAATGGATTTAGTAATAAAATTTTCCTTTATTTTTGTAAACTGATTATATTTACTGATCTAATTAAGCAGTCAATTTTTCAAGATTTCGTACTGGTTGGAGGGTAGGATAGAGGACACACACCCACCCTACATATGCATTTTTAATTAAACTACAAACAGTAGTTTTAATTCCAAGAAAATTAAAACAAAATCCTAAATAATCTTTAAAAAAACATCAACAGTGCGTCGATAAAAGTTTTAATGCATATGTAGGGTGGGTGGGTGGCCACTAACCCACCGTCCAATCCGTAAAACATAAAACACTGTTTAATTTATGTTTGTTTTGTAGTCTCAGTAAGATTTACGAAATGTTTTCGTATTTTTAAATTATTATTCGATGAAAAATAAAACACTTCGTTTATTTTACACAATTATGTAAAGTTTAAAAACCCAAGGGTTTTATTTATCACCTAAATACTAAATAATGGAATTATATATATATATATATATATATATATATAAACTTAATCAATCAAGCAATTAATTTAAAATTTACAAACTGCATTTAGAATTGATACAAAACAATTGATTATTCGCTATTAAAGACGCTCGAAACTTAAATTGAATATTAAACTTTAAAATGTATAGTACAAATTGTAAAAAAAATATGGTAAATGTAATCTGTAAGGGAAGTCACGATTGTTCTATATATCGAGTGGGCACAAATGCGCATATTTGGAACAGATATGAGGGCAGGAAGTAGGCGAAAAGGGTAGGAAAAGGGAAATGATATATACGGGCTGATTTATGCGCAATAAAAAATCTAGGCATAATATTTTTTATAACATTAAATTACCTACCACACTTATACACCGAATAGTTCATTAGATTAAATTAGATTAATGTACTTAAAAAAATCATCTATCTTCATCTATTTGAATTAAAACACTTGTTATTTTCCATATTAATATATTCAGTTTCCTGACACGTGTTTCGGTATATATTAATATGGAAAATAACAAGTGTTTTGATTCAAATGTTTCTATTATACTTTTCCATCAAGTGTGTAGCAGAGAAATTGTGAACTTTATATCTTCATCCAATTGATTATTCTTATTCTCCTAGATCGTATCGTTCCCTTATTTTCCTTTTTTACGGCCATTTCAATCTCTCGAATCTTAAATCTCCGACGTGCCTTGTTTATACTCTAAGATCATATTGACATTGGCCTTCCTCTTGCCCTTTGTCCTATGGTGTCCACTTCTCTATTTGTTTCGGTATTTGCTCTTCGCCCATTCTTCCAATGTGTCAATAATTTTTATTCCTACGAATAATATCATAAATATTTCTTTACATAATACTTTCTGTATAGAATTTAAGGCCAACGCTTTCTCGTAAATGTCTACTTCATTTTGTTGATGATAATCATGCCATTTCTATAGTTGATATAAGTAGATATATTATATTATTTGTATAAAACACTTTTATACCCTGAAAATTGTTTATTAATTACATCGATTAGAGCAATTTAAATAATCTTTTATATTAATTGTATTTTTTTTGAATGGATAAGATTATCCTTCGTGACAGTAAAGATTTTTTTTCTCGTCTGAGAAAACAAGGGAAATCTTCTTGCATACATCAAGTGACGTCGTCGAGGAAAGGGAGCGTGTGATCCCTTTATACCTACAATTGGAAAGCCATATTGGAACGGAATTGGCACGGGCACAGAGGAACGCAACGCACCTTTCTCCCCCTTTTTTTTGTATCAATAACCCGGAATTTCATCTTCGCCCTGGAATCCATCACGCGGACAGACTGGCGGCGTATTGATTCATGCGAAGGGTGGGCGTCGAGCGAACGCCGGGAAGAGAGGCACTGATTTGCCGTTTCGCGGCGGCGGCAGCGGCGGCGGCAACTCAGGCCGACAAGTGAACTAAATTAAGCAAACGTTTCCTTAATAAACAACGCATCTATCAGAGTGATGTCGTTTCATAAATTACTTCCGCTTTTACATGATATTTACATATGTCACGCGTCCGTTGTATCCAATTAAAGTTTTATTATCCCTACACAATCCAAAAAGAAATGTACTTACTGCAGTAAACATTCAAAAGTATCTTATTAAATAAATTAATAAGGAAAGTTGTAACTATTTAAAATGTAGGCAAATTTATTTAGGTAAAATGAAAACCTGCTCGTAGATGGTGATCGGACATATACATTTGCATCTAACGTACTTTTTTCTTCTTTAGCGTGAATTTATAATTAATTAATAATATCATGTTAATAAAAGTATATTAATTATTATTATTAACTAGAAATTATCTCGGCAATTTTTAACCTAATTGTAAATAGCCTAATTAGTGTTTCGCCAGTTAATTAATTTACAAGCGGCTTGCCGGTTTTCTATAAACTGTTTTGATTTTCCGCCTGCTCCCGATAATTATGGAATTTAATTATAACTTCTCGTCATCCTCGTCCCGCTCCCTTCGCAAAACGCGCAATCGAATCAGCGATCTAATTCTACGCTAAGTTCCTACGTTCTTTTTACGTAATCAGTCTCCTTCAATATTGCAACTTAAAAAGCAATTTGTCTTCCTCTGCAACGCGACGAATCGCCTATTTTCCTGACCGGGCACGAAATCACCGCTTAATTATGGATTCATAAAAAAAAAATTCCCATTGAGAAATGTTCACGTTTGGAATATATTTAAGCCAAGTATAAAAGACAAAAACGTAAGAATAATAACAGAAGAAAATAAGTTATTAGAAACATGGAAAGAAATAAGAAACAGACCATCATAGATATGTAGAAGGTGAAATATTAATATTTGCTGACGACATAACACTAATAGCAGATTCAGAAGGAAACCTGTAAATATTCAAAAAGGAGCTGGAAAAGATCATCAAAAGGAAGCAATTAAAGAAAACATTCTTACAGAAAAAAGAGATTACAAAAACAATAAAAACAGAAGTATATAAAAGTCATTAACTGTTAGTAGTAAATCATGAGTAACAACAGAAAGTAATAACAGCAAAACCAATACAATAGTAATGAGATACCTAAGAAAGATAGAGGGAATTAGGAAGACCAGAGAAGGGTTGGAACGAGCAAGTACATCAAGCAGCGGAAAGAAGAGAAATAGAATAGAAGGTAATTAGAAAAGCTAGGCAACAGTGGTAAAAAAGTGTAAAAGAAAATAACTGACACATATTGCAGAGAATAAGTCTGAGACCTATAATGGATAAAAGGAGAAAAGATAAATAAAAATAATCTGCTATAATAGGTTGATCCACGTTTGGTCTCTTTGGTAATTCGCGGTCTCTTCATTTCAATTTGTAGAAATATTGACTGCATCATTATAAATTGTTTAAAATATGTGGCAGTATTTTCCCCTTGTTGGATAAAATATCAATAGTGTTATTCATCAAGTTATTAGAGAAAGATTTATCTATTTACTCAAAGTCACCGTATTTCTAACATTATCGTACAAAGAGCATAGCGTAACTATGAAAATTGGGGTACAAATCGAATTCTTTAGCAATTTAGCTTTATTAGATTATCTTCCCATTGCAAGATTAATTAAAATAACTCCACAATTAAAATTAAAATAACTCCACAATGTTTAAAAAGCATGTTTATCATACGGTATGTTTTGGGCGAGGCATTAAAAATTAAATGACTTCTTTAAAAAAAAAAATTAAATCACGAGACGCAAATTGCAATAATTTTATCATTTATCATGTCAGCTTAATTATTTTTTGATATATTTAAAATAAAGTAATTTATAATAAGTGTACAAAATTTTACGCCAATTCTCTTTTTGGTAAATTTTTAGATTTTTTTAAAACACGAGATGCAAACTGCTTTAATTTAGTTTCAAGTTTACGATGCTGCCATTTTGTTTAAAGTAATGTCAACTTAATTATTTTTTGATATATTAAAACCATATTAATTTAAAATAAGTCTACAAAATTTCACGTCATTTCCTTTGTTGGTAAATTATTTAGAATTTTTTAAATCACGAGATACAAATCGCAATATTTTTATTTTAAGTTTGCGGTGTTGCCATGTTATTTAGAGTCATGTTAGCTCAATTATTTTTTGATATGTTAAAAATACAATATTTCAAAATAAGTCTACAAAATTTTACGCCATTTTTTCCGTTGATACATTTTTTAGAACTTTCTAAATCACGAGTTGCAATTTGCATTAATTTTATGTCAAGTTTGCGTTGTTGCCATTTTGTTTAGAGTTATGTCACCTTGATTATTTTTCGACATGTTGAAAATACATTAATTTAAAATAAGTCTGCAAAATTTTACGTCATTTCATTTGTCGATAATGGTTTTATAATTTTTTAAATCATGAGATGCAAATTGCATTAAATATATTTTATGTTTACGGTGTTGCCATTTTGTTTATGGTCACGTCAGCTTGATTATTTTTTGGTATATTAAAAACACATTAGTATAAAATAAGTCTACAAAATTTTACGCCATTTCGCTTATTGATATTTTTTTTAGAATCTTTTAAATCACGAGATGCAATTTGCATTAATTTTATTTTAAGTTTGCGGTGTTGCCATATTGTTTGGAACCATGTCAGGTTTATTAGTTTTCGATATGTTAAAAATACAATAATTTAAAATAAGTCTACAAAATTTTACGCCATTTATCTTGTTGTTAATTTTATTAGAATTTTTTAAATCACGAAGTGCAAATTTTATTTCAAGTTTGCGGTGTTGCTATTTTATGTAAAATCATGTGAGTTTAATTATTTTCTAATACATTAAAAATACATTAATTTATAATAGGTGTACAAAATTTTACGCTATTTCTCTTAATGATAATTTTTTTAGAATTTTATAAATCACAAGATGCAAACTGCATTAATTTTATGTCAAGTTTGCGGTGTTGCCATTTTGTTTAGAACCATGTCTGCTTAATTATTTTCTGATATGTTAAAAACACATTAATTTAAAATAATTCTACAAAATTTTACGTCATTTCTGTTGTTGGTAAATTGTTTAGAAATTTTTAAATCACGAGATGCAAATTGCAATATTTTTATTTCAAGTTTGCGGTGTTGCCATTTTGTTTAGGGTCATGCCAGTTTGACACGTTTTTGATATATAAAAAATACATTAGTTTAGAATAGGTCCACAAAATTTTGCGCCATTTCTCCTGTTGATATATTTTTTAGAATGTTTTAAATCACGAGATGCAAACTGCATTAATTTTATGTCAAGTTTTCGTTGTTGCCATTTTGTTTAGAGTTATGTCACCTTGATTATTTTTTATATGTAAAAATACATTAATATAAAATAAGACTATAAAATTTTATGCTATTTCGTTCGTTGGTAATTGTTTTATAATTTTTTAAATCATTAGATTCAAATTCCATTAATTTTATTTTAAGTTTGCGGTATTGCAATTTTGTTTATAGTCATGTCAGCTTAACTAGATATTGATATATTAAAACTGCAATAATTCAAAATAATTGCAGAAAGTTTTACGCCTGTTCTTTTCTTGATACATTTTTAGAATTTTTTAAATCACGAGATGCAAGTTGCAAGTTTGCGGTGTTGCCATTTTGTTTAGAGTCATGTCATCTAGTTTGTTTTTTAACATATTAAAACTACATTTATTTAAAATAGGTATAGAAAATTTTTCGCTATTTCCTTTGTCAATAATTTTTTTAGAATGTTTTAAATCACGAGTTGCAAATAGTATTAATCTTATTTCAAAGTTGCGGTGTTGCCATTTTGTTCAGCGTCATGTCAACTTAATAATTTTTTGATATTTTAAAAAGACATTAATGTAAAATGAGTGTACAAAATTTTACTCCATTTCTCTTGTTGATAAATTATTTAGAAAATTTTAAATCACGAGTTGCAATTTATATCAAACTTATTTCAAGTTTGCGGTGTTGCCATGTTCTTTAGAGTCATGTCAGCTCAATTATTTTCTAATATGTTGAAAACACATTAATTTAAAATATGTCTACAAAATTTTACGCCATTTTTTCCGTTGATAAATTTTTAAGAATGTTTTAAATCATGAGATGCAAACTGCATTATTTTTATGTCAAGTTTTCGTTGTTGCCATTTTGTTTAGAGATATGTCAACTTGAATATTTTTTGATATGTTAAAAATACATTAATTTAAAATAAGTCTGCAAAATTTTACGCCATTTAAGCTTCATTATTTTCATTATATCCTAAAGGCACATTAATTTTAAATAAGTCTGCTAAATTTTACGCCATTTATTTAGTTGATAATTATTTTAAATCACGAGATGCAAATTGCATTAATTTAATTTCAAGTTTGCGCTGTTGCCATTTTGTTTATAGCCATATCAGCTTGATTATTTTTAGATATGTTAAAAATACATTTATTTAAAATAAGTCTGCAAAATTTTACGCTATTTCATTTGTTGATAAATTTAAATTGATAAGTACGAGTTGCAAAATGCCTTAATTTAATTTCAAGTTTGCGGTATTGCCATTTTGTTTATAGTTACGTCAGCTTAATTCTTTTTCGATAAGTTAAGAATACAATAACTTAAAATTTCTACGCCACTTCTTTCGTTAATAAATTTTTTAGAAATTTTTAAATCACTAGATGCAAATTGCAGTTGATAATTTTTTTGGAGTTTGAAAATCACAAGATGCAAATTGCAATAATTTTATTTCAAGTTTGCGGTGTTGCCAATTTGTTTAGAGTCATATCAGCCTAATTATTTTTTGATATGTTAAGAATACATTCATTTTAAATAAGTGCACAATATTTTACGCCAATTTTTGCGTTGATAAACTTTTTAGAATTTTATAAATCACGAGTTTAAAATTGCATTAATTTAATTTCAAGTTTGCGGTGTTGCCATTTTGTTTAGAGTCATGTGAGCTGAATTATTTTTTAACATATTAAAATTACATTTATTTAAAATACGTACACAAAATTTTACGCCAGTTATTTAGTCAATAATTTTTTTAGAATTTTTTAAATGACGAGTTGCAAATAGTATTAATTTTATTTCAAATTTCAAATTTGTTGTCATTTTGTTCAGCGTGATGTCAACTTAATAATTGTTTGATATTTTAAAAAGACATTAATTTAAAATGAGTCTACAAAATTTTACTCCATTTCTCTTGTTGATAAATTATTTAGAAATTTTTAAATCACGAGTTGCAATTTATATCAAACTTATTTCAATTTTTCGGTGTTGCCATTTTGTTTAGAGTCATATCAGCTTAATTATTTTTTTAAATATTAAAAATACATTAATTTAAAATAGGTCTGCTAAATTATACGCCATTTCTCTTGTTGATAATTATTATATAATTTTTTTAATCACGAGATGCAAATTGCATCAATTTTATTTCAAGTTTGCGGTGTTGCCATTCTGTTTACAGTCATGTCAGCTTGATTATTTTTTAATATGTTAAAAATACATTAATTTGGAATAGGTCTACAAAATGTATTGCTATTTCTCTAGTTGATAAGTATTTTAGAATTTTTTAAATCGCGAAATGCAAATTGCTATAATTTTATTTCAACTTTGCGGTGTTGCTATTTTGTTCAGAGTCATGTCACCTTCATTATTTGTCGATACGTTAATAATACAATAATTTAAAATAGGGCTACGAAATTTTACGCCATTTCATTTGTTGATAAATGTTTTAGAATTTTTTAAACCACAAGATGCAAATTATATTAATTTAATTTCAAGTTTGCGGTTTTGCCAATTTGTTTAGAGTCATATCAGCTTGATTATTTTTTTGGTACATTGGAAATACGTTAGTTTGAAATAAGTTTATGAAATTTTGCGCCATTTCTTTTGTTGATAAAATTTTAAGAATTTTTTAAATCACGAGATGCAAGGTGCAAGTTAGCGGTGTTGCAATTTTGTTTAGGGTCATGTCAGCTGGATTATTTTTTAATATATTAAAACTAAATTAATTTCAAATACGTCTACAAAATTTTATGCCATTTCCTTTGTTAATAATTTTTTTAGAATTTTTGAAATTACGAGTTGGAAATCGCATTAATTTTATTTCAAATTTTCGGTGTTGCCATTCTGTTCAGCGTCATGTCAGCTTAATAGTTTTTTGATATTGTAAAAAGACATTAATTTAAAATAAGCCTACAAAATTTTACTCCATTTCTCTTGTTGATAAATTTTTTAGAAATTTTTAAATCTCGTGTTGCAAATTGCATTAATTTTATTTAAAGTTTGCGGTGTTGTCATTTTGTTTAGAGTAATGTCAGCTTAATTGTTTTTAACATATTAACAATACATTAATTTAAAATAAGCCTGCCAAATTATACGCCATGTATTTTGTTGATAATTATTTTATAATCTTTTAAACCACGAAATGCAAATTGCATCAATTTTATTTCAAGTTTGCGGTGTTGCCATTCTGTTTACAGTCATGACAGCTTGATTATTTTTTAATATGTTTAAAACACATTAATTTGGAATAAGTCTACAAAATTTATTGCTATTTCTCTAGTTGATAAGTATTTTAGAATTTTTTAAATCGCGAGATGCAAATTACATTCATTCTATTTTACGTTTGCAGCGTTGCCATTTTGTTTAGAGTCATGTCGGCTTAATTATTTTTTAATATGTTAAAAATACATTAATTTAAAATAAGTCTGCATATTTTTTCGCCATTTCTTTCGTTGATAAATTTTTTTGAATTTTTTAAATCACAAGATGCAAATTCCATTAATTTCATTTCAAGTTTGCAGTGTTGCCATTTTGTTTAGAGTCACGTTAGCTTAATTATTTTTTGATATGTTAAAAATACACTATTTTAAAATAAGTCAACAAAATTTTACACCATTTCTCTTGTTGATATATTTTTTAGAATTTTTTAAAATAAGAGATGCAAACTGATTTAATTTTTGAAATCACGAATTTCAAATTGCATAAATTTAATTTAAAGTTTGCTGTTTTGTCATTTTGTTAAAAGTCATTTCAGCTTAATCATTTTTTGATATTATAAAAAGACATTCAATTAAAATGAGTCTACAAAATTTTACGTCATTTCTTTTGTCAATAAATTTTTTAGAACTTTTAAAATCATGAGATGCAGATTGCATTAATTTTATTTCAAGTTTGCCGTGTTGCCATTTTGTTTAAAGTCATATCAGCTTAATTATTTGGTGACATATTAAAAACACAAAATTTTATACCAGTTTTTTTGTTGATAAGTTTTGTTGATAAGTTTTTTATATCACGAGTTGCAAGTTACTTCAAACTTATTTCAAGTTTGCAGTGTTGCAATTTTATTTAGAGTCACGTCAGCTTAATTATTTTTAGATATGTTTAAAATACATTTATTTTAAAATAAATCGACACAATTTTACGCCATTTTTCTTGTTGATAAATTTTTTAGAATTTTTTAAATCACGAGATGAAAATTACAATAAATTTGCGGTGTTGCCATTTTGTTTAAAGTCATGTTAGCTAAATTATTTTTTCATGTGTTAAAAATATATTAATTTAAAATAGTTCTACAAAATCTTAGGCCGTTTCTCTTTATGGATTTTTTTTTTAGAATTTTTTAAATCATGAGATGCAAATTGAATTAATTTTAAGTTTGCGGTGTTACCATTTTGTTTAAAATCATGTCAGCGTAAAAAAATGTTGATATGTTACAAATACATTAATTTAACATAGATCTACAGATTTTTACGCCATTCTTTTAGTTAATAAATTTTTTAGAATTTTTTAAATTACGAGATGCAAATTGTATTATTTTTATTTCTAATTTGCGGTGTTGCCATTCTGTTTAGAGTCATGTCAGCTTAATTAGTTTCTCAAATATTTAAAATACATTAAATTAAAATAAGTTTATAAGATTTAACGCCATTTTCTTTGTTGGAAAATTTGTCTGAATTTTTTGAATCACGCGATGAAAATTGCATTTATTTTATTTCAAGTTTGTGGTGTTGCCATTTTATTTAGAGCCATGGCAGCTTAATTATTTTTGGTATGTTAAAAATATATTAATTTAAAATAATTCTATAAAATTTTACATCATTTCTATCGTTGTATTTTTAATTTCGAGATGCAATTTGCAATAATTTTATATCAAGTTTCAGGTGTTGCCAATTTATTTAGAGTCATGTCAGCTTAATTATATTTCGATATGTTAATAAAAGCATTAATTTGAAACACGTATACAAAATTTTAGGCCATTTCTTCCGTTGATAAATATTTTAGAATAATTTAAACCACGAGATGCAAATTGTATTATTTTATTTTAAAGTTTGCGGTGTTGTCATTCTGTTGAGAGCTATGTCAGCTTAATATTTTTTTGATATGTTAAAAATGCATTAATTTGGAATAAGTGTACCTAATTTAACGCCATTTCTTATGTTGATAATTTTTTTAGAATTTTTAAAATCACGAGATGCAAATTACATTAATTTTATTTCAAGTTTATGGTGCTTCTATTTTGTTTAGAGTCATGTCAGCTTAAATAGTTTTTGATATGTTAAAAATACACTATTTTAAAATAAGTCGACTAAATATTTCACCATTTCTTTTATTGATAAATTTCTTAGAATTTTTTGAAACATGAGATGCAAATTGCAATATATTTATTTTAAGTTTGCGGCGTTGTCATTTTGTTTAGGGTCATGCCAGCTTGACTATTTTCTGATATTTAAAAAATACATTAGTTTAAAATTACTCTACAAAATTATACGGGATTTCTCCTGTTGCTAATTTTTTAAAATGTTTTAAATCAGCGGATGTAAATTGAATTAATTTTATTTTAAGTTTGCGGTGTTGCCATTTTGTTTAGAATCATGTTAGCTTTATTATTTGTTGATATGTTAAAAATACATTAATTTAAAATAAGTCTGCAAAATATTTCACCATTTCTCTTGTTGGTAAATTGTTTAGAATTTTTTAAATCGCGAGTTGCAAATTGCTTTCATTTTATTTCAAGTTTCCAGTGTTGCCATTTTGTTTAGAGTTATGTCTACTTAATTATTTCTTAATATGTTGAAGACACATTAATTTAAAATAAGTATACAAAATTTTACGTCATTTCTGTTATTGGTAAATTGTTTAAAAAAATTTAAATCACGAGATGCAAATTGCAATATTTTTATTTTAAGTTTGCGTTGTTGCCATTTTGTTTAGGGTCATGCCAGCTTGACTATTTTTTGATGTTTAAAAAATACATAAGTCTACAAAATTTTGCGTCATTTCTCCTGTTGATATTTTTTTTGAATTTTTTAAATCATGAGTTGCAATTTGCATTAATTTTATTTCAAGTTTACGGTGTTGCCATATTGTTTAGAGTTATGTCACCTTGATTATTTTTTAGTATGTTAAAACCACATTAATTAAAAATAAACCTTTAATATTTTACACCGGTTTTACTGTTGATAAATTTTTAAACATTTTTGAAATCACGTGATGCAAATTGCAATATTTTTATTTCAAGTTTGCGGCGTTGCCATTTTGTTTAGGGTCATGCCAGCTTGACTATTTTCTGATATTTAATAAATACATTAGTTTAAAATAAGTTTTCAAAATTTTACGCGATTTCTCCAGTTGTTAACTTTTTTAGAATGTTTTAAACCAGCAGATGCAAATTGAATTAATTTTATTTTAAGTTTGGGGTGTTGCCATTTTGTTTAGAGTCAACTTAGCTCAATTATTTTTTGATATATTAGAAACACATTGATTTAAAATAAGTTTGCATAATTTTACCCCGTTTGTTGTGTTGATAATTTTTTTATTAGAATTTTTAAATCAAAATTTAATTAACATTAATTTATCAGGGTAAAAACTAAAAAAAAAAATTGTTGACGTATTCACTTTAGTAAGACATGATGCCCAATAAAATTATTATACAAAATCCCATCCATCAGACTCTATTCATACAGTGTATAAAAAAAATAAATACCGAAACTGAAAGTGAAGAATTAACCGCGCGCTTTTACTCCAATTCACTGCGGCGATATTTTTGTTTGCCGCCCTCAGAACCCCAATCAATTTAATGAAAGGAATGCTTTATACATATATAACTCATCTGACTGGGATTTTTTTTTTATTAAATGGATTTTTCATGCGAAAACTTGTCGCTTTACGAGCCCTGTAAAATAAGCTCTCGAGGCCGAACAAGAACTATACACATATAAAAAGAAAACAATCGGCTAAATCAAATCATATATATATGTTGAAAGCATGGAATGGTAAAAAAAAGGATAATATATCAACACCCTTATCGACTGCGTCCTTTTTTACAGCGGGTGAGCGCGCCGGGTTGTAAAACAAACTGGGGAAAAGAAATCTCGTATATTTTTAGCGATGTTTTTCCGGATTTTTGTTTAAATGCTTGCAACCGAAATTACATACACTATGATGTGGGTTTTTTTTACATTCAAAATAAAAACTTCTTAATAAAAATAATTTATTTCCCAACAGACCTTATCGTCTCTTCACTGATAACCATTTAAGGGTGGTTTATAGAAAGGTACTTGATTGGTCTCACAATAATTGTGAAACCAACCAAGTATCATTCTATAAACAAACCTTAATACTAAAAATGTTTCACCACGTGATAAACGAGAATCAAATCCATCGATAAGCATTTTATATAATATAGCAAAGTTTTTGACTTTCTTAATATATTTAAATTTAATATAGATTACTAAACTTATTTACATGAGAAGTCCTCAACATTTGCTCTTTTCCATGATTAGAGATTTCTCGCTCTGGTAGTTAATCCCAGTTGTTCCTCCACCCTCGAGACAAAACAGCACGTAATTATATAAAACTTAATAAACAAACGATGAGAAGCGCCCTCGCCTCGCCTCCCCCTCACATTCCCCGAAAACGGCAACAAAGAGGATTCCCAGCGCCCATGACAAATGGCATAAAATATATGAAAGTAGGTTTACATGTAATTCGAATTTAATTAAAGGGGCCGCGAGGAGGTTATGGAAGGATAAAATTAGAATTTGAAATGAGGAAACTGGAGACTGGCGGGGTGGTGGTTCGGATCTCCTCCACCCCCGTGGCCCGGGCAATTGCTTTAATTAACTACTTCGGGATGGGCTTAAAACAATTAGTGGAGTGCAATTTTTTTTTCAGCTCGGTGTTTTTCGAATCTTTAACAAGTAATTTATCGGAGGGACGTTGTTATCGATTACGTGCGGTTGTTAGATTGGCAGTCCTTGATTTATTTTTTCCTTTCCCTTCCGGTTTTTTTTTCCAACCCCTGTCCCTCTGACCGGTCTTTCGGAGTGTTTTCACAGTGTTCTCCTTAATTATAGATGTGATTGGACGCGCTGTTTCGATAATGTAATGCGACGTGTTGTGTTTGCAAATCGTGTGGTAATGAATCATTCGGTATTTTTTTGGTGAATCACAGTTGCATGATGATGAGAAAGTGGGTATATTTTTCATACGGAAAATATGCGTTCGGGTTGCGTGTACGGGGAAATTTGAGTAATGTATGACTTGTTTTGTTTTTTTTTTTAATTTTATAATTCAGTTTATATATCTTCTCTTTTCATACAGTCAAATATTACTTTAAATCTACAAACATAAGTGTATAGTCTGTTCGTTGGATCTTCCGTCGTACGTCACAAAATATCGCTTCGAGAAACGACACAAAAACATTCAGTCTGATAAAGTAAACCAAATGCGTTAGAAAAAGAATGCACTGTAAAACTTTCGTCGTTTCTTGAAGCGTTAAACTTTTATAGATTATTGTCTTATTATGAATATTGGATATTGGGTACTTCTTGGTCTTTTGAAACCACCCAATTTGACCTCTGGTTTTCATAATTTTTTATATTGTGGCAAGTATTTTTTTTAATATAACTTTTTTGCCTTTTATTTTCTTCTTTATATCCCTTGTCGACCATTTAGTTTTTTTTACCTTTTTAATTTCATATGTTTGTTGCATCGCAGCACTTCTTTACTCTATTCATTATAATTCTTCTGAATGATTCCTATTTCCTTCTTTTCTTTATTTCTCTTTTCTTTTTCACTAAATATTTTTTGAAATCATTTCATCTGTTTATATCCTTCTAATTTCACATTTACATCAGTCATATACATTATTCTATTATTCATTTTCCCGCTTGAACTAGCGTACTCTTGACCTACCTCAATCTGCATTTGATTAAGGCAGGTTAGGAGTACGATAGGTCATTGCACTGCCCATTGAGGTAGGTCAAGAGTACGCTATATCAAATTTAAAACACTATAAGTTAATATTTGGTTTATTATAATTTAATAATTAGTTATAAGTAGAAGAGGATTATTACAATAACAGAAAATAATTAAATTTGACTAAAGCAATTGAATGATTTTAAAGAAAACAATTAAAATTACTAGAATTAAAAATAATACAATATTATTTATTTCTTCGTTAACTTTTAAATTGTTAAATTTGTTGTGCTCCTTTTGTTTTAATGTGAGAAGATTTTCAATAAAATTTATACAAAATTTCATTTAGAAGAAATCCTAACTAATTTAATTATGATAATAATAAATTTATAAGTAGATTATTAATATACTGTCTAATGTTTCTTACCTCAACATAAAAAATTACAGAGGGTTATTAAAATTATGACACTTGTTTTTATTGGCACTTTCTTGATACGAGTTTTGAGTTATTACACTCATTTTAATAACCCTGTGAAATACCAGTTCTATCAAGAGTGTAGACTAGGAAGTATTAATTTTTTTTAAATACAGTTTAGTAAAATAAAAATGTGTGTTTAATTTAATTATTTCTGAATACATTAACTATTTCTTTTCAGATAATAATTATTGTTTAAATCAAGGATGATTTTTTATATTGGTAAATATTTCTATTTCTTAAAATGAAAATAAATTAAAATTTAGGAAAATATCAGAGTTTTATGAATAGGGAGTAATTAGCGCACCCATACAGTAATTTAATGTTACTTCAAGGTCTTCTTTGAAGAAGTTTCCTGGAAAATATTTAACAATGTTATACGTTGATGCAATAAAATTTATGTTCAATTATTCTGATGATGTTTTACTTATTGGAGGGTAGGATAGTGGCCACCCACCCATCCTACATATGCACCTTTATTTAAACTACAAATAGTGTTTTATTTCCAAGGAAAATATGAAGAAAATTGTTTATGATAACAAAAAATATTCTAACACCGGAAGCATCTTCCCTCGTGAAGTGAGATGAATGCGATTTGTTTCTTCCCATCCATTTCCCACAAGCATCGTAATACTCCTCTGTACTTCTTCTAATATTCTTTCCAGTCAAACATAATACACATTTTCATAGCTTTCTCTCATACAGCTTTTCTTTCCTCTCTGTCCTCTGATAACCCAACTTATTCATATATTTTATTTTATCAAGGTGATTTGTTTCTTTATAATGAACTAACTGTTAAACCAATCCTCTGTGCTTTCACCACTTTTCATGTCATTGTATCCTTCTTTCAATATTTCCCTACCTTTCATGAACGCATTTTGAACGTAATCGAGAGCAGATTCAACAGCTTAATCAGTACTACATCTAAAAATAAAACTCCATTGCCCCCTCTTGGCACATTTGAATTTATTTGTATCAACAACAGTAATACAGTCGTTCATATTTCTTTTACCCATAATTATTTTCAATTTGTCTAGCATAAAGAGTTATTGTGAAACGAAACATAAATTCTGTCAATGGAAATCTATAATGGCCAACCTATTAAAATTTTATTTATCAATTGGTAAAAACTAAAAAATGATATAAACTAACTTTTCCAAAGCCTTTAATATAATTAATCACTTAATGTTACTCTTTAAAATTAATCATTTTTTCGTTTCTTCCCATTCATTTCCTAGACACTTTGTCACAATCCTCTGCCAAATATCTCCAAAATATCTTTTTCACTCACACCTAATACGTATTTTCCGTAACTTTCTCCCATACAGCTTTTCTTTCCTCTCTCTTCTCTCTGTGGCCCATATCTACTTTCAACAAGTGCTCTCGCATCGGAGAATAAAATGAGTAAAAACATCGCCGAGTTGGCATCGCCTATCGCTCCCAGAGAACTAAAAAAAGTACCTAATCCAATTAATACAGGAATTAAAAATACAGAAAATCAAATCGATAAAACTTCTACCGATGAAACGGTCTCAAATGAATGGAAATTAGTCCAAAAAATAAAGAAAAAAAACAACGCAAATAAATCAAAGGAGATTATTGGCACTGCTGCACCTCAATCATCTAACATACACGCTGTTCCTAAGAAGACGTGGCTTTTTATTAAGCGCGTGAATGAAGACGTCACCGTTGAAGACATGAAACTGCATATTAAGAACGTCATTAATTCGTCAGATTTTACGTGAGAGAAATTATCTATAAGTCCCTCAAGAAGTGCATATAAAGTAGGAGCAGACTTCAAATATCATGAAAAACTTACTGCTCCCACAAGTTGGTCAGAAGGAATCTCAGTTAATCGGTATATTTTTAGGCGAATGCGCCCGCCCCAAAAAACACCCTAATCGGAATAGCATACAACTAAACATGTATTTTCTGAACATTCAATGTGCGCGCAATAAAATGCTTGAGCTAGAATCATTTTTAGTAACTAATAAAGCAGATATCAGTGTTCTATGCCTGAGTGAACATTGGTTAAAAGAACAGGAAACCACATCTTTTAAATTAGGAAATTACAGCATAGCATCATGTTTAAATGTATACGAATATAAATTCGAAATATTATCAAAATTATTGCAAAATAATTTTATGAGTAGTTTTCCAGAAAGAAATATTTGTAATAATAAAAATAAACAGGTAAAATGGTTTAATAACCATCTCCGCGATATGCGCCAAACTTTGAACTTGATGAGAGAATCATCAATAAAAAGCCCGGATTTAAAGGAAGACTACATAAAATACAAAAGAAAATACAATACAGCGCTACGTAACGCTAAAATAGCAGCCAACGTGTCCTATATAAAAAACTCATCCAACAGCGCTAAAGCAATGTGGACAGTTATAAACAATGCTCGTAATAAAACTCAATACGATAACATCTGTGATATAGATCCTAACAAATTTAATACATTTTTTGCAAATGTAGCAAATGAATTAGCTAAAACATTGCCTGTAACCAACGAAAACCTAATGATTAAGGCCAATTTATGTAACAGTAAGAGTTAGTTTACTTTCAAGGAAACCACATATGTGGAAATGAGGGAAATTATAAACAATATAAAAAACTCAAAAAGTAGAGATATATACGGGATGTCATCAATATTATTGAAAAAAATAATTGACATTATCGTTATCCCATTAGAAAAACTCATAAATGCATGCATCAAGACCTCTACGTTTCCTTTATCCCTCAAAAGAGCTCGAACTACCCCTATTTTTAAAAAGGGAGATAAGATGGATGTAAATAACTACAGGCCAATCTCTATACTGTCAATACTATCAAAAGTATTTGAGAAAGTGTTATTAAAACAGATTGTAGAATTCTTGGAAGCTGAAAATTTATTATCAGAACAACAGTATGGTTTTCGGAGAACAAGATCTACATCAAATGCAGTCATTGCTCTTGTTGAGGAAATAACCGATGGTTTTGATGAGGGTATGCATACTGTCACATCCTTCCTGGACCTCAGTAAAGCATTCGACTGCGTATGCCATGATGTTCTTTTGTACTTTTATAATTTTCACCCCGATAGTTGTCGGTTAATAAATTCGTATTTATTGGAAAGTGGAAAGGAAGCAGATTGTTACAGTAAACCAAAAACCGTCAGACGAAAACGATTTAACATTTGGGGTACCGCAAGAATCAATATTAGGTCCCATAATTTTTCTGCTATATATAAATGACTTACCTGCTTCCAATCCACAATCGAAATATCTATTGTATGCCGACGATACAACATTATTAAATAAATCATCTTGCATAACAACTGCCCTTGATTTAAACAAACAAGTCAACTGCATACTGAAAAATGACTGCCAGTAAATAAATTAACACTTAATACTGAAAAAACTGTAAATCTCACATTTTCATTAAAATCCGAAATTATGAATAAAAAGAGTGCCAAGTTTCTAGGAATACATTTAGACAATAAACTTAGTTTCCAGTTCTATGCGGATAATATAGCAAATAAGGTGTGTTTACATTAGCCAGCAATCCGTACTGCCTATTTCTCTTTATGCCAGTCCCATTTGACATATGGCATTATAATTTGGGGACATTCGGCCATAACCCAACGGTTGTTTGGTTTGCAGTGCAAAGCAGTACGGGTTGTTGCTAACCTAGGGTACCAGGAAGATTACAGAGCTCACTTTATCTGTCTCAGTATTCTTACGCTGCCCCCATTATTTATACTAGAATGTATAGTATATATTCATAAGTCATGTGCATAGATATAATATAAGAACACAAACAAGCATTTATCCTGAACGCTTACGTCTGTCGAAATCTCTGAATGGGATCAATTACTATGGCCCCAAAGTATTCAATAAACTTCCTGAATCAGTTAAAGAATTGAGTAACAAGCAATTTAAATTAAAAATGAAACTTTATTTTTGTCAAAAGGCATTTTCTAGTATTGATAAGTGTCTGTCAGATAGTCATGCATCTATCACATAAAACGAAGTTTTTCAAAGTTGACTGTTCAACTGTATATCATTCATGAATTATTCTTTATATGGTTTTTAATTTGTTTATATAATCAATATTTTTGTGTGAATATTTAAATGTTTTAATTATTCTAATTATATGTGTATTTTTTTATACTTACAGAAATTTTAATGTGCCTAACATATATCTCTAAGTCTTATCTTTATAACAATTTTTAATATTTGTATATTTAAACTATATTGTAAATATTTTAGACATTAGTAAATTTTTATTTATATTTTATATTCATTGTATATGTTTTATCTTTTTACTTTAATATAATTTTAACAAGTTCTATACATACGTATTTTTAAGTTTTATCTATATAACCATTTTAATGTGTTTGTACGTCCGTCTTTGATTTTTATATGTTTTAGGTCCTATTTCATAAGTTTATTGATTATTAACTTATGTAAAATGGCATTAATAAATTATTATTATTATTATTATTATTTCTTGCCAAAGTGAGGTGCTTCTCAAGTACTTTGGCAATATTCTGTGCCCTTATCAACTTTCAAATCTCGCTGTTTTTAATCAATTTCGATTTATTTTCCTTTCTTTTTTATCCAAGCCGATAGGTTTATGCAGTTCTCTCATAATCCATTGACTAGAATCTCCGATAGTTATTCGTTATTCTCTTAATTGTCTCACACTATACTATGTATCCTTAAGTCGACATTTCAACGCCTAGAATGTGCTTCAGAAACAGTTGCTCTCTTTCTATGCACTCATACACTCTTGTTCTCCATATTAAACACACGTATTACATAATTTATATGTCACTTGAAACTTGTTAACAAACGATCTTATCCACTTCTCTCTTACTGCATTCTGGTCTTCTTACCTATCCGCTTTTACTTAAAAAATAAATCCCAAATACTTGAATGAAGTAACCTTCTTAATTACCTCACCATTCTATTCTATAGGCCTATTTCTTTACTGCCAATTTTTCTCAAAAATTCTGTAAATAATTTTATTTAAACAAATTGTGGCCTACATGGATGCGAATAACATACTAAACAATAACCAATATGGTTTCCGAAAGGGTCGTTCTACGAGTGATGCAGTCATTGCCCTTGTGGATGAGATACAAATGGGTTTCAATAGTGGAAAGGATACTATCGCATGCTTTCTAGATCTCAGTAAGGCATTTGACTGTGTCCTTCATGACGTACTTCTCAGGAAACTGTATTGCTATAACTTCGATCCATCAAGCTGTCGACTTGTGAACTCATATTTAACGAACAGATCGCAGCAAGTGTTAGTAAATTCCAACTGGTCTGCAGAAACAATAATTCGATACGGTGTACCCCAAGGGTCAATTGTAGGCCCTCTATTGTTTATTATATATATATAAACGATTTGCCGCAACAACTACAATCTAAGTGTATATTATATGCGGATGATACCACCTATTTCACTTCAAGCAATGACACGAAAACTGCATATCAAATCAACGGTAAAACAGTTGTTGATTGGTTTTCTGCAAATAAATTATCCCTTAATATAAATAAAACTGTTGAGGTCGAATTCTCTACAAAGACTGACACTCACTGTGATTCTACAAAGTTATTAGGTGTTTACATAGACAGCAGGCTGGATTGGAATATACACGGTAAGTTCATTTCAGAAAAACTATGTAAAGTAATTTATTTATTTCGTAGTTTGGATCATTCCTTACCTCACTATGCACTAAAATCGGCATATTTTGCATTTTTTCACTGTCATGTTACATAAAGTATCCTTGCATGGGGACATTCTATTATTTCAGACAGATTATTTGATTTACAAAGACGTGTAATAAGAGTACTTGCTTCCATAGGTTATAGAGACGATTGCAAATCAGCCTTCAGATATTTAGGCATCCTTACATTACCTTGTATTTTTATATTAGAATCTCTAACCTATGTTCGTAAAAACATTTCGTCTTATTGTACTCACAAGTATCACACGAGACATAATGAAAATATTAACTTGCAATTTTTTCGAATTAATAAATGTAGAAATGGTATAAACTACTTTGGTCCTAAACTTTTTAATGCACTACCTCAAAATGTAAAATGTCTCTCCCCAGTGAAGTTTAGAGCCTACGTTAAAAAGTATCTCACAGAGAAGGCATTTTATAGTATAGCCGAGTGTTTTGCTAATAATTTTACCGATTTTTAGTTTCCCGATATAGTATATATAGAGGGACTATTGTTTTCGTGATTTTTTTTTCAAATTTTTTTTTTGCGGAAATATCCGTTTTGGGGTGTCCTGAACCCAAAACACTAATTTCTGGAGAAAAAATGGTGATGTGGCCATCATAATACTTTCCCTATATTTTCCTCGAAAACTATGAGGTTATTCTTAATTATTTGCTCAATTTTGAATTCTTTATATTTACTTGTTACATAAAATTCATTAAGCTCCTACACTTTATTAGCAATAAGCAAAAAAAAATCAAAATTTTAAATTAAGAACAAAAAAATGTTTCAATAAAACTTTTTCAGTTTTTCATTCTCTTTAACATCTGTTTAAAAAGTTATGTCTTATTTTTCAAAATTGCTTAAATTTCAAAATTTGTTTGAATAATCTATTAAATTTTGCAAAAATATTACGTTTATTTCCGTTTTATAACTTTTAATTAAAACCCTCGCTAATGTTTTACTGATTGGAGGGTGGGTTAGAGGCCACCCACCCACCCTACATATACATATTAACTTTAATTACTAATGGCCTCGCGGTTTGAAATAACTTTAATTACAAAATTTGAATAAAATAAAATTGACAAAGTAAAATTTTTGATAAAGAGAATGGTTGCGACCGTTACTACGTGGAAATCCATATTTACTTACAATAATTTATGGTTAAAACATATTGAATTTTTCAATTCAGTGAAAGAAGGACTTATTAGATTTTTTTTAATTTTTGAAAAAAGTCTATATTTCTAAACATTTTTTAAAGCTTCCAATAAAATTTTCACAATTTAGAAAGCGGGTTGAATTAAAAAATCTTGAAACCTAGAGAATAGATTAGTGGAAATTTCTTGAATTCTTGAAAAAGTGAGTCTAGATTTTAGAAAATAAAATTCCTAAAAATCTAGCGCCTCAAAAAAAAAGCGAAATTACTGAAAATTTCCTGAACCCTCAAGACAAATCTAGATTTCTACAATCAAATTTTCTAAAAAGTTCTAGAGCCTCCAAAAAATTCTTTGGAATTTAGAAGATAAGAAGATAACCTTGAAATCTGGAGGAGAAATTTCTGGAAATTTCCTGAACCCCTGGAAAAAAAGTCTAGATTTCTAAATAAAAAATTTCTAAAAATTCTAGAGCCTCTTCAAAATTTAGAAGGTCGGTTGAAAAAATATCTTGAAATCAGAAAGAGAAATTACTGAGAATTCTTTAAACTTTCTCGAAAATAAGAAAAAATTTCAAGGGAAAAATTTTCTAAAAAAATCTAGACCTTCCAAGAAAAATTCCGCAATTTAGAACTTTCTAAATAAGTTTATAGAATCTAGTTGAAACAAAATGTTGAATTTTAGAGAAGCAATTGCTGAAATTTATCTGAATTGTTGAAAAGAAGTAGAATTAAAAAACTTTTAGAGCCTGAAAAAAATCTTCGCAATTTATAAGAAAAGTTGAAAAAAAAATTTAATTTTAGGAAGAAATTATTGGCCATTTTCTAAACTTTTAGAAAAAAAAATCTAGAAAATCCTAATGTCTCATAGAAAATCTTTGCAATTTAAAAGACGACTTCAAAAAAACTCTTGAACTCTAGAGAATAAATTGCTAGAAATTTTCTGAACCCTCGAGAAAAAAAACTAGATTTCTAGAAGAAAATTCTAAAAATTCAAAGAAAATCTTTGCGATTTAGAAGACAAGTTGAAAACATTTTGAAATGTGGAGAAGAAATTACTAGAAATTTCCTGAACTCTCCAAAAAAAGTCTAGATTTCATTTCATTTAAATCTTTGCAATTTACTGGAAATTTTCTTAATTCTACAAAAAATCTACATTTCTAGAACTTTTTTTTTTATTCTAAAAACTTCCCAATTTAAAAGACAATCTTGATATCTGGAGAAATGACAAAAGAGTCTAGATTTCTAGGAATAGATTTTCTAAAAAAATCTATGGCCTCCAAATCTGAATAAAAGTTACTGGAAATTTCAGAACTCGAAAAAGTCTAAAGTTCTAGAAAATATTTTTTTTTAAATATTTGAGCCCTGAAGGAAATATTTGCAATTTATAAGACAATATTAAAATCTGGAAGAGAAATTATTGGAAACAGCCTCAAAGAAAATTCTATAAATATTGAAACGAACTTTCTTAAAAAGTCCTGAATAAAACCTTTGCTAAAAATTCTGGAAATATGAAGAAGAAATTACTGTAAACTTTTAGAATCCTCCAAAAAAGTTCTAGAAATCCACAAGGAAAACTTGTGAAAAATTCTAGAATCCTCGATCAAAATTCTTTGGAAAGGAAGATGCAAATAACTGAAAATATGGAGAAGAAATTCCAGAAGTTCTAGAAATTTAGAAAAAAAATTCCTAATAAATTGTAAAGTTAAACAAAAACTTTCTGAAAAATTTAGAGCTCTCGAATACAATCTTTGCTAAAAATTCTGGAAATATCTATTTATTTATTGGATAAGAAAAGAAATTACTGTACACTTCTAGAATCCTCAAAAAGACTAAATAATGGATCATCTGAGAAAATTATAGAAAAAGTTGAACAAAATATTCTACAAAAACCACGAAAAAAATTATATAAATAAATATAAATAATGGCTTTCTGAAAAGTTTTGAAACTCTTGAATAAAATCTTTGCTAAACTTGTAAAAATTTGTAGAATTCTCGATGAAGTTGCAATAAAAACTAAAAGTGTGGAGGAGAAATTTCTGAAATTTCAAGAACATTTAAAGAAAAATTTAAACATTTTTCTGAAAAAATCTACTTCTAAGTTCAATTTATTTCTCACAAATTAAAAATTTTACGAATAACATGTCTCAATAAAACTTCTTCAGTTTCTCATTTCCTTTAACACACACAGACACAGAATTTTTTTTTCCAGAAATTAGTGTTTTGGGTTCAGGGGACCCCAAAACGGATATTTCCGCAAAAAAAAATTTTGAAAAAAAAATCACGAAAACAATACTCCCCCTATATACTACGTGTATAGGGAAAGTAAAAAGTTTGTGTCTGTGTGTGTCTGTCTGTCGGTGGGCGCTGTATCTCAAAAACGAATTATCTGGTGAAGATGAAACTTTAAACTTAAGGTTTTATCGTTAAAAACTGGAACTGAAAAGCTTTTGGTAAACATTCATAAACCGGAAATGGATGTTACTCGAGGCGTTTTTTTGTTTTTTTGTTTAAAAAACAGTTCAAACAAAAGTTAAAGGGAATAAGAAACTGAACAAGTCTTATTTGAACATTTTTTTCATAAAATTTTTAACTTTTGAGAAAAAATATAAAAACTGAAAATTTAGACATTTTTTGCCAATTGTTAATTAACTGTTGGAGTTACATGAAACTTATATAACAAATAATTGTAGAGAATTAAAAAATGAATAAATTATTAAGAATAGCCTTTTTGCGTAAATCTCATAGTTTTCGAGAAAAATATAGGGAAAGTACTATGATGGCCACATCACCATTTGTTTTGTTTGGTAGTAAATTTGTAATTTCTTTTACAATATTCCATGTAATTTTTATTTTATTTGTTGATGCATTAATGCGGGTCTCAAAGTAGTTATTTTTAGTAATTTTTAGTTTCTGATTATAATCACGCTTCAAATTTTTGTAAATTTTATTAGCTTCATCACTGTATTTAGACAATACATAAAATATATCAAGATGGTTTTTTAAATTGGAAATTTCTACTGTGTTGAGATATGACTTCGGTTTTTTTGGTTTTGACGATACCAATGAAAAACACATATTAAAGTATTTGAAAAATAGTTTAATAAAAGAGTCCCATATCGAATTTACGTCATTTTCTGGTATATTATAAACTATCTGCCAGTTTGTAGAATTTAAAATTTCAATAAATTTGTTTATATGTGCTTCATTTTTAGTTAAACGTAACGTATAATATTCTCTATTATTATTAATTTCATATTGTTTAAATTCAATCAATTGCGCTGTATGATCAGATATGTTTGTATTTATAACAGTGGTAACACAATTTTTTATATTTGTTATTATATTGTCTAAACATGTAGCAGAAGTTTGAGTAACTCTGGTTGGTTTTAAAATTGAAATTGAATAGTTATATGAATTTAGTAAATCTAGAAATGCCTGTGCATTTGAATTTCTACATAGCACATCTAAATTAAAATCACCCATAATGGCAAATTTATGCCTCTGTCTGAAAACGATACTCAATAACAAATCAAACTTTTCTAAAAATATATTAATATTTGAATTTGGTGGTCGGTAATCAGACATTATAGTATAAGCAGAATTTTGTATAAATACATCCGCACCCGTGCATTCAATAATATTTTTAAAAGCTATATGGTTAATGTCCACTCTTTTTTTAACTTTAATACTGTCTCTAACATAAATTGCACTACCGCCATGAGGACACTTTTCTCTGCAAAAATAACTCACTAAGCTCTATCCTCTAATATTATATGATAATAGTTCATTTTCAGACTTCCAATGTTCGGATATTGCAAGCATATAACACGTATATATTTCCAGGATATGTTCCAAAACAGGTATAGAGTTTCCTATGGATTGTACATTTTGGTGGACGAATGTTATTTTGTTGGCATCTTGTGAGTTAGTCGGAATAAAAAACGATTTAGAGATACACCGGCTGGCCAGATATTGGGTTGTTTAATTTGATCTAATTGGTCCAATAAAGAAGAAGTAAGAGAATTTATGTTCTGTAAGATGTTTGTTAATATCGCACTCTTTCATACTAGCATATAATCCGAAGACGTGACCATGTGCAAGTCTCGGTGCACTCATTATATTCGACGGTGATGTTGCTGTCCCTTTAATTACGTTTGGTTTTGTCCTTCTGCGGTTTCTTTCTACCAGTTTCATCATTTTCCTTGGGATTTATAATATTTTCGTTTTCAATAATATTTACAGATTTAATATTTCTAGCAAACGATTTTTTATTTTCATTTGTTTTGGTTTTTTTTAGGAACATTTGGGGACTCC
Source organism: Ontholestes murinus (assembly GCA_963969525.1). NCBI lineage: Eukaryota > Metazoa > Arthropoda > Insecta > Coleoptera > Staphylinidae > Ontholestes > Ontholestes murinus. The sequence continues at coordinate 2,510,654 of OZ018394.1, read as the reverse complement.
ACGATTCCTTATGCATTGTTTTTTTGTGAAATTGATTTTATACCAGAAGATTCCATTCCTGTATGTGGTTGATTTCCCTGCACTGTCGATTTTTCGATTTTTTGTGACGATGACTGATTTCGATTATCTGTTGATACGTGAGGAAGGAGACATTTAGTTTGGCTCAATAATACGTTAAAATACGAGTTTTTTTGGTTGCCTAGCAGAAATTCTGTTAATTTGTTTATTTGTTCTTCAATTTCCTTTATTTTATTGAATACATGTGAAGATTCTAACCCCATTTCTAATAATGGAGCACAATTTTCACAAAACCAATTTACGCACGTATTTTTTGCGATCCACTTGTAGGCTGTATCCTTTATTTTGGCACAGTGTGGGCGGAAAACACATTTACACATTTTACACGCTATTCGTTTCTGGGAGACAATAAAATTGTCGTCGCAGATTGCACATGAACCTGATACAGGCGTCATGGTTTTACTAAATACGATTTATTTCTTCCTGCCCATTTCCCACACACATCGTAATACTCCTCTGTACTTCTAATATCCTTTCCAGTGAAACAGAAAACACATTTTCATAACTTTCTCTCATACATCTTTTCTTCCCTCTCTGTCCTCTGATAATCCAACTTATTCCTTTGTTTCTTTATAATGAACTAACTGTTAAACCAACCTACTGTGCCTTTACCACTTTTCAAACATGTCATTGTATCCACTTCTTTCAACATTTCCCTACCTTTCATGAACGCATTTTGAACGTAATCGAGAGCAGATTCAACAGTTAAATAAGTAGTACATTTAAAAATAGAGATCCATTTCCCCCTCTCGGCACATTTGAATTTATTTGTATCACCAACAGTAATGCAGTCGTTCATATTTCTTTCAATTAGTCGAAACATAAATTCTGTCAATGGAAATCTACAATGGCTAACCTGTTAAAATGTTATTCATCCATTGGAAACTACTTTATATGATATAAACGAACTTTTACAAAGCCTTTAATATAATTAATCACTTAATGTTACTCTTTAAAGTTAATCACCTTTTGTTTCTTCCCATTCATTTTTCAGACACTTTGTCACAATCATCTGCCAAATATCTCCAAAATATCTTTTCCACTCACACCTAATACGTATTTTCCATAACTTTCTCCCGTACAGCTTTTCTTCCCCATCTCTTCTCTCTGTGGCCCATATCTATTTCTTACCAAAGTGACGTATTTCTCAAGTACTTTGGCAATCTCCTGTGACCTTACCATCTTTCAAATCTCGCTGTTTTTAATCAATTTCAACTTATTTTTCTTTCTCTTTTATCCAAGCCGATAGGTTTATGCAATGCCCTAATCATCCATTGACTACATTCTCCGATAGCCTCACTTTTTTATACATTTTATTTCCCTTTATTCTCCACTTATATTCCCCTACACCCACGAACCTTTTCACACCCCCTTTCACTAATACTTTCTCTTCTAATCCGCATAATTTCATTTCATAATTCGTTATTCTCTTAATTGGCTCACACTGCATTATTTGTTTTGTGACATACTATGTTTCCTTAAGTTGACATTTCAACGCCTAGAATGTGCTACAGAAACAGTTGCTCACTTTCTATGCACTCATACACTCTTGTTCTCCATATTAAACACACGTATCACATAATTTATATGTCACTTGAAACTTGTTAACAAACGATTTTATCCACTTCTCTCTTACAGCGTTCTGCTCTTTTTGTCCATTTTAAATATTCCACCTATTTGCTTTTACTTTTAAAAACTTTTAAAAATAAATCCTAAATACTTGAATGCATTAACCTTTTGAATTACCTCACCATTCTATTCTAACTTATCCCTTACTTCTTTTATTTCCAAACCTCATTCACTTTGTCTTCTCTACGTTTAAACATAGTTTTCTCTAATATATGTATCTTTACACTTGCATAAGCCAGCATTTATAATTTGCTCTTATTCACTAGTATATAAATTTAACCTCCTGTCTCACACTTATCTGATACATTCATTTTCACTGTCAAAATTATCAATGTTTCTTCATACAATCTTTACATCAAATTTACCATTCTATCACTCACTCCTTTCCTTCTTAGAAATTCTAGCAAATTCGTTCAAGATACTGTATCGTACGCTAGTTTAAAGTGCAAGAACATTGCATACACACATAATCTTTCTTCCATCACTTTTTCTACTATTCTTGTCAGAGTGAAGAAGATCTGGCCTTTTGCCTCTTCCTCCTTTTCTAAAAACTTCTTGAGTCTGTGGTAACAGACCACTTTTCTCGACGTATTTCTTTAGCTGGGTTTTCACCACGGTCGTGACAATCTTGTACCCGATACTCATTACTGTTATTCTCCTGTATTAGTCTATGTCAGCAATAATTTTTAATTTTTAAATACTAAACACATAATTTGCGTGATTTTCGTTGTTTCTCTTAACATATAATTTAGCAGCTTCCTAAACCTTTTCTTCATTCGCTTCTTTCACACATCAGCTTTAAGTCTGTTGCATTTCATAAAAATCCTTAAAATTTTGTTTCCTCTCCATTCCTCAGCTTCCTTTACATTTTTGTTCATTATTGCATTATTATCCTCTTCATTAGAATACTCTACATTTCTACTTCACTTCGACACATTATTTGATGCAAACTAAACTTCAGATTAATGTTAAATGACAAAAATATCCTCATCTTCAGATTATTGTTTAAATGCTTCGGGCTATAAACCTTCCATTTACAACATTTAACAAATAGTAAGTTACTTTAATTAATGCTTCTGTTGATTTATGTAGCGTCCTAAATAATTCAGTAGTAGCTTAACCTTCAACGAATACAGACGTGCCTAAACGCTCTAGTACTTACTGTCATAAAACCAAATCGTAAAATGGCCCCTGATCTGCGTTCACGAAACGAAGATATAATTTCGTTTCTAAAAAGTGAAGAATTTGATGGAATATTGAAAAAATCAATAGAACATCATACCAAACAATTAAGTAGTGAAATCAACGATTTAAAGAGTGAAATTAGTGCGCTAAAATCAACTATCACATCAATATCCACTATACAACCAAGAACAAATACGGAAGAATCATTTTCACGTTCACAACAATTCACACAACCCTTTGCTTCTTAGATAGACAACCTCTTGCTAGACACTCTATCATATGCTATTTTTAAGTCTAAGAACATTGCATACAGGCCTCCCTTTTCTTTAAGCACTCTCTCTACTATCCTTACCAGAATAAAGATCTGGTATTTTGCCCTCCTTGCTCTTCTAAAACCCCCTGAGTCTCTGGCAACAAACCACTATTCTCAACGTCTTTCTCTATCCGGATTTTCATTACATGACAATAATGACAATCTTGTACCCAGGCATTCTCAACTATCCATGATGATGATATTTTAGTTTCCCCTCTTCTCATTCAATTCATCATCTCCCTCTTACCTATCCTCGTTCATATTTTAGACTTAAAGATGTACATGCCTGCTATTTTTCCTTATTCAACTTCAATAAAAGCTTTTCTCATCACGATTTCCATAAAATCTCCAATCACTCTCCTTAGAATTATATCTCCTCTCCACATAGAAGTCCACTGTTCGCTCTACATTTTTTGGTCCATTATTGTAATGACACTCATATTCATAATATATAAACAATTGAAAATATTAAATAGTCGCTCTTTTCAGAAATAGTTTTGAAACTTTTTAAATCAAATTCCTGCTGAAGAAACTATAGTTCAACGAGATAATGGCCTAATAATTAAATAGAATCATCTACTATTTAGTAACGAATCAGAATTCTCATGGAAATCTAACAATAACATTAAATGAACCAAGGAATTTACTTCTATAATAAAGTTATAATCAAATGAGCTTTTTACACTGAATGTAATTAAACTAGGGACACATACAAATATCATCAAAAATTGCTAAATGCTTTAATTTACCCAATTTGAAAATTTCGTTCCATCAAGAATGTAGCACAAGAAGTATTGAATATATTGCTAAATGATATAATAATGAAATCTAAGAAGATCGTCATTGTTAACATTAAAATTATTAGTACAATAATTGATATTTTTGTAAACATAATCTTTTTCGTTGTGTTATCTTAAATATTACACACAACAAATTAAAAAGTAAGTAATTAGTTATAGTTGTAAAACATTATGAATCAAATAAAATATTTAAAAATCTCATTTATCAATTCAGTGTAAGTATCGATTGCCACGTAGTAACGGTCACAACCCATTCTCTTTATTTAATCACATTATAGTTATAAATAATAAAAATGCCATATTATTTATAATTTATTAATTTTTTCTTATCTACATATTTATATGTTTATATACATTTTATATTTGTCTGTAGGTATTAAAGTCGCAAATTTTTAAAAACGGACGTTTCAACTTCAGCACCTTAATTTCGTTCAGTTCGACCGTGTAGCTGTATTCGTTGCGATTCCTGTTCAGCGTGTAAACTTTGTTTTCGGTTTTGCCCTGCATCACGATTTCACAAATGAAGCAAATCTCCTTGGGTCCGTGGAACAGCACTGACCACTCGATCACATTGCTCTCCATCGCCGACGTACAATAGAAAAATCCGTAGCTGTCTTTAATTAAAAATCGCGCCCCGAACGGAAACTCGATCTGTAATTTATTCACCAGCTTAATCGACGGATGCACTATCCTGAAATGACTATCAATCTCGTGGTATTTACCATTCCAGTTGCTGCACACGGGACAGGTGTGTATGTGATAGTAGCACTGCACTTGATGCTGGTAAACATCAGAGCCCTTACACTGTGCGTTGCAGCCCTTCGGAGCGTATTTGCATCTGTAGAGTAGGTTTTTGCTGTGCTTTTCCAAATGGAAATCTCGCGTGTAGGTAATGGCCGAACCGCACTTTGCGCATAATCTGTCGTGGCATGTGTAGCACACTGGGTGTTTCCTTCCGCAGAGGAAAATGGGGAAAATGACGATTTTTTCGCACGTGGCGCACAAGACGTACTCGTTATCATTTACAGCTTTGCACGTGTTGTCCACGCCGTCGTCGATGTTATCATCCAGCAGGCTCTCGTTGGAGCGAAACAATTTCGGCGAGTAAATTTCCCCAATATCCCGACTCTCGTTGAAAAATGACTTCTTGGGGCAAACCTGCTTAAGCGGGAACGTGTTTGATAACACTGATTCCTTTCTGGTTAACACTTTCCCTTCGAAATTGATGCAGCACACAATTTCACTGAGCAGTTTCGTCGTGCACTTCAAGACATCCACGTCGATCTCGATGGCACCGGCGTTGTTCCTCACCGGCATGTAATTTTCCAAAATATCCTTGCTGGAGAACACGTCAATCCCCGCCAGGACCTCGACGTAATATTTTATCTGCGCGGCCTTTTCTTCCCCGCCGAGAAACCGCAGCCTCATCTCCAGGCGATTACTGGCGAATTTGATTTGTATGAGGTACACGTCGCCCAAATAGTGCATCAGAATGTTTTTCTCGTACTCTTTGGAAATGCCTAGGCGGACGGTGTTTGTCTGTATAAGCAAATCTCTGTGCGATATTTCAAAATGATTGAGGATGTCACCTGCACATCCTTCCCAGTCGCATTTTCCGTACGGAGTTGCAGGGCATAAATAAATTACACTCATTTTTCTACGCCCACGCGCGGGACTCTACCGGATGGATGGCCACTCGAGCACACGAAACGGCACCGGGAATTTAAAAAAAATATATTTTAGAAATCGCGAACGCAAAACGTGACTCTGTATAATACATTCGCGGGACTGAGTACGTGCGGGTAATGTTTAGGTAGGCACCGGGCTCTTATCTACGCATAGATAACGCTAAATAAAAAAAAAGTGAGATATACACACTCATTTGGAAATTGGCGTAGGTATTTTTCCTCGGACAAAAACATAATTTAATTGAATCACTTTGTACAAACGTATAACTGATAACATAAAAATAAAATACATTTAATTTACGTTTATATAATTCAATATCACAAGTGGTAATATTTCGTTATTACATTAACAATTCAGTGAACTAAAATAAATTGCTACATAAACGTACTTTATAAATTACACAAAAACTTTAATTACATTTTGTAGAGTTTTTACAAAATTTAATACTTCGATCTCGTTGATTGTCAAGGCACTTATTTTTTGAAAATCCATTATCACTTAATGTAATAATAATAGTAAAGTATTTATGATTATATTAATCCTTAGATTATTTTATTTTTGAGAAATCTTAAAATATATTATAATAATTAATATTTGCTAGAAATATCACCTACCTATCCTACTTTGAAAAAACCTTTATTTTTAAATTTGTTTTTATTATTTCATTTAATACTGCAATAGTTTTTAGGAAATTAAAAGAGTGTGATGTATGTTTAATTATATATGTAGGGCGGGTGGGTGGTCTCTATCCCACCCTCCAATCTATAAAACACTCCCAAAATTCCAATGAGTGTACATTTATTTCTAAAACGACTTATTATTTAAATTAGTTTTGTTCAAAAAAATTTCCATCTGAAAAATTGTTGCTTATGTGTTTAAAATTGAAGGGTGTGATAGTGGCCACCCACCCACCCTACATATACATTTAAACTTTAATCTAAAACACTGATACACAATTAAAAAAAAATACGATAGAAACTCCGCTTTAGTTTTTAGGAAAACTAAAATGGCAACAGTGATTATAATTTAAAAAAAAAAAAATAAAGTGGGTGAGAAATGCAATTTACCAAAATTTAAATTAAAAAATTAAAAATGGTTGAAAAAAAAAATTAAATAAGTTAAACAATTTTTTTTCTAAAAAAATGCAGTTAAAATCAGTTGAATTTTAGAAAAGAAAACAATTGAATTTTATACTTAATAGTTGAAAATTTTCAGATTAAGAAAACAATTGGAACATTTTTAAAATTAGTTTATAAAATCAGTCTAAATACATCTAATTACATAGAATATTTCTCAAAAGAGAAAAATTTGATCCAAAAAGCATAGCTAATATTAGAGTAGAAAAAATGCTAATAATATAATGTTAAAATCATTCTCTCCTTAATAAAACTTTTTAATTTTACCACGAACAAAAAAACAACTGACAATCAGCTGATAAATTACAATTACTTAGAAAATGACAGTTAAAAACTGCTGAAATAAAATAAAACCAATGGAATTTTACTACTACTACTAAACATCTTTATTTACAGAAAAAAAAGTACAATACTTGTAATAAATTAAATTAAATAAATTCTAATGTGAGACACTGGCTTCTAATTTTCTGTCCAACGGCTAGCGACCCGCGGTCTTTCAGCCTGTAATTATCTGTCATCTTGATTAGAAATTAAAAACACTTGGTTTGTTTCACAGAATATTTATTATTTTTTCTCTCCGACTAGTTTCGACAAAATGTCATTATCAAGGAGTAATGAATAATGTACAAAAGGTTACACTAATATATATATGGATTACAAATTCAGGTAATAAGGGCCGTCATAATCGGGGACTTCCAAATCTCTTCAATATTGTTAGTTATTTGTTTGCCGCTAATTATGGCCTTATTTATCTCTAATCCCTCTCTGTAATTAAGATGCCGACCTTTATTACCTGAGTACAATATTTTTAAATTGTTATTTTGGAAAAAATGGTTATTTTCTATACAATGTTGCGAAAATCCAGTTGTTAGCTTTTTATTGTTTATTGATTTTTTACGTTCTTGCAATCTTGCTTCAAAGGTTCGTCCTGTCAGTCCTATGTATATATGGTCACAATCACCACACTTTAATTCGTAAACACCGCACTTCTTTAATTGGTCTATTCTTGAGGTGTTGCATAATATTTTTTTGATGTTCAGTGGGTTGGTCATAATAACATTAAAATTGTACCCTTTAAGACTATTTAAAATTTTATTTGATAACTCACCAGCAAATTCAAAGCAAGCAAGCAGCAAGTCAAACCTTCCGATTGCGCAACTTATCAAGAATTCAATCCAGAAGTTATTAAAAGATCCACATCTCAAGTTACCAAACGTGGACTGAAAATTGCAAATGCCACCACAGTTACAGCATGCGCATCCGTTAATGAAAATAATCATAACATGAATGAAGTGAGCAAAGAATCACAAACCAATATCAAAATCAATGCAGCCACTACATATGTTATTAAAAATAATCATAACATACGTGAAGTGATCAAGGCATCACTGAGTAACACCGAATTGAATGCAGCCACTACACCAGTGATTAAAAATGTAAACAATCCGAAAATGGTGCAAACGCCGATATGTCTGGAACAGGATAAAACCGCCGGCGATCCATTTACTACTGTAACTCGCAAACGAAAACTACCGAAAAAGAAAACCCTTACCATTGGAACTGGCAGTACCGTCAAATCAAATTTGCAGACGGAACCCAAGAGGACGTGGCTGTTTATCAAACGCATTAAAAACAATGTCACCGAAGATGATTTGAAGGAGCACCTACAACGAATTATTAATGACAACGATTTAATATGTGTTAAAATAAATACTTCATATCCTGCGTTTAAGGTTGAAGCAAATTGTATTCACCACGAAGAACTAACAAATCCAAATAACTGGCCTCAAGGTATAATACTGGAACGTTATATTTTTAGACGGAGAGCCCAACATTGCCCAGATAAGTAACAAATCCCAGAATTATAATAAATTAAATTATAATAAATTAAATTTATTGTTCCTAAATATCCAATGTCTCAGGAATAAAACTAACGAATTAGATGCATTCTTAGTTACTAATAATAAATTTGATATTCTATGTCTAAGTGAGCACTGGCTCAACGAATATGAATTAACTTCCTTGCACTTAAATGAGTTCGCTCTTTCATCATTTTTTACCCGTAGCACCTATACTCATAGAGGTGTTATGCAATTAAAATAAACATTTCTTGTAACAGTCTATGCCATATTAATGAAATGTCTAAGGAAAAAGACTGTGAAATATCTCCAGTTTACTTTCCTGAGTATAATAACACAATTGTCACAGTCTACCGATTTTCAAGAATTTATGCTAATAATGAATAAAATACTGGATAAAATAAATACTAATAGTAGTGTCGTCGTGGGCGGTGATTTTAATTGCAAATTTAACTGCAGTGATTATAGATCAACTGCCTTGTTCGATTTATTCACAACATATGGTCTAACCAGCACAGTAAATTTTTCCACTAGAATAAATAATTGCTTAGACAATGTATTTACTAATATTATCAATGAACATGTTAGTGTGAATCCAGTAGACGTCGGGCTGTCGGATAACATTGGCATACATGCTGAAATAAAACTAGTTCATACTATTACATATAAAACCACACGTCTTGTAAGACCTTTTACTCAGCATGGTCGTTTTAAATTATATCATCTCTTAGACAACACAAGCTGGCATTTTGTTGACGATTCTAATATAAGCATAGATGATAAATTTAATCAATTTATATCCATCCTTCAAGGATATGTACAAGAATCGTTTCCAGAAAAAGTCGTCACTTTACGTAATAGAGGACTAAAAGTAAATTGGTTTAATGAAAATCTCCGTAAAATGCGAAAGACTCTTTTATTACTTATAGATGCAAGTAAACGGAATCATGCTGCCAAACAGGAGTTCTTAAATTTCAGAGGTAAATATAATGTAGCATTAAAAAATGCTAAAATATCAGCCAATACTAAAGTAATTAGGGAGTCTGGAGTCATTGATTAAAAATAGTCACCAGCAACAAGATACAAAGTGCAAAATAGATGCAAATACTGCTAACATCTTCTTCAAAGATATAGCACAAAATCTTGTTATAACTTGCCTGTAATTGATAAAGATCCTGTTATTTTCGTTATTGAAAACAACTGTAGTGAGAATATAAACTATCTTGAGTTCAATGACATTAGTAGTGTAACTGTTAGAAATATTATTAGAAAGTTAAAACCTTCTCTAAGTCGTGATATATATGGACTGAACGTACATATACTGAAATATATCACTGATGTAATAATATCACCACTTACTAAACTGTTAAATCTATGTATTAGACAAAATATATTTCCTAGTTGTCTACAACGTGCAAAAGTAATACCGGTACATAAAAAGGGGGATGCAAACGATATCAACAATTACAGACTCATTTCACTACTACTCATTTTTTCTAAAATCCTAGAACGAGTATTATTCACACAAATAGTTGACTTTATGGAGCTTCATAAACACTTCACTAGACAGCAGTACGGCTTTCGTAGGGGAAGATCGACGTCTGATGCTATTACCGCCCTTACTGAGTTAATATATGAAGCGTTTGAAGAAGGTAACTACTCCGTAACAACCTTCATGGACCTCACGAAAGCATTCGATTGCGTCTCATATGTTGTTTTGTTGCGAAAGTTGTACTGCTACAATTTTCATCCAAGTAGCTGCAGCATGATCAGTTCCTATCTGGCACATAGACATCAACGAGTCTATTGCAATAATGATACTTCCGAGGAAGTAAAAATTAACTGCGGTATACCTCAAGGTTCAATGTTGAGGCCTCTACTTTTTTATTATCTACATTAATGATTTGCCCGGGTTCAATCCTAGTGTGAATACTGTGCTATTTGCAGATGACACTACGCTGCAAAGCTCTTCTACATTTAAAGCAGAGGCTATTAATAAAAATAACATCGCGGTTAGTAAAGCGACGGATTGGTTTACAGCAAATCGTCTCACTGTAAATCCAGAGAAATCGACCGAAGTAATTTTTTCCTTGAAAAAAGATACTGAACTGAGTGAGGCAAAATTCTTAGGAGTTCAGTTGGACTCAAAATTTACCTGGCATTCGCACCAGCAGGTATTGTCTAAAAAACTATGTAAGGGCGTATACCTTCTTAGGCAATTAAAAAAATTTCTGCCCACTGATGCTGTACGCGCAGCTTATTTTGCGGTTTTTCAGGCTCATATTGCATATGGTATTCTATCATGGGGCCATTCTAGCATAACTGGTAGAATATTTGGCATTCAAAGACGTGCTATACGCGTACTTGCCTCACTTGATTATAGAGCAGAGTGTCGCAAAGCTTTCATTCACCTTGGCATCCTAACACTCCCTTGCCTCTATATATTATAATGTCTCACATATGTCCGCAAAAATGTGGATAACCTAAAAACTCACTTCCAAAATCATCAACATGATACAAGATCTACCAAGCTCATATATCCTCTATACCACCGATTGGGTAAATCACAAAATGCAATTAGATATTATGGACCTAAACTTTTCAATATTTTACCTAATTCAATTAAGTCACTGCCCCTGATTTCTTTTCGACGAACAATAAAATCATATCTAGAGATGCAGGGATTCTTTAGCATATCAGAATGTCTATCCAGTAATTTTGCCGGTCTAGTTATATAAGTTTTAACCTGTTTTTAATTGTGATATTTTAAATTTATCTATTTTAATTAACACTTTTTTTTTAATCTTTGACCGTTTTAATTTATTTTTATTTACTTATTTATTTATTTATTATATATATATATATATATATATATATATATATATATATATATAGGTATATATATTTGTATTGGCTAATTGTCTTACTATCTTAATTTACTTTAATTTATTTTTTTTACCATGTTTATTTATGTGTTCAACCTTATACTATTTTTAATTTATATTTATTTATTACTTATTCATTATGTCAATTTTAAAGTGTCTACATCTATGCTAATTTTTACTGGATTTTTTCTTGTTTTTATTTATACATGTATTTTAATTCCTATTTATATCATGATTGATAATTATTTTAATTTAACCGATACATCAATGCGCTATGTATATACATATATTTATATTTTTTGACGTGTGTAAACTTTCTTGTATTATCACAAATAAATCTCTATCTATCTATCTCTATCTATGTAAACTAAGAAAAAATTTCAATTATTTTTCAGTTTTTCAATTATAATTTTCGCAATAATATTTAAATTAAAAAATCTTGCACAACTAAGTTTATTTAAATCGCCTAGCGCTTAAACTGCAGCGTACTCTTGACCTACCTCAACGTATAATTTGTTCGGGCGGGTCAGGAGTACGAGAGGCCATTGTTTCATTGTTTGTTGAGGTAGGTCAAGAGTACGATAGAATAAGTAATAATCGAGTTTATAAGGTTAAGATATTATTGTGTTTATTATAGTTTAATGAATTGACAAAAAATTATAAAGCTTTTGAATATAAAGAAAATTTCTGAACTGCTAAAATTTCGCAACCTGGAAGAGAAATTTATTGAAAAATTTCGTAAGGAATTACTGAAAATTAACAGATTTTTTTTTTGGAAATTAGTAGAAAAGATTCTATAAGAATTAAAAAACTTATTAATTAAATGAAATAAATTGTCTAAATTTTTGAGATTTTTTTGGAAAAATCAAAACTCTTGATTTAGTAGAAAATTTAAAGAAAGGGTAAACTTATTTTAAAATTTAAGAATTCCAAATAAATAAATTGCAATAATAATAATTGAAACATATTTAAACTGCCGAACAAATTTTTAGACGAAAAAATGCTGAAAAATTCGGTTTGTTGTAATGGTAGAAATCTTTCTCGGAAATTCTGGAAAATTGCAAAAACTTTTAAATTGGTAGAAAAAAAATTGCAGAAATTTAAAAAACTCTCTACTTGGAAAAAAAATTCATTAGAGAATCTCTAAAATATACTACAGTATTTAATAAAAAGAGATGTAAAAGCGAATTACTAGTCAACTCAACAGAAATTTTCTTGAAATTGGAAGAGCGATTCATAAAGAAGTTTTTTAAATATTTTCTGGAAAATGCTAAATTCTTGAATTAATGAATTTTATAAATCTGAAAGCAATTTTTTGAAAAATTTTAGAACCCTTGAAGAAAACTATGCACTGAAGAGAAATCATTTGTAAATTTCAAGAGAAATTTCTCAAATAGAAAAATGTATGTATTTCAAAAACGAATGATCCTATTAAGATGAAATTTTAAGCTTAAGATTTTATCGTTAAAAACTGAGAAGCTTTTGGTGAAACCGGAAGTGGATGTTTACTCGAAGCGATTTTTGGTTTTTTGTCGATATTTATCTTAATTTGAAAAACATTACAAAACTATTCAAACAAAAGTTAAGAGACTGAGAAACCGAATAATATTTTTTTTGCGAGAAAATATTAAAAACTTAAAATTGCCAATGTTATATTATTATATTATTTACTTTACAGGATCTATTACAAAACATATAAAAATACATACAAAGAAACACTGAATCACTTTAAAATTTGGAATATAGATCCTGAAGGCGGAGTTCACGATTTCTTGTGTTCTTCCACTCGACCCAATACATTTCGCAGCTGGTGACTATATTCATCAGGCGATTCTTGCCATTTCTAGCGTATTTAGGTCTAATTTTTGGAGTAGGAGTTACATAAATTTTTTATAACAAGTAATTGTAAAGAATCCAAAATTGAGCAAATTATTATGATTAACCTTTTTGCGTAAAACTCATAGTTTTGGAGAAACATATAGGGAAAGTACTATGATGGCCATTATGATGATCACCATTTTATTTAAATTAAAGCCTTAATATGTAACAGTATTTAATGATTAATACTTTGTTTCATCAACACAAATGAGATTATAATACACAAGTGCGAAGATAATCAATTGCAAACGTGTTTATCGCGCTCGATTATGTTTCAAGGACAACAATAATATTTCGCTAGCTCTTATCAACTGTGTAATAAACACGCTTATCTAGTTTACAGATAAATAGATAAATAGGTATTATATGATATGCCACTCTAAAATAAACTATACAAACTGGTTTCCATAATAATTGTAAATAACAATAATAATTCGCACTGAAAACGTGTATGGACATAAATATAAACTTTGAAATTAATAAAACACTGATAATTTAAAAATACGAAAACATTTCGTAAATCTACAACAATGAGTCTAAATTGTGAAACAAACCAAGTGTATTTAATTTAAACCTTCATCAGTAATAGTTCAAAACGTTTCACCAAGTGATAAATGAGAAAGTGTTTCAAGAAAAAAATATTTCGACAGGCATTTATTTATTTTTAAGAATTTTATAACTGTTCAAGCTTTCATAATACTTTTAATACATTTTAAGAATTCAAAATAAGTAAAGCAATTAACCTTGTTCGTATCACTTCCTAAATTCCATTTGTTACTATAGTAGTAAAAACTTCAGCTTGTCACAACAAAACAATTCATTGTAACTTTAAAATAGTTTTATTTGAAGAAATTCTTAAAACAGAGAGGTAAAGATTATTACTTAATGAATAATAAAAATTGCTTAAAATGGTTACAAAACAAACCAACAAAAAACAGATCAATTAAAAAACTTTGCTTAAAATAAATAGAAACAATTATAAGAAATAGTAAACAATTAAAAATTGAATAATAATAATAACTTTATTGACGGGATTCACCCTATATGTATTACAAAAAAAAATACAAAATAATTCGACAAAAAAAATTCTTAAAATTATTAGATTTTTACCAAAAAATTATTTAAAACAACAACAAAAGCATTTAAACAAGTTAAAAGTGTACTTAAAACTCTCTAGAGAGAGAGACAAACATCTTTATTTATTATTAAATACATTTGTTTTGTACAATACAATCGTAATTTATTTTTATTACGGCTATCGACCCATGGTCTTTCTGCCAAACTCTCTAGAATTTTAATAAAAAATAAAAATTTGCTAAAAATCAATTGAAAACTTTAAAATAGATAGAATCGCAATTTTTGTTAAGAGTGAAAATCATTTAAGAATTATAATAAATTAGAAGAAAAAACAGTTTACGTTCAAAGTGAGAGTAGAAAAATGTTAGACTAAATGAATTTTTAACTTGAAGTCTATCTTAAAAAATTCTAACATTTTTCAGAACTTCTCGTTTAATTTCTAACTTTTCAAACGATTTTGAGTATACTAATCTAAATGTTCCTCCAAAACTTCTCTTTAAAATTTTAGAGTTCTCCTGAAACTTATCTTCGTAACTGCAAAATTCCTTCTTTAGTCCTAAAAATGTTTGTCTAATAAAAAAAATAAATATCTTTATGCACATTTTCTTGCCATTTACAATAATAGTATTTACAATTTGTACTTTATTTTTGAACGGGCTATCGACCATTGGTCTTTCGCTTTTTTCTTCTATTATTCAAGAGTATTCTGTAATTTAAAAAAAAATATTTTTTTTCTTGATTTATTGAAATTTATCTAATAATTCATAACTATTGTTTTCAAACTGTTGTTGATATTTTTTCCAAATTGTGAAAATTCTCTTTCAAGTTTTTCAAATTCTATTTTTCGAAAATTTTCCACTTTCTGAATCCTATTAAAATTTTCAAGCTAGATTTTTCGAATATTATTGCAACTTGATGAACTAAATTATGATATTTTTTTGTAACAATTTCTTTCGAGGCTTCTAAAATTTTTCCTGCCTTATTCTCTTCTATTTTTCGACTATTTTTCTGGAATTTCTGTTCTTTCTTTAGAGATGATTAAATTTCACTTTTTTTAAATCTAAAATATCTTTCTTAATTTTATCGAAAACTTTAGACTTGATGATGTGAAGTATAATTATTTTTTGGTGTCCACTAGAAAATTGTCTTCAATTTCAAAAATTTTTCAGCATTTCCAGTAAATAAGAAAAACTTCTAGTTTGATAATGAGATGTTAAAATTGTCGAAACTATAGTCACTTAATAAAGCCAAAGTTGAAAAGTTTTTTATTTGTGAAGAATAATGTATAACGAAGTAGAAGCCTCCACCGTTAACAATTTCCAATATTAGTTTGTCAGAATTTTTTAGTATCATTTTTGAGATTGCTCGTATGTTTTTTTATCTTGGAAATTTCTACAATTTTGCAGTAATTTCTGGTTTATTTTTCGAAAATTTGCATGGAATTCGTCGAAATTAGGAGCGTTTTAGATGTTAACAGAAATTTTTACCATATTTTCCATAATTTCTTCCTGTAGTCTATAGAAATATTTAAGCCATTTTTTGAATCATTTTTTAACTTGGCAAGGAGAATTATTATTCATTCTGTGTCTTCTAAAAACTTCTCTTCAAAAATTATTATTTTCCAGCATTTGTTACTTTATTTCACTTAATTTTTACAACAAATTATTACAATTTTTTTACCAAATTTCCTTGGAAATTTCTCTTCGGTTTTTCGAAAATTTTCTTTAAATTTCTTTCCTTAAATATTGTAGTAATTTCTCCTCTGTTCTTCAAAACTTTTATGATATCAAAAATTTCAAGCCAGATTTCTAAAATTATTTTTTGAATTTTGTTTTAACTTTGCGATGAAAATAATTATTATTTCTGTGTTTTCTAAGAACTTATCGTCAAAAATTATTATTTTCCAGCATTTGTTACATTATTTCACCTAAATTTTACAACAAATTATTACAAATATTTTTTACCAAATTTTCTTTAAATTTACAGGAATTTCTCCTCCATTCTTCAAAAAATTTTGACACTTTCTTTCTTTATGTTATCAAACATTTTAAGTCAGATTTTAAAAATGTTTCCATAACTTCATTTAGGAACTGCTCTTCAAAAATTTTAACATTTTCCAGCATTAATAATTTAATTTTCAGCAACGTTTGAAAACGTTTTGTTTTTAATGAATTGCGAGTTTACTATTTAAACTTTTTTTTAAATGAGTTGTGAGTTTTCTATTCCATGTTCCCAAAAATTCTATTTAAATTTTGAGATTTCTCCCGGAATTTATCCTCGTAATTCCAAAATTTCTTTTCTAATATTTTTTCGTCTACTCCTCAAGAATATTTTTTTAATTTAATGAATTTGATTTAATTTTCTCTTGAGTTTTTTAAAGTTTATTTGTATTTTTTGCAGCCTTGCTAAGAGTAATTCATAATATTTTTAATATATTCAATACTTCTTGCGCTACATTCTAAATTGAACGAAATTTTCAAATTGGGTAAATTATAGCACTTGTTATGTTCCATAATTTTATTTTCAGTTTCCTGACACGTGTTTCGATCTTTGAGAATGATCGTAGAAGATCGAAACACGTGTCAGGAAACTGAAAATAAAATTATGGAGCATAACAAGTGCTTTAATTTACCCAATTCATAATATTTTTTTCAAATTATTGAAATCTACTTTTAGGCTTTTTCCAGTAATTTCTTTTCAATTGAATTGAATTTTGGAGACTTTTGAAAATATTTCACCTTTTATTTCTCTAGAATTATTTACAAGATTTTTTTTTAATTGTGAGAATTTTTGTTAGTTTTTTTTTTATTTCTCCTAAAATTTTCGAAAAATTTCCCGGATTCTCTTCAATTCAGAGAATTTCTTCATAAGCTTACATTTCTTTTCATCTCTTCTATTCTTCTAATATTTTTTACAATATCGTCCTTTCAAACAAGATTTTAAAAATTGTCCCATTTCAAAGTATTTTTTGCATTTTTTAAATTTTATCAGAAACCAATGTTTTTTCCAAATTATGAGAACTTATTTCAAGTAGTTTCTTTTCGAATTAAAAAAAATCTTGTAACTCTCCAATTGCAAGAAATATTGTAGTTTCACTTCATTAAGAATTTTTGAAAATTTTTACCCTAATTTTATTGAAATATTCAAGTCAAATTTAATGAGGAAAGTTTGTTTTAGAAACTCATATAAAATGGTCAATATTTTACAGCATGTCTTGTTTTGTTTCATCAAAATTAAAAAAAAATTTAAAAAAAAATAAATTACTTAAAAGTGTATAAAAAGCAGTTAAAATTT
>OZ018394.1:2328691-2492631 GCA_963969525.1 Ontholestes murinus | reverse complement strand
CAGGCGGTGTTCGATGGATCAGGAACCAATGTTTTTTCCAAATTATGAGAACTTATTTCAAGTAGTTAAGAAAAAAAAAAAAAAAAAAAAAAAAAAAAAAGACCTTTATTGGCATACACCCCATATTTACATATTTCATATAATTACTATATTATTATTATTACAATTTGTTTTCTTCTTCTTCGTTTTTTTTTTTTTTTCTGCCGATTTTCTCAGCCGCCTGCCTCAGCCCCACTTCTTCTTCTTTCTTTTTCTCGTCCCATTCTTATCACAATCTCTATGCCTGCCCCATCCTCTCTCATCCATTCATCTATTCCTTTCATACCCCCTATCCACTCTTCACGCACCTCCTTGCACTCTTGGCCTAAATGACTCCATGTGTCCTCTCCACTCTCGCAAAACACACACCTGCCATACCATTCCCCCATCCATACCTTCCTTCCTCTCTCCTCCGATCCACATCTAGCCCTTGCCAGAGTAACTTTCTTAGACCTGTCCCATTCCGTCTTTAATAGATACTCAGGCACCCTTCCATACACTTGCCATCTTCCATACATTGGGTTATACCCACTCCTTACAATACATTCTTGCCGCTCTTGCGCTTCCACTTCCAGCCATTTTTCTCTCATCCACGCCGCCACATTCACACCCTGTTCCAGCCATTCATTCACTACCGTTTCCGCCACACCCGCTCTTTCATACATCATTTTCCTTTCCAATCTCCATTTACTCTCTCCTACCCCCACACAAGTTTTCCATACCTCTTTCACTAACCTTTCACTATTCCACGTACTCACATTCATCTCATACCTAGTCACTCTTTCCATTGTCCCTACGTGCATACTAGACCTGTTTGATTCCTGAAGCAAAATATTTATCTAAAAATAACATTAACAAATTCTAAGAAAGTTAGTATGGCCAACAAAAGTGGAAATTCGCCGAAAAAAACAGTTAAAAACTAAATGAATAATTCCTTAAACATTACCAACAAACAATTACAATTATGTCAAGAAAACATAAGCAAGAATAAATAACAACTTATAAGTTGCTAGAATTTCACTTAAAAAAAATATTAAAGAAATGATAAAAATATTGAATATACTAAGAAAAATTATAAAATTTTACTAAAAAAAAATTCTCTAAAGGAGAAAATTAAAAATTTATGTGTTTATTATTCAGAATTAAACGTAAAAATTGTTTAAAATGATTTGAGAATTATAATTCTTAATGGAACAACTGTCAAAACAGTAATATTTTATAAGAAGTGTAAAAAACCACAGTAAATTAAATGAAAAGTAAAATTAATTTAATTGAAAAGTTTGTCGAAATGCAATTAAAAATTATTGTAAATCAACAGCGAAATGTTATTGAAACAATATCAAAATAAAAGAAAAATAATTGTAAATTGAATAAGTAATAAAATTTGCATAAAATATTTAACAAAAACCTAATAAACAATTGTTAATCTACTAAAATACAATTCTAAAGTACACTAATAACAGTTCAACTTTTAGAAAGGGTAGAAAATAATTTTAAAAAAATATATCAAGAAATAAATACTTGATTAAAGTAATTTTAGTGTTAATGCAAATATTTGTTCTTTACTTTTAAAAAAAAAATTGTACGTTAAAATATATTTGGCATTCATTTTATGTGTTATTATATTTTAATATTTTTACATTACACTAAAAGTAAATTAATTCTTGCCAAGAATGTAATTCTCACGACAAGAACTTTCCTAGAACGTTTGAAGTCAAAGTAGTACAAACTGCCTTAATATAATTTCTATTTTCAAGTTGATAATTCCATTATCAGTGTATATTAATGTAAATATTCTTAAGTTAATTATAGGATTGATACAAATTTTATTTAAAAAAAAAAATAGCATTCATTTTATTCACAATTTTTAATAGTCTATTTCTATTTATCGTGTTTATAAATAGAAAGGATAATAAATATAGAAAATAAGTAATAAAATTTTTGGCAAGGGTGGAAATTATTAAAACATAATGTATATTTCAGAAAATATTAAAACATAAATTTAGTGTCTGAGAAACTTTTAAAAAACTTTTAACAATAAACTTAATAGCCCAATAAAACAATATACACAGCGACAGCTCCCTTGACAGTAGTTACGAAGCGTGCTTGCGTTGAATGTATTTTTTTTCGCCGATGCCTGAATAAATCGCACATACCCTCACACACACACACACACATATATATATAGTAGAGCCCTCATCTCCTTTTATTTACAAACGCCGAAAATTTTGACGTCGTAACTGTATCCCTTGTTCAGCACGTTGCATATCTTGATGGTGACGAAGGGGAAATTAACCCCACCCAGGATCACCCTCGCGGTGCTGCCCTGTTTCGGCTGCAGATCGATCATTTCGATGCCGGTAATGAGTCTAATCCTCGGTGAATCGGTGATTTCTGGGTAGGTGATTAGGTCGGTTTTGAATAGGGCGCACGGTGCTTGCGTCACTTTTCTGTGCAACAATAGCTTTTCTGAAACGGAAAAGAATGAGTTTTTTTGTGTTTGTGTGTTTGGTTTGATTCAAATTCTTTTTTTTTTGTATTTCACGAGTCATTATTACCTCCGGGCGTGTTTCTTCTGTTTACGTACGAAGCGCCATCGAGGTTTGAAGTAATGGTGCACATTATGAGAAGTAACAGCGCCGGTTTCGCCATTGCGAACTTACAGAGAGTAATCGTTACAAGATTTATTTATAATGCGTGTGTAATCATTTTTAGATTATTACGTGCTGTATTTTCTTTTTGTACCTGATTGTGAAATTTCTTTTAAGCACAAACGCATGTTTAGTTGATAGTTGTTTCCTATTACATGTATTATATTATTCTTTAATAATAACAATTAATTAACATATTATTACACCCAACTTAATTTATTATATTAATGATATGGTTTTAGAGCTGGTTCCTGAAATAAAAGATCTTGGAATAATATTTGATTATAAAGCATTAGTATTTATAAGCTTTACTGGACAAAAATAATTTTTTGACTGTCAAAAATAAAGAATCTCTTGTTTTCAGAAGATACAAACTATTAGAAGTTAACATTTTCTGCTGTGAAAGGATAAGATTTTTTGCTGACAAAACTTTAAATTTTTTTTATGACTTAGGTGTTAAGCATTCAGTCACGGCAAATTTTTCTCTTTTCTTTTAGTTACTTTAAATTATCTGCTGGCAAAAATATAAATTTCCACTTCCTGAAATTAAATGCTAGACAAAAAATAAATTATCTAGACTTTTGTGTTGACGAAAATTAAAATTTGTTGCTATGAAAAATTATATTTTCCACTGACAAAAATAACAATTACTGCTGTAGAAGATTGCTTCCTACCACAATTAATACTTTCTGCTGTCATGTAATTAACTATTCAGCTGTCAAAAATTATACCTTTCAAATGTCAAACGACAAAAAAATATATTGTTTGGTGAAAAAAATAAAAGACTTTTGCTGTCTCTGAAACTCGGAAAAAATAATATTTTCTGCTGTCAAATAACAGAATTTCCTGCTGTCTAAAATTTATATGTTCTACTGGAAAAAAAATCTGATATAAAACATTATTATTTCATGCTTTCGAAGAAATAATAAACTCTCCTGTCAAATAATTATCTACTATCAAATGGTAACATTTTCTGCTATCAGAAATTTAATTTTTCTGCTGTCAAAAGCAGACCATTTTCGACTGTCAAAAAAAAATGTTTGCCGTCAATTAATAAAATGTCCTGCTCTCTAATTATTAAAATTAACTGGTATCAAATAGTAAGATTTTATGCTGTCATAAATTTAAATTTTTTGCTATCAAAGGGGAAAATTTTCTGCTGACAAACAATAATATTTATTGCTGTCTAAAATCTAAATTCTCTACAGCAACAAATAAATAATTTTCTGCTGAAAAAGTATGTTTTATGCCTTCAAAATAATAATAATACATTTATTTTTCCAAGACAAATATTACAAAAAATGGCTGAACAAGAAAAAAACGCCATAAAAAAATATAAAATACATAGTTACCAACATTTAGAAAAAAAATCATCCAAACTGTATGGTTCCATATTATATAAAAAATAATATAATATACAGGGTTATTCACGCTATACGGCACGGAATATTATGGCCAAAATACGTGACTTTCAAAAAGTTTCACTTTGGGGATATATGGGGGTTTATTAGGGCTACTTTTTAAAATTATTTTCATAATATACAGGGTGTCCCAAAAACCCTAAAAGTATCAAAGTTGTGTTTTTTTTAATGGAACACCCTGTATTTTATTGCATTTTTGGATCCGTCTATTAAAATAAGTATGTGTTTTAATAAGGTTTTTATTACATAAACCTTAAGGTTTTTGAATTAATTTGAATTTTGTAAAAATGTAACCTAATTTTCATGTTTCAAATACTTAAAAAATAATTAAGTTATGCATACCAAATTTACACTGAAATGTAATAATAGATCATATTTTATTTTCCAAGTATAATAAACTTGACATCTTATGCCGGGTGTAAAAAAATTGGAATTAAACAAATGAGAACTTTAAATGGCTATAACTTCATTAATTTAAATGGAACGCTATATTTATTAATTTATCAGCAAATGCACGTTTTAATTACCTTTCGAATGGTATTTAAATCTTAAGTGTTAAGTCTTCTCGTTTTGCAGAAAACGCCAAAATATTGTTTATTGCACCGTTTTAGTACTTTTTAAGTAAAAAATTTTATGTATCTAGTTTTCTATGGTATTTAAAAACGTCAGATAATTAATTTAGTCTGTTATTTTAGTTTAAAAAGCCTGTCTTTTGTTATAGTTGTCTTATTTTGCATTTTTGTGTTAGATCGTTAGTAATCGTTATTGTTTGAACATCGCTGTTGTATTTTTTGATAAAAAATTAAGATTTACTCAATAGAAGGGGTTATTGGCATTATTTTTATGCTTGGAGAATGTCATCAAGATTGTTTATTGGCTTGTCGAGTTTATACTTAAAGGTTTCCCGAAAGAAATCACCCTAAGCCAGCCATTTTTGACAGACTATTAAACCAGTTTAAAGAAATTGGAATTGTTAGTTATAAAAACCTCAGTATAAGAAAATCTGTGTAAATTTTCATTTTTTACTATGACATACAACAACCATGTTCAAACAATAACGATTACTAACGATCTAACATAAAATGCAAAATAACACAACTATAACAAAAGACATCCTTTTTAAACTAATGTAACAGACTAAATTAATTATCTGACGTTTTTAAATACGATAGAAAACTAGATACATTAAAATTTTTACTTTAAAAGTACTAAAACGGTGCAATAAACAATATTTTGGCGTTTTCTGCAAAAACGAGAAGACTTAACACTTAAGATTTAAATACCATTCGAAAGGTAATTAAAACGTGCATTTGCTGATAAATTAATAAATATAGCGTTCCATTTAAGTAAATGAAGTTATAGACATTTAAATTTCTCATTTGCTTAATTCCAATTTTTTTACACCCGGCACAAGATGTCAAGTTTATTATACTTGGAAAATAAAATATGATCTATTGTTACATTTCAGTGTAAATTTGGTATGCATAACTTAATTATTTTTTAAGTATTTGAAACATGAAAATTAGGTTACATTTTTACAAAATTCAAATTAATTCAAAAACCTTAAGGTTTATGTAATAAAAACCTTATTAAAACACATACTTATTTTTATAGACGGATCCAAAAATGCAATAAAATACAGGGTGTTTCATTTAAAAAAACACAACTTTGATACTTTTAGGATTTTTGGGACACCCTGTATATTATGAAAATAATTTTAAAAAGTAGCCCTAATAGACCCCTATATATCCCCAAAGTGAAACTTTTTGAAAGTCACGTATTTTGGCCACAATATTCCGTGCCGTATAGCGTGAATAACCCTGTATATTATCAAAATATTAAAATATTCTGCTGACGAAAAGCAACATTTTTTCTGCTATTATAAATAAAACATTTCTATTGTCAAATATTAAAATATTCTTCCATCGAAAATTAAATTGTCTGCAATAGGATTTTACGTCGTTAAAAATTTTAATTATCTGCTATCGAAAATTAACGTATTCTACTGACAAATAGTAGAATTTTCTTCTGTCAAAAAAATGAACAATCTCTTGATTCAGAAAATACATAACAATTTCTGCTATGTAAGAATATATTTTTTGTTTTCAAAATATACAGGGTTATTCACGCTATACGGCACGGAATATTGTGACTAAAATACGTGACTTTCAAAAAGTTTCACTTTGGGGATATATGGGGGTCTATTAGGGCTACTTTTTAAAATTATTTTCATAATATACAGGGTGTCCCAAAAACCCTAAAAGTATCAAAGTTGTGTTTTCTAATGAAACACCCTGTATTTTATTGCATTTTTGGATCCGTCTATAAAAATAAGTATGTGTTTTAATAAGGTTTCTATTACATAAACCTTAAGGTTTTTGAATTAATTTGAATTTTGTAAAAATGTAACCTAATTTTCCTGTATCAAATACTTAAAAAATAAGTAAGTTATGCATACCAAATTTACACTGAAGTGTAACAATAGATCATATTTTATTTTCCAAGTATAATAAACTTGACATCTTATGCCGGGTGTAAAAAATTGGAATTAAACAAATGAGAACTTTAAATGACTATAACTTCATTTATTTAAATGGAACGCTATATTTATTAATTTATCAGCAAATGCACGTTTTAATTACCTATCGAATGGTATTTAAATCTTAAGTGTTAAGTCTTCTCGTTTTTACAGAAAACGCCAAAATATTGTTTATTGCACCGTTTTAATAATTTTAAAGTAAAAATTTTAATGTATCTAGCTTTCTATTGTATTTAAAAACGTCAGATAATTAATTTAGTCTGTTACTTTAGTTTAAAAAGGATGTCTTTTGTTATAGTTGTGTTATTTTGCGTTTTTGTGTAAGATCGTTAGTAATCGTTATTGTTTGAACAAGGTTGTTGTATGTCATTGTAAAAAATGAAAATTTACACAGATTTTCTTATACTGAGGTTTTTATAACTCACACTTTCAATTTCTTTAAATTGGTTTAATAGACTCTCAAAAATAGTTGGCTTAGGGTGATTTCTTTCGGGAAACCTTTAAGTATAAACTCGACAAGCCAATAAACAATTTTGATGACATTCTCCAAGCATAAAAATAATGCCAATAACCCCTTATTTTGAGTAAATCTTCATTTTTTACCAAAAAATACAACAGCGATGTTCAAACAATAATGATTACTAACGATCTAACACAAAAATGCAAAATAAGACAACTATAACAAATGTCAGGCTTTTTAAACTAAAATGACAGACTAAATTAATTATCTGACGTTTTAAAATACCATAGAAAACTAGATACATACAAATTTTTACTTAAAAAGTATTAAAACGGTGCAATAAACAATATTTTGGCGTTTTCTGCAAAAACGAGAAGACTTAACACTTAAGATTTAAATACCATTCGAAAGGTAATTAAAACGTGCATTTGCTGATAAATTAATAAATATAGCGTTCCATTCAAATAAATGAAGTTATAGCCATTTAAAGTTCTCATTTGTTTAATTCCATTTTCTTTACACCCGGCATAAGATGTCAAGTTTATTATACTTGGAAAATAAAATATGATCTATTGTTACACTTCAGTGTAAATTTGGTATGCATAACTTACTTATTTTTTAAGTATTTGAAACATGAAAATTAGGTTACATTTTTACAAAATTAAAATTATTTCAAAAACCTTAAGGTTTATGTAATAAAAACCTTATTAAAACACACACTTATTTTGATCGAAGGATCCAAAAATGTAATAAAATACAGGGTGTTTCATTAAAAAAAAACACAACTTTGATACTTTCAGGGTTTTTTGGACACCCTGTATATTATGAAAGTAATTTTAAAAAGTAGCCCTAATAGACCCCCATATATCCCCAAAGTGAAACTTTTTGAAAGTCACGTATTTTGGCCACAATATTCCGTGCCGTATAGCGTGAATAACCCTGTATAAATTATGTCCATCAAAAATGAACATATTCTGCTGGCAAAAATTATAATTTTCTGATATCAAAAGTTAAC
Organism: Ontholestes murinus; assembly: GCA_963969525.1. NCBI lineage: Eukaryota > Metazoa > Arthropoda > Insecta > Coleoptera > Staphylinidae > Ontholestes > Ontholestes murinus. Next base: position 2,484,506 of record OZ018394.1, on the reverse strand, counting down.
AGTTTCAGCTGGTAAAAAATTATACTGTCTCTTGTCAAAAATAAACAACTCTTTTGCCAAAGAATACGAATTTTCTGCTGTTAAAAATTAATAATTCCTAATTTCAAACTATAAAATTTTCTTCTGTGATAAATTTAAATGCTTTATTGGAAAACCAAAATAATTTTAGAAATGAAACACACTAATAAATTTCGTGTTATACAAACAAAGTTATTAGCGTGTTTCATTTCTATTTAACATGTATAACGAAGTAGAAGCCTTCAACATTAACAACAAAATAATTTTCTTCTGAATGACATTAATATTACATGTCATCAAAAGACTAATAATAATAATAATAATAATATTTATTGCCCAGCAGACCAGTGTCTAATTATAGAGCAATATCTTACATACAAAGAATCTTAAAGTTATACTTAATACTAAAATTAAAAATTAAAACAAAAAATAAAATAAAGAAAAGCGTAAAACGTAAAATTCTACAATCTCTACTGTCAAAAAATTTAAATTATCTGACATTATCTGTCATCAGAGAATTAAATCTTTTGCTGTTAGAAAGGAAATTTTTTGTACGTTATATGTTCATTTAATATTGATTCTAGCACTTTTGAAAAATTATTAACTAAAGCAATAGGTCGATAATTTACCGCATCACTCTTATCACCGTTCTTGAAGATGGGACACACACGAACATTTTTCCAGGTAGTAGGAAATTTCCAAGCTTCAATATTAAATTAAAAATATATGTGATCGGTAGATATAAGACACACGCACAGTCTTTTACTAAAAACGAAGGAATTTGATCTAAACCCATTGCAAAATTTTGCACGTAATTTCTTCAAGTGACGAAGAACTAAGTTTTCAGAAACTTTAAAGTCTCCCAGGTGTTCCATGGAAAAGTCCAGTGTAGTTGTTTCGTCATTCTTCTCGCACGCATGGACCGAATTAAACAAATCCGCAAAGCAGTTTACTACACCAGTCGCATCAGTGTATAGGTTGTTTAAATACTTCACTTTTCCTGGAATTCTTGAAGTTTCCTTTAAACAGTTTATGTGTGATCAAAATTTAGATGGATCGGAATTTAATTTTTCTTCTATCGTCCCGATGTAGTTTCTTCTGGCTTCTTTAATTGCACTTTTTAATAAGTAAGTTTGTTTTTTTCTTCTATGGCTACAGTGATTGATTTAATAAAATAGGGAGGATATTTTTTAGATTTTGCGTTACATCTAAATTTTGGCACGTATAGATCGAATCCATTATATAGGTATTGATAGAATAGGCTGCAAGCAATGTCTATGTCCGAAATTGTATATAATTTATTCCAGTTAATGTGTTGTAAATGCGAGTAGAGTAATGGCAAATTAGCTCTTTTAAAATTATAAAGTCCCGAGTTATCTCCTTTAAAATTTGGAGTCAAATGTGACCTTAACATAAATTCACAGGATAGAAATTTTTGTTGTTAAACATTTAAATTATCTGCTGTAAAAAATTAACATTTTCTGCTGCCAAGCGATAAAATTGTCTGTTTTCAAAAATGAACAATCTCTTGTTTTCAGAAGACACAAATTATCATACATTAACATTTTCTGCTGTATAACGATACAAGTTTCTGCTGCCAAATATTAAAATTTCTGCTGTCCAAAATTAAACGTTTCTTCTCTTAGAAAATATCCTACTATCAAAAATTTAATCTTATTTCTATGAAAAAATATAACACTTTCTGCTGTCAAATAATTAACTTTATTGCTCTAAAAAATTTTAGGTTTCTGATATCAAAACTTAAATCAGTGTAAGCATGGATTACCTCGTAGTAACGGTCGCAACCATTCTTTTTATTTAAACTTAATATTTTCAGCTAGTAAAAAATTATATTGTCTCATGTCAAAAATAAACAATTCTGCTGCTAAAGGATCTGTATGATTTTTTGTTGTTAAAAATTTTAATTAACTGTTGTCAAAAATTAACATTTTCAGCTGCCAAATAATAGAATTTTCTACCGTCAAAAATGAACAATCTCTTATTTTCACAAATTTTTATAAATCAACATTTTTTGTTCTGAAACGATAAGATTTTCTACTGTAAAAATTTAAATTTCCGCTGTTCAAAATTAAACTTTTCTTCTCTCAGAAACTAAAATATCCTACTATCAAAATATAAATAATATGCTCCCAGAAAATAAGTCTCTGTGTTATCAAAAATTAAAACTGTTTGTTATGAGAAAAATATATTTCCTACTATCAAAAAAATATAAAATATAAAAATTGTCTTCTGTCAAAAATTAACACTTGCTGCTGCCAAACAATTAAGTTTTCTGCTGTCATAAATTATAATTTTCTAAAAACACAGGATAAAATTATCTGCTGGTATAAAATTATATTATCTCGTGTTCAAAATTAAAAAAAACTTTGCTGCCAAATGACGAGAATTTTCTTTGATTAAAAATTAATACTTTTCCCCCAGACGATAGATTTTTCGTAAGTCAAAACTTAATATTTCTTGAATTAGTTTCTCATGTAGCACGTGGTGAAACATTTTGTAATAGAAATAACACAATTTACGCTTGGTTTGTTTTACTTTTTAATTAGTTAATCTGACTAATTTCGACAATTACGTCATTATCAAAGAATGAAATACAGAGGTGTTGTATTGTAATATATATACTTCCAGTCAGGTAATAAGGGATGTCATAATCGGGGAGTTCGAAATCTCGTCATTATCATTTACGACAAATTTCCCGGATTTTATAGCTTTATTTATTTCTAATCCCTCTTTCAGCGTTAAATGCTGTCCTTTATTACCTGAGTGTAAGATTTTAAATTCTTTTGCGTTGAAAAAATGATTATGTTCAATAAAATGTTTGGCAAAACCTGTGGTATATTTGTTGTCCATGTTTGATTTTTTATGTTCTTTTAACCTCACCTCAAAAGATCTTCCTGTTTGGCCAATATAAATTGCAGCGCACTGATCACAATGAATCTCATATATACCACATTTTTTGTCATTTTCTATGTTAGTTTTGTTATTAATTAATAATTTACCAATATTTAAAGTATTAGTGCAAATAATATTAAATTCACTCCCTTTAAAACAGTTCATAATTTTATGTGATAATTCATTGACGAATCCGATTTTAAACCATTTATTGGATTGTTGTAGTGGTGGATAAAAGTATTTTAGAGATTCTTTTTGTTTTTTCTTTCTCAGTAACTTATCTATTAACGTGTTATTATAACCGTGGTTTATAAAAACTATCGCGACAAACAACAAAATTTACCTTTTCTTCTCTCAGAAACACGAATGTCAAAAATTTAATATTCTGATCTCAGAAAAAAAGACTATCAGTGCTGTCAGAAAAATTAAAACTATTTACAAAGAAAAAAAATATTTTCTGCTTCTAAAAAAATATCAATCTGCTGTAAAAATATAAGAATTATCTTCTGTCAAAAATTAATACTTTCTCCTACCAAACAATTGTTCTGCTGTTAAAATTTTAATTCTGTGTTCATAAAATTTAAAATTGGCTATTGGCAAATATTTACATTGTCTCGGATCAAAAATAAACAAGGTTGTTGACAAAGAATAAGAATTTTTCAAAAATTTAAATACTCTACTTGCAAAAAGTAAAAGCAAAAATTAATATTTTATCTGGTATTATTTGCGCAATCGCCAAATCCTCGGTTTTCGTGTTTTATTAAAATTATCTGGTGTTAAAAAAGTAAGTTTTCTGCTTTTAGAACTTTAAATTTTCTGCGGGCAAAATAAAAAATTTTATAGAGTCAAAAATTGAAATTTTCGGCATTTCCTGCTGTAAAAGATTTAAATTCTCTACTGGAAATAATAAATATTTCTACTAAAAAAAATTATATTCTAATGCTCTCATAAAATTAATAAAATCGGTAATGAAAATATTAAGATTATCTACTTGTAAAACTTTATGATGTTTAGTTACCACAATTAAGAATGTTCTACTAGGATGAAAAAATAAATGCGTGCTGTCAAAATTTAACATTTTCTACTTGAAAAATATGAATTCTTTTGCTAAATATTTACATTCTGTCAGAAATTCAAATGATCCACTGGAAAAAAAAATCTACTAGAAACAATAAATATTTTATGGTATCACGACTGACAAAAGTAACATTTTCTGCTATCAGAAATTTGAATTTTCTACTGTTTTCTGCTACCAAAAAATTGAACTCTGTGTTTAATAAAATTTAAATTTTCTACTCAAAAAAATCATCCTCTGGAAAAATCTTAATATTTTACGGTGTTAAAAAGTAAATAAATAAATATTAAAATTATTCGTTAAAAATTACCATTTTTTGTCATAGGAGAAAATATGAGAGAAAATAATAGTTAACGTTTTCTTTTGGCTAATTTTCTATTGACAAATAATAGGATTTTATGATGATAAAAATTTAAATTAAATTTACTTATTAAAAACAATATTTTCTGCTCCCAGAAAACGAATTAATTGCTGTAATTATTGTAATTTATAATTACATTCTGTGTTTTCAAAAATTTAACCAAAAATTATAATATTTACAAGTTAAGAGACAACTAACTCTGTTAAAAAAATCAAAGATATCTATCTGACAAAAATTATCTAGAGTATTTACCCTAATTTTATATTTGTACTTGTATATTTGGCATGTCTCTTGTTAACTCAACCACTAAGACGAATAAAATTATTATTATTATTATTTTCTAAAAAGAAATAATATTTAATTTCGGTCGATCAATTTTATTACTCAAAATAACTAATTTTTTCCACAAGTATCATAAATTAACATTTTTTTAACTTTAATATCTTAACATTTTAAACTACGTAAAGTTTAATTTTTTAACTCTTAAAAGCTAAATTTTCGCTTGCTAAAAATTTTAAGAATTTTCTGCTCCTAAAGTACCATATTATGCTGCCATTTTGTGTTGCAAAACATTCTCTACTGTAAAAGCTGAACGTAATTTTACTATCTAATATTTTCTAGTATAATAATTCAATTTCTTTTGCTATGAAACCTAAACTTTCTACCAACTTTCTTATATTCCCCCAAGCTGAATGGTCTTTGGTACAAAATCTAATTTTTTGCTTAGTTTTTTTACTGGCAATCGAAAATTTTCTAGTGTGAAAGTTTTACATTTTCTGCTTAAAAATCTAAACTCATTTATAAGCCTTTTAATTATCTTTTCTGTTATACTTAATAAATTCTCGAATGCAAATGTTTTTGAGTACAAGCTATACATTTATGATTTCAAACATTAATATTTACCTTAGCATTTATTTTTGTGACTTAAGTTTCGGTAACTGCACTCAGAAAAGTTAAGTCACAAAAATAAATTACGTGTAAAAGTAGAAACCTTCAACATCAGCAATTTAACATTTATTAAAAATGAAAAAAATTGAAAAAATTTAACTATCGAAATAAATACTTTCAACTATACCATTTTTCAATAGTTTTTAGTATTAAAATTTAAAAATTTACGATAGAAAATTAACATATCTCCCTTAGACATTATGTTTCTACTACAATCATTTTTATAAGGATTTTTTAAAGGATTAAACAATTCTTAAAACTAATAATCTGCAAGGGCAAAAGAATTCGATTTAAAATCTAGTGGGGTTTATTATAGTATTTATGTAATAATAAAGTAAAATGTATACAAAATAATTGTTTGTAACAGGTTGTCTATTTTTTTTAATATAAAATTTAGTAAAACAAACCAAGTGTTTTTAATTAATTACCTATTATCTAGTTTTAAATAATATTTATTAGTAGCAATTTACAAATAAAAAGGCATTGCATTAAATAAAATATTTAAAAAAATTCGTATGGAATTATTATTATTATGTTATAAGTTTTTATTTTTGTATAAAATCCTCGAATAAATAAAACAGCACGCGCATATTAAATTGATGCGGACATTTACAAGCGGACAGTTTATTGAGTCGGCTCGAGGGGTAAGAAATGTTTGCATGGTTTTGATGTGCACAGACACTACATTATTGATCCATAAAAGCAACATTTTATAGCCTTTTCAGCTGAAATATTCATGCCGCTATTCCCATGGCATATGTACTTTGAATGAGTGATATGGAAATGTGAATTTCATTTTAAAATATATTGACAACTTTAACCGCCACTAGGATATACACGCATATACCAAACCCACCTATATATCCTGCAGCGGAGGGTGCCAATATTCCATCCTAACGTTTACACGAAATTTACAACCAAATGATATTTTTATACCGTTTATCTACGTTAAATTTATGCATTTATAATTGAAATAATTGCTTTATTATTTTATTTACAATTTATATAATTGAAGTAAGAATTTTAATATTGTGCACGAGAAACACGATAGAATGGGGAAATATTAAAAAACTTCTCGTAATTAGAGCGAACGGGTAAATTGCACGTTTCATCACGACTCCGTGATTCCGTAAAACGTACGCATATATAAAAATGATTCTCAGTTTCCAATTGCAATGTTAATTTCATGTGTAGCACACAGACACACACACGTTTCGCGATTTAATTGCTCGTGATTATAAAGTGCACTTCGGGAAATACGTACGAACTAATATGGAAATTTACCTGGGTGGGTGGAGAATGGCGTATTTTTTATATTTTTATATTTTTTAATTCGAATGCCGGGTACCACCCACCGGATTTATGGGCCGTGAAATTTCGCAATAAAACGAAGAAGAGAGAGAGCTTAAAAAAAAAGTTGTCTCCCGCTCGACGGGGTCCTGAAGTGTGCTGGGATCCTTTAACGAGGCTGCAGGAAATGAGGTTTATGTATAATGACTGCCACTCATCATTTCCGCAGTTTTCCACTGCTGCCTTTCAATTTCGCACACTGTAGGCAAGAGATATAAAAATCTCCGTTTTACGCGGAAAATATAAACACGGAGGGGGGGTTAATATTTCACGTGATGTTTTATGCTATTTAATTTAATCATTAAAATTAGAATCTTACTATATATCATCTTTTATCAATCCTTAATATACGTTAGAACAGCTTTCTACCATCCACCTCATGTTCCTTTATCAATCAAGTGCTTTCTTCTATTTTAACAATTTCTAAAACTGAAAGTTCATTATACACCAAAAATTGCATACGAATAAAACATTATATCATTAACAGCCAGTTTAATCTACTTGGCTCTCGAGGTAAGAATATTTAAGTAGACAAATTACAAACTGAATGTAAGAAAAAAATAATGAAAATATAAACTATTTTTTTACATGTTCGTCAGTAAATGTAAACTTTCTTCTTCCTCACCTTGGTTCACGAGTTATGCTCAAAAATATAGAAAAAATCAATTGAAAGTCTTAAAATATTCATATAGACTTTAAGCGTTAAATTTATAATTAAAAGATATTTCAAAAGCCTTAATCTAGTTCAAGACTTATGAAAAAAGAAGATAAACAATTGAGTGTTTATGATAAAAGGATTAATTAAGCTAAGTGAAACATAACGAATTGCTTAATTAATCATTTTATTAACATAAATATGTTTCACCACGGGTTAAGTGAAAACTTAATTAATCATAGAGTATTTAAAAGTTTCTAGCGAGGGTATATGATGGGGAATAGGATTTAGTCTATTAGGGATTTGTTAAAGGGGTTGAAAGCGGACGTACGAGTTTCAAAGTTTTACCCGCATGTTGGTAAACTATTTCAGAGAGTGTGTCTAAATAGAGCCGGCAGTACTTTCTCAGTAAACGTCGTTCGGGGAAGAAGAGAGGGGCAAGTTGGAAGCGGGAGGAAAAATGAAGAAGATATATGAAAATTCGAGGATAGATCTGATAAATGCTTTGTACGTGCTAAGGTATGATCGGGTAGATTAGATTAGATTGTAGAATTAAGCGCGGCAACGAGGTATGACTTTCTCACTGATAGATTTGATGGTGAGCAAGGAACTGAGATGGTTCTGAAAGGTGGAAAAGACAAGTGGGTGGGTGATTGTTGACTTTGGGTGATAAAGAGGAAAAGGGGGTGGATTTGTTGAATGGGTGTCAGATGTGGCCTATTCAGTGAAGGAGTTAACGTCGTTTTGGAGTTTTAACAAAGAGAAGTGAGGGTTTCTGTATGAGGCCTGAGGGCTGCGAGTTGGACGCTACGCCAACAGAGGGCGACGAAATAATAGCGGCGCGCGTGGCGCACGATTAAGGTGCATGGCAACAGAGGGCGCTAAAATCATTAAGCCGACGGAACGGTCACAAGCAGTAGTTAAAAAGTCCTGCATACATATCAACCGGTAGAGACTTGGAATTACCTTAGCTGGTAACAAAGACAGCAGGTGAAATCCACAGTCTCAGCAAGCTCATATTTCGCCAGGTTAGAGGACTCTCCATAGTCCTGTAGTCATCGAAAAATAAACCTCCGATGATCTAGGAAGCCCCCCGACTGCGTAGGACCAGCGCCGACAGAAGAAGGTTAAGAACGACCGGCGACGTGCCAGCCGCTATGCCATAACCTACCCACGACGACCAAGAAGGAGGACGGCCACCCATCCACGACGACGCGAAGTGCAACAGAACAAAGGCACACATACAGAATGTCTATATATGTAAATAGCAAATAAATCGACTTAAAATCCCTTTTGGGTTTGATCGAAAACCGCACACTCCCCACAAGGCTCATAGGGCAATGACGTCTCCGTATGTCAGGATAATAGAGAAAGGCACTCGTACGTGAAGTGGGAGTAAAGGGTATGGGGACCCTTAAGAGACCTCATAAAGTAAGGTGAATGAAGAAGTATTTGTAAAGGCGAAATAGACTGTGTGGGAACTATTCTGGAGAACGGGTGGAGACGGATGAAGAAATTACGAAAGGTTTTCTAGAAAAGAGCGGGAGAAATGGCCAAGACTGCCTATGGTGTTAAGCCATTTTTGTTTTTTGTATTCCTTGATTCTTAGTTTGATTAGAGCATTGGGCCTATTCCACTCAGTTCGGTCTTACAAAAGATTCTAGCGGCGAATTTTTCTGAAAAGCTGTTTTTCAGAAAGGTGTGTGTCTGTTGATGGCCAGTTAGATCAAGGAAGTTATTGATTATACTGCTGAGTCGATGAGAATATGTTGGAGAGAAAATGTATTCCAAGGAGGATTGGAAGTCGTTCAATAGAAGATCTTTGTTAGGTGGAACTGGGGACTGGGAGAGGTGTAATGAGGGAGCAGGAGGAGAAGATGTGGTCACTATTTATTGAGTTGCCCAGAGAGCAAAAGCCAAAATAATTCACATTACGGACGGTTTGTATGGAAGAGCAGCAATGAGGATTTACTCAAAGCTGAATCCGACCTTAGGATTTGCATAATAGTCACTTTTTGGCATTATATTATTTATTTATTTTAGGATTTACTAATTTAAAGTACTTAGTTATTATTCTTTAGTCTTTTTTTTACTATTTTCTTTGTTTATTATGCAAATAAAGCCATTTATTGTTATTATTATTATATCATTCGTGACTAGAATATGGTCGACGTTCGAGTGCCCACTGTAGTTTATACAGGTGGGTTGGGAGTAGGAGTCGTGTTTGGTTATCGACCACATGGTCCTTCCACCGTTTTATTTTTCTATTTGGTGTGTGTGTAAATTAATTCGTTACTTTAAAGGATTTCTGTGATGGCATCAACTTTTTTTTGTCTCAGGTGGGTCAGAGCCACTTCAAACAAGTGGACGACATGTTGTTTGTTACTAGAATGTGGTCGGCGATCGAGTGAACTCACTAGTTTCCACAATGAAAATGATGGTAGCGACCGTTACTATGTGGTAGTTCATTTTAAAAAAGGTTAAATGAAAATAATTTTTAAGTTTTTATACCACTATTTATTGTATAATATACACAAACAAAGTTTACAATATATTATCAATTTTGACACAACTATAGTTTCGACCTTTGCAGGCCATTATCAAGTGTTTGTTTGTGTATATTATACAATAAATAGTGGTATAAAAACTTAAAAATTATTTTCATTTAACCTTTTTTTTTAATTTCCACAAGTCCGCGGTCGTGCGGATTTGTGACCGTGTCGCAAGTATAATGGTGCGGGGTTCGAAAGGAAGAAGATTGAATATTCTGGAGGAGAAGGGGGAAGAACTGGGTGTGTAAATGGGATGAACAGAGATCGACGGGAGTTTGGTGGTGGGTAGGAATGTTTCTTGTAGATAAAGGATTGGGAGGTTGAGGTCAGTTAAAAGGAAGCGACTTGAAAAAATTTTGGTTCTGGCTCCTCCGATGTTGATTGATGCGACATTTAGATTCGTCGGGGGTGAATTTTGCAGTAAGATAAATTAAATTATTATTTAACCCGTGATGAAACATGAATTTTAGTCGAGGTACAGAGGAATAAGCAGGAGTAGGACGAGGTGGACGTAGGAGTTCAGAAATATTACTCTAGGCCAAGAATTTTGACTTCCGGATGGGTGCAGATTATGCGGAACGAAGTTTTGAGAGCGAGGCGGCGATAATTTGGATGATTTATGGAAACAGTTGTGTAATTTGTTATGATTTTGACTGCGTTCTGTGCGAGTTTACGGGGGAGTAGTTGACGTGCATTTGTTGGTTGTGTGGGTTTCGTACTGGATGTTGTGTGGTAGTCCATGTAGGGGGCACTGGATCGGTGGATCGGGTGAGAGAAGAGGTGCAGAGGGTTCAGCAAAACGCCTGAAGGGTTCTATCATTATTCCAACGCAGAAGAGGCGGTCAATGTTTTCTTTGTTTTGTTAGAAGAGCTTGTAAATGCGAGTAGGGTGTTGAGTGGCCCTGGTGATGATATACAGCGAGGTTAATTGTTGTCGACGGAGGTGGGGGGTTTCTTAGGAACGTGGTTAAAAATTAATAATGGTTCGCCGATTAGTTTTCTTAAGTGGTGTTTAAGTAGAGAACTGATTAGGCAAATATTGGAGGGAGAGGGAGAGTAGGAAATGGTGACTATATCGACGTTGACAGGGATCATGAACAAATATTTAGTGAAGGGAAACCAAATGGGGGGGGCATCTAGACGTCCGGTGGGAGGCAAGCCCGGAACCTGAAAGCTAGACAGGTGTTTTTTTTTTGCTTTACTCTAAAGCACCATTCATTGCATCCTACTGGCAAAGGGTGCCCATCCAATTGCTGACCCGGGCTAACATTGCTGCACTCCGCTAGTTCGGCCGTAACCGTATGCGCTCACCATCGGCATGGTATTTGATTAATATTTTTAAGTTTTTTCATATAGATTACGAAGGGATGAATTTGAAAGTGAAAGAATTTTTGAAATACTTAACTCGGTTCATGAATGACAAAAGAAGACAATTCGAATTCTTTATATTTTTTGTATATATGCACTAAAAACCCAAATATGAAACTTAGGTCTTTCGCTACGGTGGTTCGGTTTGAAATTTGGGAGAAGACATAATATAGAAAAAAAAATACAGCACTGCAGTAGAAAATTGACTGAAAGTAATTGAGAAATAACAACTGACAATTTTCAGAAGACATTCAACATGATAGGAGGTAGAAGTAAATTGACAGAAAGGAATAAAAAGATAACAATTGAGACTTGGCAGAAACATAAGACATACAATACAGAGCAGAAGAAAAGGAACAATTAATTTATGATATATGATAGAAAAATAGATAAGAGACGAATAGAAATGAAATTGACAGATAGTAAAAAAAATAAAAGTTAGTTGACAAAGCACGAAAAGCAAATGTCATCTGTGATATTAAAAATTTGTTAAGCAATTTGAGGTGTTGGATAACAGTAGTTACTTAACAGAATTCTTAATAGAAGACAAAAGAAAATAAATAACAGATAAAAAAACATAAGACAATTAAAAGATGACATTTGATACTTGAGAGAAGATGACAGAAATAATTGGGTAAGTTAAAGCACTTGTTATGTTCCATAATTTTATTTTCAGTTTCCTGACACGTGTTTCGATCTTTTACGATCATTCTCAAAGTATAAACTAAATCGATATTTGAAATGTTACAATATATATACAATACAAAATGGTTAGTTCGTGGTAATAGCTGCATTAATGATGTTTTCGGTTTTTATTATTTCGTGCTGGTTGTTTAGTACGTAATCCCCTTTACTAATTGCCCTCTTAATCTCTAATCCTTCTAATAGATTCATCTTGCGACCTTTTCGGCAAATATGGATCGGCTTAATTTCTCCCACGTGGTGTCCTGTATTCTTACAATGTTCCGCTAATCCAGTGTTTCCCGTTTGATTTATAATTGATTTTTTATGCTCTTGTGACCTAGTTTCGAAATTTCTGCCCGTTTGTCCTATATATATTCCTTCACAATTAACACAATTTATACTATATACTCCAAGGTCGCAAGATGAATCTATTAGAAGGATTAGAGATTAAGAGGGCAATTAGTAAAGGGGATTACGTACTAAACAACCAGCACGAAATAATAAAAACCGAAAACATCATTAATGCAGCTATTACCACGAACTAACCATTTTGTATTGTATATATATTGTAACATTTCAAATATCGATTTAGTTTATACTTTGAGAATGATCGTAAAAGATCGAAACACGTGTCAGGAAACTGAAAATAAAATTATGGAACATAACAAGTGCTTTAACTTACCCAATTTGAAAATTTCGTTCCATCAAGAATGTAGCACAAGAAGTATTGAATATATGACAGAAATATATTGATGAAAGGCTATTCACATATAACAAAAGATATTTGAAAGAAGACAGAAGACTTTTAAAGGCAAAGAGTCAAAAATAAAATTCTTTATCCTAAAGTTAGTACTTTCGATTTTCTATGCCTTTATGACATGTAAAAATGCAGATAGAATAAATATAATTTGAATTATGTGTCGTTTATTTGTTTCGTCAAAAATTCACGCATCAGAGCTATCCAAAAATAATATATAGAAGTTAACAATTATTAACTAGAAGATATATGATAAGTGAAAATTGTCAGAAAAAAAAGATAACGTTTAACATATATTAGTTGACAGATGACAAGTGGCTGTTATAACAAATAAGAATTAACAAATTGCAGTTAACTAAGAATATATATCAGACAATAGAAGGTTGTTGACAGTTATCAGAAATAACAAGAGGCCAATGACAGTTGTCAGATGATAGGTGACAATTTTAAGACAACAGATAACAAATGACAGATGACAGCTGAGAGTTTCCAGAAGATAGATAACCAGTAACAGATGGCAGTTGACAGTTGCCAAAAAACAATTGACCAATAATAAATAATAAGTGATAGTTGTCAAGAGACTACGGTTATCACTGGACATATGACATGTGAATCCTGTCATAAAATAAAACACGCAACAAGAATGGCATTGACAGTTTTCAGAAAACAAATAACATAAGTGGCAGATGACAGGTGACCGTTACTAGAAAAGAGGACAGTTATGAAGTTATAAGAGAAAAGATAATAAGTAACACATGGCAGTTGACAGTTGGCAACAAATAAATAGCAATTGACAGTTATCTGAAAACATACCAAGCAACAGATGACAATTGTGAAAATACAGGTAAATAGTAACTGATGGTAAAAAAAAAACAAATGACAGGTGATAGTGATCGGAAAAAAGGATAAAAAGTAACAAAAATTTACTATTGTAATGGCAGTTGACAATTGTCAGAAACAGATGACAGGTGAAAGTTAACAAAAGAACCATATAATAATTGGTAGATGAAAGTTGTAGGTTAACAGAAAGCAATCATAAAACGTATTAAAATCCTTTAGTTCGTTGTAGAAAATTAAATAATAAATTTAAAAATACGAAAACATTTCGTGAATCTACAACAATGAGTCTTACTAAGACTACAAAACAAATTAATTTGAAACAACTACTTCTCTAGCTAATACTTCGACAGACATTGAATAATACAAATTAATTTGCGTGATACAAATAGTACAACTATCAAAGCAACACTAGTTTGAATGAAATTATTTCTGTTGAATAAACTAATAAATGATAAAATGTACTTTAGATTGTTTAAATATAACTATAACATGAAATATTATGAAAAATGTATTTTAAACTGATTTTATTAAATTAAATTAGCAAAAGCAATTAAAAAATCTAGCATTCAAGTTTATAATCATCTGCAGACACGTGTTTCGAACTTTCGCTCTCTTCAGTACAGCTTATTATATATTCGGCATTCGGCTCTACGAGTTTTCATGTGGATGACGGATATATTCGTTGTTCAGAGCGAAGAAGAACAATTCGTGTACACTTTACAGTTTTTATTCAAAGAAATTGCAAAAACTTTAACTTGATTCACAGTTTATTAAAAACAGAAATGGAAAAACAAATAGAATTTTGTTTTGTTTTATTTTGAAATGAAATAGTTTTTAAAAGACTTCAATTATAAAAAAAGTTTTATATTTTCATATAAATTTTGAAGTGCTGATTATTTTGTTATAGACAAAAATATAATGACACAATTAAAGGTTGAAATTTTGTAGAATATCAAGTGAAAAACGAAATATTTTTTTCACATTTTTGTATAGATGTTAAATCTAAAGGTTAAGGACTACAACAACCTTAGCTTACTGTAAAAAAAAATGAAAGAGAACGGAGGAAAAATTCAAGCTTTAGATTATTAAGTAATTTTCAAAAACATCTAAAGGTTAAAATGTATTTTCAGAATGTGTAGAAGTTTCTACAATACCTAGTTTTGTCTACAAGTTATTGAAAACAATATAGAAAACCTTTGAAAATAAAAAAAAAAATTTTAATTTTTTCTTGGATCATGTTTAGACCGAAAGTATATTTTCAAAATTCTCAGTTTGCCTTAATAGTAATGGGCAATTTTAAAGTACTGAATTTAAAAATTGAAAATCTTTAGTTTCGTTCACAAGTTCTGGAAAAAAAATATAGAAAACCATTAAAATTAGAAATCAATTTATGTCGAAAACATTGAGGTCGAAATTATTCTTTTTTACAATGAAAGTAAAAAAAAATACATCTTTGGACACCTTTCTTCATAAATTTCATATACAACAAATCAATTAAAAACAAAATATACTTCAAATTTTGGGCGAAAGAAGCACTAGTGGAGTTCACAAGTACAAAGTGTTCTTCCACTCAAACCCTTCATTTTCCAAAATGTCCAAGGGAGCATATATCCTCTTGCAATTCCGGATTCATTTACAAATGCTTCTTTCTATTTACTTCTTTTGTCCCCTTTTATGAGAGACTTTTTTGGCTGTTAATGTCAGTATGTAATAATTCTTTACATAATGTTTCACCAAAAAATAAATGAGAAAATTATTCAAGAAATCTTATTTTCAGTGTTCTTTGGACTTTAAAGAGTAAAATTTGAAATTGAGAGAATTTTTAACGATGATTTCTTACAATTTCATCAATATTTTTAGGTTTTGTTTTATTGGAAACTTAACGGCGATCAGTAACTGAAATTATCACGTATATGTAGGGTGGGTGGGTGGCCTCTATCCCACCTTTTAACTTATAAAATATCTTCGAGGGTTCCTTCAAAAATTCTTGCACATAACAAGTGATTAATTGATTGAATTTTACGTTCATTTTTATACAATTAAAAAATATTTAATCAGCATAATTGAAGCAATATTTTACTGACTGGAGGATGGGTTAGTGGCTACCCACCCACCCTACATATTTATCTTAACATAAAGTAAAACAGTGACGATGATTTCTTGCAACTTCATCAAAATTTTTAAGTTTTGATTCATTGGAAACTAACCGGCGATCAGTAACTAAAATTTCTATAGTTAAGTAAGGTGGGTGGGTGGCCTCTATCCAATATTTTAATTTTTTTAAATATTTTCCAGGGTTCCTTAAAAAATTCTTGCACATAAGAAGTAATTCATTGATTGCATTATTCATTGATTTATTCAGTTGATAAAAATGTATTTAGTAGAATTGAAGCGAATGTTTTACTGATTGGAATGTGGACTAGTGACCACCCACCTACCCTATATATTTATCTTAACATAAATCAAAACAGTGACGATGATTTCTTATAATTTCATCAATATTTTTGGGTTTTGTTTTATTGGAAACTTAACGGCGATTAGTAACTGAAATTACTATGTATATGTAGGGTGGGTGGGCGGCCTCTCACCTATATTTTAACTTTTAAAATATCCTCGAGGGTTCCTTCAAAAATTCTTGCACATAACAAGTAATTCATTGATTGAATTTTACGTTAATATTATACAGAAAATAAATATTTAATCAGCAAAACTGAAGCAATGTTTTATTGATTAGAACCACCCTAGATATTCATCTTATTCCATGTAACGTAAGAATTTCTTCTGTACCAGTTCTAATCGATTGATAATGACTATAGTAAAGGTAATCCATACAGCTTAGGCATATTCTAACTGACTTCTTACAGTAAACTGTATAAAATATTTACACTTAAATTTTTACTGATTTTCCAAATATATCCCAATATTTGATGATTTTCTGCTAATATTTATAACGTGGGAGTTAAATGAAAATTTCAAATTGAAGGTGACTCTTAAATCCTTTATGGTATTAACTTTCACAAGGTCAGATGAACCGAATTTGATTTCTACCCCTAAATATTTCACATGAATAAGATTTTTGTGTATACTGCAACATTTTTTATTTATTTTGAAATCGTCTGCATATAACTTCTCAGAGTTTTTAATGTTATGCTGTATGTCGCTAATAATGTCCACAATGTGACCCTCGTGGCACAAAAGAGGTTACCTTAATTGGGTTTGAAATACCGTTTTTAATACGAAAATACTGTGGTAAATTAAGAATAAAAATAACTGATTTGAGATGCCACTATTGAGACCATATGTTTTTAATACATTAAATAAAACAAACCAATAAATTTTATTATTAATATTTTTCGAAAAATCAATGTAGATTGTGTTATATTCAAGGTTTGATTTGTGTTGAGCGAATTTTATTTTTATATGCCAGATGTACATTTCGAGTACCATTATCAATGACTAATTATTTAATTCAGTAGATTGTGACAACTTGATACTTGTCTCCAAGGTATTTGATAAAAAACTGCTTATATTCCAAAAGATTTGTAACGGTGGATAGGCCTGGTAAAAATCCATGTTGATTTATTAAATATCATCTTTCGCGGAAACCATTGCAATTGATCAGCCACTAATAAATTGGAAATACTAGTTTTCCACACAGACTGCATTGAATAAGTAATTAAATGTTTTGTGAAAATATTATTAATTTTTAATAATGTACTAAGACACTTGATCTGGTCCATGAGAATGAGATCATATGCGACTTAAAATTGCATTAAATAGTTCTTCTAGAGTAATAACTAAGAGATTACTATGAATTAGGGTATTATTGTGTACACCGAGAAATCATTTGAAATAGTATATACTGAAGGCAAAAAATGCAAGAAGTTAACAATTTCGGGTCCTCCAACCACATTTACATCGTTGTGTGACATCATATTTGGTTAACCGCCTTCAATTTTTCAGTTCCTTCGCGTATTGCCAGAAATACTTCAGATTATTTTTTTAAATTATTTTAAAATGCCTTTTTAATTTATCATGGTTGATACAAAAAATTTACTTTTACCGGTCGAGTATTTAACCTCCAGCACTTTTAATATATTGTCTCATTTTAATCCCACTAACACACTGGCCTTAGTTTTTTTTAAATATTAAATTCCGATGTGTTTATTATAATGTTTTCTTATCACTAAACTAAAACGCCGAATCAAATTGAAGCGTTGTAAAAGCTGAATGTTTTATAGATACGACTTGTTTTATAAGGAGGCGCAGCAATTTACATTCAGGGTGATTCCGTTCCTTTCATTTCCGGTAAAACATGCCCAAACATCTAAACGGAAGGAGTCGCGCTCGTAAAATCCACTGTAACACCCCAAAATACTAATTACGTTAATACAATTCTTAAAATGACGATAATAACAATGGTGTAATAATAATTATAAAAATAGTTTATTGGTGCTAATGATAAAAATCTTACACAGGTCAATACGGAAATTTAAATATATTTAGAGCAATAGCAAGATGATACATAATTAAATCATGTTTGCAACAGTATCTAATTAATAATTAATTTAAATATTGAAAGCGAAATTGAGAAACATGTAATAACATATAATAACAACATTAAAAATAAATATATATATAAATAAAAAACTGTATAAATTAAAATTAGAAACAATACATATAAGTAAAAATAGATTATTCTAAGTATTTCCACAAAAATCTAAGCAAATTGGCGTGGTAGATTATTTAATTTAAATTGTCAAATGGAACTTTCATTAAAACTTGGTTTGAAGGCTTATAGTTTTGTTTACATGTAGTTTCCACTATTTATTTCCCAAAATTATTAGAAATAAATTATTTTTCAGCTTGTTCATAAAATTCTAAGCAAGTTTACAGAGTAGATAATTTTTTTATTTAGTTTAGATTACGAAATAAAAATATCATGAAAATTCAACTTGTGTTGTTGTTTCAAGTTTGAAGACTTGTAATTTTATTTACATGCAATTTACACTAAGTCTATCCAAAAATACCTAATACCAGAATATTTCTCATCATCTCCACAAAATTCTAAGCAAGTTGGCGTGCTAGATTATTTTTGAATTGATTCTAAATTGCTAAGTACAAATTTCAACAAAACTCAATTTCAAGTTTAATGACTAATAATTTTGCTTACATGCAGTTTGTACTATTTATTTTCCGAAATAGTTAAATATAGATTATTTTTCAGCATGTCCAGGAAACTTGAAGCAAATTTACCAGATAGCTTATTTTTGAAATGATTTAAAAATATGAAACGCAAATTGCATGAAAACTTAACTTTAAGTTTAGTGTCTAGTAATTTTGTTTACATGCAATTCACTCCATTTGTTTCCAGAAAGACTTACTTAGCAGATTAAATTTAAATTGCTAAATGCAAATTGAACAGTAATACAACAGATGATTTTTGGAAAAACACAAATAGCAAGAACAAAGAGAGACATATGTACGGTGGATGGATGGGGCTAATATTGAATCTTTAAATTATAAACATTTACATCGAGATTTTATCAAATCAATCGAAGCTCTAATTTTTTTTAAATATAAATTCTTCACCAATCTGCTATAATTTGAGACTAAAATATATCGAAACAATAATTAATGATTTGTATGTGTTTTAGGTAAAATATTTATATATACATATATTAAATTTTTGTAGCAGTGACTATAAATTTATAGTGTTAGAAACTGCTTAAAATCGTATTACAGCGTTCATGTGTGGATAATACATTTTCAAATAACCTCGCCCCGTGCTATTAGTGGCGTCTAAAGGGCAGGAATGCATTAATTAAGTAATAATACATTACGAGCATTGTATAACCACTATAAATCTCCACAACTTAATAACCCTTTATAAAGTACTTACTTCATATTAACCGCACAGCCGAAGCTGGCTTCCATTTAATATTCTTCATATATTAAAATAAAAATTTAATAAGTAATTTCGATTTTATGGCGATGTATATTTATTAATCTGCGTTTATTTTTTGATTGATTATATTGATAATAATTTTAAATATATATAAAATATATACATTTGTGTATTATAAAAAATATTCTATATTTAACTTTCGGAAAAAAATAGTCTAAACATCACGCAAACAAAATTACAAGTCTCCAAATTGGAAGTCGATTGATGAAATTTTCTCAGTTTTTTTTAATACTGAAAAATAATCTATCTTTAATTATTTCATAATAGAGATATTGTACAAGGTATGCAAATAAAAATACAAGTCTCCAAACTTAAAGTTGAGTTTTGATGAAATTTGTATTTTGTAAATTAAAATCAAGTCAAAAATAATCTACAGCGCAAATTTACTTAGAATTTTGCTGACATATTGAGAAATAGTCTGTCTTTAATTATTTTTAAAAAGAAATAGTGTAAACAGCACTGACACAAAATTATGAATCTCCAAACTTGAAATCGAGTTTTGATGAAATTTCCATTTAGCAATTTAAAATCAACTCAATAATAATATAGCGCACCATATTGCTTATTATTTTGTAGATATGATGAAAAATAATCAGTTTTTAATTATTTCGTGAAAGAAATAGTGTAAAATGTAATCAAACAAAATTACAAGACTCTAAACTTGAAATCGAGTTTTAGTGAAATTTGTATTTAGAAATTTTAAATCAATTAAAAAATAATACACGTCACCAATTTGCTTAGAATTTTTTGTACGTGCTGGGAAATAAGCTAATTTTAACTAATTTCTAATTTAAATAGTGTAAACAGCATCTAAACAAAATTACAAGTCTCCAAATGTAAAGTTGAGTTTTGATGAAATTTGCATTTAGCAATTTAAAATTAATTCAAAAATCATCTACCACGTAAATTTACTTAGAATATTGTGGAGATATTAACAATTATAATTTTTCATTAATTATTTTAGGATAGAAATAGTGTAAATAGCATGTAAACATAATTACAAGTCTCTAAGCAAAGTCGAGTTTTGATAGAATTTAGATCTGGTAGGTTAAAATGAATTTAAAAATAATCTACCTTGTAAATTTGCTTAGAATTTATGGACGTGCTGAGAAACTATATATTTTAACTACTTCATAAGAAAAAATAATTAACTGCATGTAAGCAAAATGGCAAATCTCCACACGTGAAATTGAATTTTTATGAAATTTGCATGTCGTAATTTAAAATCAATTTAAAAATAATCAACCATAGTAAATTTTCCTAGAACTTTATAGACATGCTTAGAAACAATATTTATTAAACTATTTCAGGTTAAAAGTTGTGTAATATGCATGTAGGCAAAACTACAAGTCTTCAAACTTAATGTTAAGTTTTGATGAAATTTGCATTTCGTTAATTGATATCAATTCAGTAATAATCTACTGAGTAAATTTGCTTAGTATTTTACAAAAATACTGAGAGATAATCTGTCTTTAACTATTTTGTAGTGAAAATAGTGTAGTGTAGACGAAATTAAATGTCTCCAAACTTAATTTTTAATTTTGATGAAATTTACACCGCGTAATTTAAAATCAATTTAAAAATAATCTACCCTATAAATTTGCTTAAAATTTTATTGACATACTAAGAGATGGTCAGTCTTTAACTATTTTGTAATGAAAATAGTTTAAAATTTATGTAGACAAAATTACAAGTCTCCAAACTTAAAGTTGAGTTTTGATAAAATTTGCATCTCGTAATTTAAAATCAATTTAAAAATAACAGGCTTGGTATATTTACTCGGAGTTTTATAAATATACTGAGCAATCTTCTATCTTTAGCTGGCTTATAATAAAAAGAGTACAAACAGCATGTAAAAAAGAATTACAAGTCTATAAACTGAAAATTGAGTTTTAGTCAAATTTGCATTTCGCAATTTAAAATCAATTCAAAAGTAATCTACCAAATAAATTTGCTCAGATTTTTTTGGAAATATTAATAGATAATCTATCTTTACTTATTTCATAATGAAAACATTGTACACATCATGCAAACAAAAATACAAGTTTCGAAACTTAAAGTTGAGTTTTGATGAAATTTGCGTTTCGTAATTTAAAATCAATTCAGAAGTAATCTACCCAGTAAATCTGCTTAGAAGTTTGGGAGCAAGCTGAGAAATAATCTGTTTCTAAGAATTTTAGGAAATAAATAGTGAAGACTGCATGTAAACAAAATTAGAAGTCTCTAAACTTAAAGTTGAGCTTCGATGAAATTTGCATCTCATAATTTAAATTTAATATTTTATGAAAAATAAACTACTAAGTAAATTTGCATATAATTTTGTGGGCATACTTAAAAATGTTAGGTTTTTAAAAATTTTGGGAAAGAAATCGTGTAAATGGCTTTTATATAAAATCACAAGTTTCCCAACTTGAAATTAAGTTCTGATAAAATTTGCATTTCGTAATTTAATTTTTTTTTGAAAATAAACTACCAAGTAAATTTATCTAGGATTTTGTCTGAGAAAAGATCTATTTTTTACTATTTCTGAAAAGAAATAGTGTGCACTGCTTGTAGATAAAATTAAAAGTCTCGAAACTTGAAGTCGATTTTTGAAGAAATTTGCGTTTTGGTAAATTAAAATCAATTTAAAAATAATCTACTAGGCCAATTTCCTTAGAATTTTGAAGGTGTTTTGAGAAATAATCTATATTTAACTATTTTCGTAAACAAATAGTGTAAGTAGCATGTAGTCAAAATTACAAGTCTCCAAACTTGAAGTCGAGTTTTGATAAAATTTGCATTTCGTAATCTAAAAATTATTCAAAAATCGTATACTCAGTAAGTTTGCTTAGAATTTTGTAAATAAGCTGAGAAATAATTTGGTTTTAAGAATTTCAGGAAATAAAGAGTGAAGACTTCATGTAAACAAAATTACAAGTCTCCAAACATAATATCGAGTTTTGATGAAATTAGCATTTCGAAATTTAAAATCAATTAAAAAGTAATCTACCTAGTAAATTTGCTCAGATTTATTATTATTTATTTTTTAATTGATTCATAATGAAAATATTGAAAACGGCATGCAAACAAAAATACAGATTTCCAAACTTAAAGTTGAGTTTTGATAAAATTTGCATTTCGTAATTTGAAATCAATTTAAAAATATTATACCGCACCAATTTACTTAAAATTTTATGGACATGCTAAGAAATAATTTGACTTTAATTATTTAAAGATTGAAATAGTGTACACTGCATGTAATTACAATTCTCCAAACTTGAGGTCGAGTTCTGATAAAATTTGCATCTCGTAATTTAGAATTTTTTCAAAAATATACTACTAAGTAAATTTGCCTATAATTTTGTATTCTTGCTGAAAAATATCTGTTTAAAGCAATAGTGAAAACTATTATAAACAAAATTACAAGTCTCCAAACTTAAAGTTGAGTTGTTATGAAACGTAATCGTAATTTAAAATCAATTCAAAAATAATCTACCTAGTAAATTTGCCTAAAATTTTTTAGACATTCTGAAAATGTATCTATTCTTAACTAGTTCGGAAAATAAATAGCGCAAACTGCATGTAAACAAAAGTGTTATTATTAGTGTTGAGTTTATATGAAATTTGCATCTCATAATTTAAAATTTTGTCGAAAATTAACTAGTAATTATATTTGCCTATAATTTTGTGGATATTCTAAGAAAAAATCTGTTTTTGATTATTTCGGAAAAGAAATAATGTAAACTTCATGTGAACAAAATTACAAGTCTTCAAACTTTAGGTTTAGTTTTGATGAAATTTGCATCTCGTAATTTAAAATCAATTTAAAAATAATCCATTTAGCCAATTTGCCTAGAATTTTACAAACCTGCTGAAAAATAACCTATTTTTAACTATTATTAAGAAGAAATACTGACAACAGCATGTAAACGAATTTACAAGTTGTCAAACTTGAAGACGAGTTTTAACGAAATTTGCATCTCGTAATTTAAAATCAATTTAAAAATAATCTATCATGCCAATTTGCTTAGGTATTTGTAAGCGTGCTGAGAAAGAATCTATTTTTAACTATTATGAAAAATAAATACTGACAACAGCATGTAAACAAATTTACAAGTCTTCAAACTTGAAGGCGAGTCTTAACAAAATTTGCATCTCGTAATTTAAAGTCAATTTAAAAATAATCCATTAAGCCAATTTGTCTAGAATTTTACAAACCTGCTGAAAAATAACCTATTTTTAACTATTATCAAAAAGAAATACTGACAACAGCATGTAAACGAATTTACAAGTTGTCAAACTTGAAGGCGAGTTTGAACGAAATTTGCATTTCGTAATTTAAAATCAATTTAAAAATAATCTATCATGCCAATTTGCTTAGATATTTGTAAGCGTGCTGAGAAGAAATCTGTTTTTAACTATTGTGAAAAATAAATACTGACAACAGCATGTAAACGAATTTACAAGTTGTCAAACTTAAAGACGAGTTTTAACGAAATTTGCATCTCGTAATTTAAAATCAATTTAAAAATAATCTATCATGCCAATTTGCTTAGATATTTGTAAGCGTGTTGAGAAAGAATCTGTTTTTAACTATTGTGAAAATAAATACTGACAACAGCATGTAAACGTATTTACAAGTCTTCAAACTTGAAGAGGAGTTTTAACAAAATTTGCATCTCGTAATTTAAAATCAATTTAAAAATAATCCATTAAGCCAATTTGCCTAGAATTTTACAAACCTGCTGAAAAATAACCTATTTTTAACTATTATCAAAAAGAAATACTGACAACAGCATGTAAACGAATTTACAAGTTGTCAAACTTGAAGACGAGTTTTAACGAAATTTGCATCTCGTAATTTAAAATCAATTTAAAAATAATCTATCATGCCAATTTGCTTAGGTATTTGTAAGCGTGCTGAGAAAGAATCTATTTTTAACTATTATGAAAAATAAATACTGACAACAGCATGTAAACAAATTTACAAGTCTTCAAACTTGAAGGCGAGTCTTAACAAAATTTGCATCTCGTAATTTAAAGTCAATTTAAAAATAATCCATTAAGCCAATTTGTCTAGAATTTTACAAACCTGCTGAAAAATAACCTATTTTTAACTATTATCAAAAAGAAATACTGACAACAGCATGTAAACGAATTTACAAGTTGTCAAACTTGAAGGCGAGTTTGAACGAAATTTGCATTTCGTAATTTAAAATCAATTTAAAAATAATCTATCATGCCAATTTGCTTAGATATTTGTAAGCGTGCTGAGAAGAAATCTGTTTTTAACTATTGTGAAAAATAAATACTGACAACAGCATGTAAACGAATTTACAAGTTGTCAAACTTAAAGACGAGTTTTAACGAAATTTGCATCTCGTAATTTAAAATCAATTTAAAAATAATCTATCATGCCAATTTGCTTAGATATTTGTAAGCGTGTTGAGAAAGAATCTGTTTTTAACTATTGTGAAAATAAATACTGACAACAGCATGTAAACGTATTTACAAGTCTTCAAACTTGAAGAGGAGTTTTAACAAAATTTGCATCTCGTAATTTAAAATCAATTTAAAAATAATCCATTAAGCCAATTTGCCTAGAATTTTACAAACCTGCTGAAAAATAACCTATTTTTAACTATTATCAAAAAGAAATACTGACAACAGCATGTAAACGAATTTACAAGTTGTCAAACTTGAAGACGAGTTTTAACGAAATTTGCATCTCGTAATTTAAAATCAATTTAAAAATAATCTATCATGCCAATTTGCTTAGATATTTGTAAGCGTGCTGAGAAAGTATCTATTTTGAACTATTATGAAAAATAAATACTGACAACAGCATGTAAACGTATTTACAAGTTTTCAAACTTGAAGGCGAGTTTTAACAAAATTTGCATCTCGTAATTTAAAATCAATTTAAAAATAATCCATTAAGCCAATTTGCCTAGAATTTTACAAACCTGCTGAAAAATAACCTATTTTTAACTATTATCAAAAAGAAATACTGACAACAGCACGTAAACGAATTTACAAGTTGTCAAACTTGAAGACGAGTTTTAACGAAATTTGCATCTCGTAATTTAAAATCAATTTAAAAATAATCCATTAAGCCAATTTGCCTAGAATTTTACAAACCTGCTGAAAAATAAACTATTTTTAACTATTATGAAAAATAAATACTGACAACAGCATGTAAACAAATTTACAAGTCTTCAAACTTGAAGACGAGTCTTAACAAAATTTGCATCTCGTAATTTAAAATCAATTTAAAAATAATTTATCATGCCAATTTGCTTAGATAGATGTAAGCGTGCTGAGAAAGAATCTATTTTTAACTATTATGAAAAATAAATACTGACAACAGCATGTAAACAAATTTACAAGTCTTCAAACTTGAAGGCGAGTCTTAACAAAATTTGCATCTCGTAATTTAAAATCAAATTAAAAATAATTCATTAAGCCAATTTGCCTAGAATTTTACAAACCTGCTGAAAAATAACCTATTTTTAACTATTATCAAAAAGAAATACTGACAACAGCATGTAAACGAATTTACAAGTTGTCAAACTTGAAGACGAGTTTTAACGAAATTTGCATCTCGTAATTTAAAATCAATTTAAAAATAATCCATTAAGCCAATTTGCCTAGAATTTTACAAACCTGCTGAAAAATAATCTATTTTTAACTATTATCAAAAAGAAATACTGACAACAGCATGTAAACGAATTTACAAGTTGTCAAACTTGAAGACGAGTTTTAACGAAATTTGCATCTCGTAATTTAAAATCAATTTAAAAATAATCTATCATGCCAATTTGCTTAGATATTTGTAAGCGTGTTGAGAAAGAATATGTTTTTAACTATTATGAAAAAGAAATACTGACAACAGCATGTAAACGTATTTACAAGTTGTCAAACTTGAAGGCGAGTTTTAACGAAATTTGCATCTCGTAATTTAAAATTAATTTAAAAATAATCCATTAAGCCAATTTGCCTAGAATTTTACAAACCTGCTGAAAGATAACCTATTTTTAACTATTATCAAAAAGAAATACTGAGAACAGCATGTGAACAAATTTACAAGTCTTCAAACTTGAAGGCGAGTCTTAACAAAATTTGCATTTCGTAATTTAAAATCAATTTAAAAATAATCCATTAAGCCAATTTGCCTAAAATTTTACAAACCTGCTGAAAAATAACCTATTTTTAGCCATTATCAAAAATAAATACTGACAACAGCATGTAAACGAATTTACAAGTTGTCAAACTTGAAGACGAGTTTTAACGAAATTTGCATCTCGTAATTTAAAATCAATTTAAAAATAATCTATCATACCAATTTGCTTAGATATTTGTAAGCGTGTTGAGAATGAATCTATTTTTAACTATTGTGAAAATAAATACTGACAACTGCATGTGAACAAATTTACAAGTCTTCAAACTTGAAGGCGAGTCTTAACAAAATTTGCATCTCGTAATTTAAAATCAATTTAAAAATAATCGATTCAGCCAATTTGCCTAGAATTTTACAAACCTGCTGAAAGATAACCTATTTTTAACTATTATCAAAAAGAAATACTGACAACAGCATGTAAACGAATTTACAAGTTGTCAAACTTGAAGACGAGTTTTAACGAAATTTGCATCTCGTAATTTAAAATCAATTAAAAAATTATTTACCTCGCCAATTTGCTTAGAATTTTGTAGACGTCCGGAGAAATAATATATTTTTGTTAATTTTAAAAAAGAAATAGTGCCAATAGCATGTGAACAAAATTACACGTCTCCAAACTCGAAGTTGAGTTTTGATGAAATTTGCATTTAGCAATTTAAAATCAATTCAAAAATAATCTACCACGCCAATTTGCTTATAATTTTGTGAACACGCTAATAAATAATATAGTTTTCATTATTTTAGAAAAAAATAGTGTAAACTGCATAAAAACAAAATTACAAGTCTCCAAATTTTAAGTCGTGTTATGATGAAACCTGAAGTATATTTTAGCTCTTCCTGTGAATCTTAATTGATCATCTGGTAAAGAGTTTAATAATCCTGATTAATTACTACATTATTTATCTTTTAGTCTTAAACTTGTTAATAAAATTATCTCTTAATTACTTGTAAACTTTAAATACTCACTTCCATTAGCCTCATTATCATTATATAAATCCACCCAACACGTTATCTCCTCTATATTGTTTTAAAGGCCAAGACAAAACGTTTCCCGTGCGTACTCACTCAAAACACGCGTTTAACATCGAATAATAACTTAATTCCGGTGCACCTATCAGTTTTATAGAGCCATCAGGATGATTGTCAACTACTTCTGGTCTCCGTTAAAACCGACGTGAATTATCTATGAGGGATTATGATCGAGTGGAGCCGTGCCGGAAATGATGCCGGAATGGGGACGTGAAAACAGTACGGATTGTGAGCTAAATGAACCGCGTAAATGAGATTTATATGCAGATAAAGTGAATTCGCTCCTTATCAGAAGGATTTATTGCATAGAAAAGTTATATGTCGCATTTGCTAAGCACGCTTTACGAGATATGGCGCTCATCTCTTCGAGGATATACATACATAAACCGGTTTATAGGGTCGAGATTTCTACTGGTATTATGCACAGGAATAAAATTCAGTTGCAATTTAAATTAATTATTAATTCAAGGGAAAATAAACGTTTTTTTTTCCTCCCGAGTTAAATCCATTTCACTAATTAATCCACATCAAACAGCTGATTATTCCGACGGTGGCTTTAATATCATTTGCTGCGGCGTATGAAAGATAGGATATTCTCTCGTAATCCACCTTTGTAAACATAACTTTCAAATGTAAAACTCATTTAGGGCCTCCTTTGTTTGCCGGCACACTAAGCCTCGCGTGGATCGTATTTTTAGTAATACGCACGGCCTTAATTAAAAGCATTTGTATTAACATCGTTAAATATGAAATAGATAAAATAACGCCGGGGATGTTAACGATATAATTTACATTTAGAGGGGATTTAAGATAACAGGTGAGATTATGTTCATTGTTTAGTACATAGATTAAAATATATTATTATATACATAATTTTAATTTCTGTATTTAAATGGTCTAGAGCTTCAGACTTAAAATCTCACTCTAACTAAAACAAACCAAGTGTTTTTTTTAAATTTAATTACCTATTATTCCACAATGTTTCACCAAGAGGTAAATGAGAAAATCATTCATTAAACTAACTGTATTTCTACCACTTTTAATGATAGTGTTAAGTGTTTACATTCAGTGTATGTAAAATAAATGATTAGTCTTATATTTTATGTACTCACTTCTAGAACGAAATGCCCCTTTAAGTAAGGAAGGCCCCTTGAATAAATAAGTGGGGTACACTCCCTTAATTTAGAACTGCACGGGCACTGCTTTATCCCCCACGAAACTACCTCACGAACATCCTGATTTATACTCTTACCATCCTCCACACTTATTTATTTATCCGCCCGGTATAAATGGGAATTATTTAATCCTTCTTGCGATGGTAATAATTGCGGTGTAAACGAGCCCCTTTCAATACTCCCACCTCTGCTTGCGATAACCGAAAAGGGAAACTAACAGCACCTCTCCCTGCAATTCAATGCTACTGAGATTTTTTTGAGGATGGAGATAAGGGAGGCCTGGAAATTTGCGAATTAAGATAAGCTCGTTGTGAGCCTGATTGGACGGATAGGGAAAAAAACTGGGGAAATATGTGACCTACTTGTATCGTATAAAATATTGATGGTGGAATGCTTTAAATGATGAGAAAAAGTAATATGAAAAATATAAAAATAGATTTCTCTAAGATAATTCTAAATTTTGGTCGATTAACAAAAATCGTGTGTGAAATTGGAGTTGAATTTATTAAGTTATTCTAACATCAACACTGGAATTTCTCTGTCTAGAAGTAGTTAAGATAAATTATAAATATATATAATTATTTAAATGTGATACATTCCTTGACAATTAACTGTAACACTTGTGTGGAATAAAATGTGTAATAATTCTTTTTTTTTTAAATGGCGCAGTCGGTAGGATTTTCCAAGTATTTACAAAAATAAATAATTTCTTTTATTTTAACAAATTAATGTATTTTTTTTTACAAATAATAAACAATTGCATTAAAAGCAATTGGAGTCATATTTTCAGAACGTTTCTGAGCCCTTAAAAAATAGAAAAACAATTGCTATTTTCCTTGAAATAAAACAGTGGCACTCACAATTCATCTGGCTTTAAAATAATGTAAATAATAATGAACATCACATATCTTAATTTTGAAATAATTGCACGTTATTAAAGCCAGTTGCAATTTGAAGTTGTTCAATTTTTAAGCGCTTGAAATTAATTGAAAAACAAATGCTATACTCTTAAAACTACACAGTTTGACCCAAAAAATTGTCAGGCTGTACAATAATGTAAAAATAGCGAATAATTCCAATCTATATTTTAAAATATTTAGATGTTATTAGAGCTTTTGCAGTTTAAAATAATTAATTTTTCAAGCGATTGAAAAAAAATTGAAAAACAATTGCTATAGTCTTAAAATTAAACATTATCACTCATAACTTATCTGGCTATAAAATAATGTAAAAATAATTACCATCCCTTGTGTAGATTTTGAGATAATTGCACGTTATTAAAGAGGGTTGAAAATTTAAAATGTTCATTTTTGAGCGCTTGAAAAAAGTATAGAAACAATTGCTATACACTTGAAATTAAGCAGTATTATTCAAAATTCATATCGCTATAAATTAACGTAAAAATAATGAACATTTCAAATCAATATTTCGAAATAATTACACGTTATTAGAGTTGTTTGCAATTTAAAGTTGTTCATTTTCTAAGCTTTTGAAAAAATAGAAAAACAATTACTATACTCTTTAAATTAATCAGTTTATCTCATAGTTTATCTGGCTGTAAAATAATATAATAATTACGAAGATTCTAACTTTATATTTTAAAAAAATAACATGTTATTAGAGCTTGCTGCAATTTAAAGTTATTCGTTTTTTGGGCGCTTTAAAAAAATATAAAAACAATTGCTATACTCTTAAAACTAGAAAATATCACTCAAAATTCATCTAGCTATAAAATAAAGTAAAAATAATACATTATCTTAATACAGATTTTAAGATAAATGGATCATTAGGACTAGTTGCAATATAAAAGTGCTTATAATTTGAACGCATAAAAAAAATAAAAAAAACAATTGCTATACCCTTCAAATTGGACAATATCATTTAAAATTCATCTGGCTATAATACAATGTAAAAATAATGAAATATTTCTCATCTAGATTTTGAGAAAATTTAATATGATTCGAACTAGTTGCATTTTGAAATTGTTCATTTTTTAACGCTTCAAAAAAAATATAAAAACAATTGTTCTTCACTTAAAACTAGACACTTTAAATTCATCTAACTAAACAACTATGTATAATGAATATTCCCTATATAGATATCGAGATAATTGCACGTTATTAGAGCTTGCTGCAATTTAAAGTTATTTTTTTGACCGCTTTAAAAAAATTGAAAAACAATTACTATACTCTTAAAACTAGAAAATATCACTCAAAATTCATCTAGCTATAAAATAATGTAAAAATAATAAACATCCCTTGTGTAGATTTTGAGATAAATAGGTGTCATTAGGGCTAGTTGCAATTTAAAAGTGCTCATTATTTGAGCGCTTCAAAAAATTGAAAAAAACAATTTCTAAACTCTTATAATTGATCAATATCATTTAAATTTATATGGCTATAAGATAGTGTGAAAATAATTAAATATTTCTAGTCGATATTTCGAGAAAATTAACTATGGTTAGAACTAGTTGCATTTTGAAATGGTTCATATTTTGAACGCTTAAAAAAACAATTGTTCTTCATTTAAAACTAGACAATAGCACTTAAAATTAATCTAGCTACAAACGTAGGTAAAAAATAATGAATATTTGCCTTCTAGATTTCGAAATAATTCCACATTATTAGAGCTTGTTGCTATTTAAAGTTATTCTTTTCTTGGGCACTTTTAAAAATGGAAAAACAATTGCTATACTCTTAAAACTAGACAATATCACTTAAAATTCATCTAACTATAAAATAATGTAAAAATAATAAACATTCCTTCTGTATATTTTGAGATAATTGCACATAATTAAACAAGTTGCAATTTAAAATTGTTCATTTTTGACCTATTCAAAAAACAAATAAAAAAACAATTGTTACACTCTTAAAATTAGACAAATTATTGAAAATTCATCTGGCTATAAGACAATGAAAAATAATGGACATATCATACATAAATTTCGAAACAACTACACGATATTAGAGCCAGTTGCAATTAAAAGTGATTCAATTGTCAAGCGCTTGAAAAAAAAATAAAAAAAACAATTGCTATACTCTTAAAACTAGACTGTATCACTCAAAATGTATCTGGCTATAAAGTAGTGTAAACATAATAAAACATTCTATATCTAGATTTTGAGATTATTACACGTAATTAGAGCTAGTTGCGATTTAAAGTCGTTCATTTTTCTAGCGCTTAAAAAATAGAAAAACAATTGTTATACTCTTGAATCTATACAGTGTTACTCAAAATTCATCTGGCTATAAACTAATTTAAAAATAATTAAATATTTCTAATCTAAATTTCGAGATAATTGTACGTATTTAAAACTAGTCGCAATTTGAAGTTGTTTATTATTTGAGCGCTTGAAAAGTTAAAAAAACAATTGCTGTACCCTCAAAACTAGGCAGTGTCACTCATAATTCATTTGGCTATAAAATAGTATAAAAATAAAGAACTTTCTAAATCCACATTTTGAGATAATTACACGTTATTAGAGCTAGTTTCAATTTTAAGTTGTCCATTCCTTAAGCGCTTGAAATAAATGGAAAAACAATTGGAATTCTCTTGAATATAGGCGTTATCACTCAAAATTTACTTAAATATAAAACAACGTAAAAATAATGAATGTGCCAAACCTATATTTCGAGATAAATAGACGTTATCAGAGTTAGTTGCAATTTAAAGTTGTTCATTTTTTGAGCGCATGAAAAAAATAGAAAAACAATTGCTATACTTTTAAAATTAGACAGTATTACTCATAATTCATCTGACTTTTAAACAGCTTAAAAATAGTTAAATATTTCTGATCTAGTTTTGAAAATAATTAATAATTAGAGATAGTTGCAATTTGAATTGGTTCGGTTTTTGAGCGCATGAAAAAAATAGAAAAACAATTGCTGTATTTTTAAAATGAGTCAATATCATGCAAAAATTCATCTGGATATAAAATAATGTAAAAATAATAATCATTCAAAATCTAAATTTTGAGATAATTACACGTTAATAGAGCTAATTGCAATTAAAAGTTGTTCATTTTTCAAGCGCTTTAAAACATTGAAAAACAATTGATATACTCTTGAAACTAGACAATATCACTCAAAACTCATCTAGCTATAAAATAATGTAAAAATAATAAACATCCCTTGGGTAGATTTCTAGATAATTGCACGTTCTTAGCACTAGTTCCAATTTGAAGTTGTTTATTTTTTGATCGTTCGAAAAAAATTAAAAAACCATTGCTATACTCTCAAATATAAATAATTTCTCTCAAAATTTATCTGGCTATAAAACAGTCTAAAAATAATAAACATTTTCCATCTATATTTTAAGAAAATTGCACGTAATTATAGTTAGTTGAAATTTGAAGTTGTTTATTTTTTAACGATTTAAAAAAGTAGAAAAACAATTGCTATACTCTTAAAATTAGGCAAGATTACTTAGAATTAATTTGGCTATAAAAAAACCTAATAATAATAAAATATTTTTAATCAAGTTTTTGAGATAATAAACATAATTAGAGCTAGTTGTAATTTAAAGTGGTTCATTTTTTGAGCACTTGAAAAAAAAAATAGAAAAACAATTGCTATACCCTTAAAAATGGACAATATTTCTCATAATTCATCTGGCTATAAAATAACCTAATAATAATGAAGTAATTCCAATCTAGTTTTCGAGATAATTGAACATAATTAAAGCTATTTGTAATTTTAAGGGGTTTATTTTTTGAGCGATTGAAAAAATAGAAAAAAAAGCAATGGTTATATTCTTAAAATTAGACAAAATTACTTATAATTCATTTGGCTATAAAATAACTTAAAAATATAGAAACTTTTCCAATCTAGTTTTCGGCATAATTAAACATAATTAGAGCTAGTTGCAATTTGAAGTTGTTCCTATTTGAGCGATTGAAAAAAAATAAAAAAAATTGAACATAATTTTTGAGCGCTTTAAAAAAATAGAAAAACAATTGCTATACTCTTGAAACTAGAGAGTGTGACTCAAAATTAATTTGGCTATAAACTTATGTAAAAATAATGAACATATCAAATTTAAATTTCGCTATATTTGCACGTTATTAGAGCTTGGTTTCAATTTGAATTTTGTCATATTTTAAGCGCTTGAAAAAAAATCGAAAACAATTGTTACACTCTTGAAACTAGATAGTGTCAGTCAAAATTCATCTGGCTATTAAATAATGTAAAAATTATAAATATTTCCAATCTAAATTTCGAGATAAATAAAATAAAGTTTTAGAGATAGTTCTAATTTGAATTGTTCATTTTTTGAGAGCTTGAAAAAAAACATAGAAAAAACAATTGCGCTACTCTCTAAATTAGACAGTGTCACTCAAAATTCATCTAGCCATAAAATAATGTAAAAATTCTGAATATTCTAGATCTAGATTTTGAGATAATTACACGCAATTAGAACTAGTTGCAGTTTGAAGTTGTTTTTCTTTAGAGCGCTTCAAAAAATATAAAAACAATTGCTATACTCTTGAAACTAGATAATGTCACTAAAAATTCATCTCGCCATAGATCAATGTAATGTAATAATAAAGATTTGCAATTCAGGTTCCGAGATAATTGCACGTAAGTAGAGCTAATTGCAATTTGAAGTTGTTAATTTTTTAAGCGATTGAAAAACATAGAAAAACAATTGCTATTCTCTTAAAACTAAACAGTATCCCTCAAAATTCACCTAGCTGCAACATAATATAGAAATAATGAACATTATCAATCTAGACGTCGAGATTATTGCACATTATTAGAACTAGTTGCAATATACAATTGTGCATTTTATGAGCGCTAGAAAAAAAAAATTGAAATAACAATTGCTATACTTTTGAAATTGAACAATATCACAAAAAAATTTATCTCTCTATAAAATATTGTTAAAATAATGAACTTTCCAAATCTAGATTTTAAGATATTAACACGTTATTAGAGCCAGTTGCAATTTAAAATTGTTCATCTTTTGAGAACTCGATAAAATTATAAAAACAATTGCTATTTTTTAACATAGATAAAGTTACTCATAATTCATCTGGCAATAAAATAATGTAAACAAAATATTTATTCCAAATCCATATTTTAAGATAATTGCACGTTATTGGAACTAGTTGTAATTTAAAGTTGTTCATTATTCTAGCGCCTGAAAAAAAATGAAAAACAATTGCCACACTCTTGAAATTAGACAGTGTTACTCAAAATTCATCTGCCAATAAAATAGTCTAAAGCTAATAACAATTTTAAATCTAGATCTCAAGATAATTGCACATAATTAGAGCCAGTTACAATTTGAAGTAGTTCATGTTTTGTGCGCTTGACAAAAATAGAAAAACAATTGCTATAGTTTTGAAACTATACAATTTTTCTCAGATTTCATCTAGCTGTAAAATAATATATAAATAATAAATATTCTAAATCTAAGTTTCGAGATAATTGCACGTTATTAGAGCTAGCTGCAATTTGAAGTTATTTATTATACAAGCGCTTGAAAAGAATTGAAAAACAATTGATATACACTTGAAATTAAACAATTTTACTCAAAATATATCCGGCTTTCAAATAAGGTAAAAATAATGAACATTTTCAATCTAGATTTTGAGTTAATTGGACGTTATTAGAGATAGTTACAATTTGAAATTGTTAATTTTTCGAACGCTTGAAAAAAGTAGAAAAACAATTGATATACTCTTAAAACTAGACAGTATCACTAAAATCTAATCTGGTTATAATGTAATGTAAAAATATTGACTATTTTAAATTTAGATTTTGGATTAATTGCACGTAATTCGAGTTAGTTTCAATTTGAACTTATTCAATTTTTGAGCGCTTGAAAACAATATAGAAACAATTGATATACTCCTAAAACTAGATAATGTTACTCAATATTCATCTAATTATAAAAATAATATTATTTCCAAATCTATATTTTGAGATTATTGCACATTATTAGAGCTAGATGCAATTTGAATTTGTTTGAATTTTTGAGCGCTTTAAAAATATAGAAAACAAATGCTATATTCTTGAAACTAGACTGTATTTCTCAAACTTTATCTGGCTATAAAATAGTGTAAAAATTATAAACATTGCAAATGTAGAGTTTGAGGTAATTTCATGTTATTTGAGCTAATTGCGATTGAAATTTGTTCCTTTTTGAGCGCATGAAAAAAATAGAAAACAATTGCTATACTCTTAAAACTAGACAGTCTTACTCAAAATTTGTCTGTCTATAAAATTATGTAAAAATAATGAACATATCAAATTTAGATTTCGGAATATTTGCACGTAATTAGAGCTAGTTTCAAATTGAATTTGTTAATTTTTCGAGCGCTTGAAAAAAATAGAAAAACAATTGATATAATCTTGAAACTAGACAGTATCACACAAATTTTATCTGGCTATAAGGTAGTGTAAGAATATTGATCATTACAAATTTAGATTTTAAGATAATATACGTTATTAGAGCTAGTTGCAATTTGAATTTGTTCATTTTTCGAGCGCTTGAAAATAATTGAAAAACAATTGCTATACTCTTGAAACTAGATAGTGTCACTCAAAATTCATCTAGCTATAAAATAATGAAAAAACAATAACATTACAAGTCTAGATTTTGAAACAATTGCACATAATTAGAGTTAATTGCAATTTGAAGTTCTTCACTTTTGAGCGCTTGAAACAACACAAAAACAATTGCTATACTTCTTAAATTAGATAATATTACTTAGAATTCATATTTCTATAAACCAATGTGAAAATGATGAACATTCCCAAATTAAATTTCGAGATAATTGTACGTTATAAAAGCTACTTACAATTTTAAATTGTTATTTTTACGAGCCCGTGAAAAAAATTAAAAAAACAATTGATTTACTCTTGAATCCATACAGTGTTGCTCAAATTTCATCTGGCTATAATGAAATGTATAAATAATGAACATTTACCTACAAGACTTTATGATAATTCCACGTAATTAAAACTAATTAAAATTTGAATTTGTTCATAATTCGAGAGTTTGATAAAATATAAAAACAATTTCTATATTCTTGTAATTACATAGTGTCACTCAAAATTCATCTGGCTATAAAAAAGAGTAAAAATAATGAACATTCTAAATCTAGATTACGAGATAATTGCACGTTAGTAAAGCTAGTTGCAATTTGAAGTCGTTCATTTTATGAGCGCTTGAAAAATAGAGAAAAACAATTGCTAAACTCTTGAAATTAGACATTATTACTCAAAATTTATCTCGTTATAAAATAATGTAAAAATAGTGACCATTCAAAATTTATATTACAAGATAATTTCTCTTTATTATTGTTAGTTGGAATTCAAAATTGTTCATTTTTTGATAGCTTGAAAAAAGTAGAAAAACAATTGATATACTCCTGAAATTAGGCAGTGTCACTCAAAATTCATCTGACTATAAAATAGTGCAAATATATTAAACATTACAAATTTATATTTTGAAATAATTGCATGTAATTAGAGTTAGTTACAATTTGAAGTTGTTCAATTTTTGAGCGCTTGAAATAAATTGAAAAACAATTGCTATTGTGTTGAAACTAAAAGGTGTTACTCATAATTCATCTGGCTATACAATAATTTAAAATTAAGGAAAATTTTATTTCTAGATTTTGAGATAATTACACGTTATTGATTTGAAATTGTTTCTTTATTGAGCGGTTGATGAAAATTCAAAACAATTTCTTTACTCTTCTAGTTAAATATTGTCACTCAAAATTCGTCTTATAAAATAACGTTTTTAACATGAATTCATATTTTACTTGTTTTCCTTCACTTGAACTTTCTGCTTCATATTTGTAAATATTTTTTATCTGATCTTCTTTGAAAAGCTTTCTGCTCATGACATTACGTTTGTTGTTTGCAAAGTATTATTATTGTTTCTTAAGTTTTAACCTTTACTAATTTGAATTTTAGCTTTATTAATATTAAGTTTAATTATTCATAATTTTTATATAGTATTTCTCAATTTCTTTCGTTTAGTTCGTATAACTGAAGCTATTTTCTAACATTATTTAGATTTTTATACAGAAAAGAATATAGTAAAATGTAGCTATAAGAAAATAATCCTTAAAGAATACATATGAATATAGGCAACCAAATATACGTATAATAGTTTCCAATGTGCAAACTTGGTTGCATATATAGTAATATATCACGTTGGGAATGACCTTAGGTTAGGTTAAGGATACGCTAGGCTAATAGGAATTTTGTTAAGGTAGGTCAAGAGTACGCTAGGTCAATGATCAATGCATTGGGATAGGTCAAGAGTACGCTAAAGCAAAAATCAATTTTCTTTTCTTCAAGTTATGTTTTGTGTATTGTAATATTATTTCTAATTATTTCTAGGCACGATGTGGCAACTGTTTTAGGGCAAATCCAAATTGTTAATGTTGATAACACAATTTCTTAATGTATTAATGTAGTATCTGGGGTTCCTCAAGGGTTGCACTCTGGAACATTGTTCTTTACAATCTTTAATAATGATTTGATATTAAAAAAAAAAATATATCGTCTTCTCTGCGCTGATTATCTGGAAAAACCAAATTGAAATGATCTCAAATTTAGATGGCAATACAACAAATTTATCATCTTTTAAATTGATTAATTTAACTAATAAAATCACGAACTTCAGTTCTAGTATTTAAATGAGTTTGATACAATTAAACATGAAATATTACTCATCGATATGTACCAAGTATGGAAAAGTTGTAAAAATATAGAAACATAATAATTTTATTAGCATTCAAATAACAGAAACGAAACAATTATGTATCTTTATTCAATAAATATCACAAGAGTAAAAAATAAATAGAAAAACATTATTACTTAATCAATCAAAACGAACGCAATTATTCGTCACTTCTCTCCAATTGTGATTCTATACTGTTTGTTTCCGTACGTTTTCAATTCGTGCGGAGTTATAGAAACGGCGCGTTCTAAAATTGAATGATTAAAAATTGAGCAAGCGTTCGTGACCGACTTAACGACCTCATTTTCTAGCGACAGAATTTCAATTGTGTACGTAAAACGGTTCTGCACGGACGTTTTCGAGTAAAGCTCCACAATTATATCGATGTAATATAGGTAGTTGTAGTATTTACATATGAATAGTTTATTGAAGCTCGATATTATCCAAAGTCGGTCGTCTTTGGTGAATTCGTTCACTAAGCTGTTAGTGGTGTGGAAGTAGTCGGCGTGGATTTGATTGATATGGGTTTTCATTAAAAGTTCGGGACTCTTCCAGTCGCAGCCGGTGAAGACGCAATGTAGAGGCGCGTTGGGGCAGTCCTTTTCGTGTTCGTAGAGGCTCAAATCGGGCCCCCGCCATAGACATCCGAAATTCGTACAGCTGACGGTGGTGAGGGCCTCGATCAGTTTGGCGCACTCATTGCAAGGGGTGCGTTTGCAGGAGGTGCACAAGGTGTGTCCGTACCCGCAATGTAACTTATCACCGAAATAATTCCCGTTGCAACTCTTGCACTTTTCACTAATTAACGGTGCATTCATGTTTTCGTCCACCGTCACCATTTTCAGATCGCAGTACAAGTTTGAGGGGGAGGGTTTTAAAGAAATCGCCCCATCAATTACCAGCTCGATCGGGTCCACGTAATCAGAATGCAGGAACTTGCTCCTCCTGGAGTTATTCACCAGGCACAGTTGTTTATTCTCGTCGGGAATTATATTAATCGAATACTTCAACACGGTTAGTTTCCTCGTCGTCTTGTTACCTTTCGCGGTGCAGTTCATCTCGACATTCAAACCCTTTGATTCCGTCCGGATGGGGAAGAATTTCGCCGAATGGACCGAGAACGGTGTGCCGGGGTCTTCTTCTAGTAACGGGGTGCTGGTCGTTTCGGTTTCATCGGACGTGACGGAGATTCCCTTATTGAGGGTCTTGTTGCGGAATTTACAGCGTTCCTCGTGGTTTAGTAGTTGGTCGCCGCATGCACGTTTCGGACAACCGAAGCTTTCATATCTATTAAATTAAAAAAAACAATTAGTTTTATACCATACTCAGGAAGACAAAACAAAATGGAAAACACAGTGAATAAATAATTAAATAAGTAAATAAATCATAAACAAAGAAGAGGACCTGATTATGTCAAGCAATATATTTGTTTTTATTTTTAATAATGATGCTATTAGAAAGACAAATTTATCGCTTGCCATAATTAGATCCAAAAATGCCTCTTCTTCACACATTCTGATAATATAAGAAAACTCAAGCAGGCAGTTTCCACTTTGAGCGAAGAAACAATCTTCTGTTATTGTGATCTCATGTCTCAAATGAAAATAATTAATGCAGATTAGTATATTTTAATTAATTTTTCAAGGATTTTTCACAACATTTTTCTCTCTACTTCTCAACGGTTTTAGAATTTCAAGGCAATTTCTTTTAAAGCGCCCCAGAATTTCTCAAATTGTCTTAGTTCTCTAAAATTCTGTAAAGACTTTGGAATTTTTTAAAGATTTCGCTTCAATTTTGAAAAATTTCCTAGAATGTCTTGTTTTATCTTTTTCGAAATTTTTTAGGCCCTTCTTATCTATTTTGACAAAGTTTTCATAAATGCTTCAATTTAAATTTTCGTCAATTTCTTCGAGGATCTTGGAATTATAAAGGAATTTCTCTTAGAGTACCTAAAATTAAAAGTATTCTTCTTTAATTATGAGTAATTCTGTGAGGAGTTTTTATAGCAATGTCTCTTCTATTTCCGGGAATTTTTTGAATTCCTCGTTTTATCTTTTTTAATTTTTCGCACAGTTTTAACTATTTCCTTACTTTCTAATTAAGTTATTTGGTATCGAATTCTATCAGAATCAACTACATCTTAATTTTGTTCAAGAGGTTTTTATTTGATGTTTAAAGAATTTTTAGTATATTTTTTTATATTTAGGAAAAGTTCTTAATTTTTATAGAATTTTAAAGTGAAGTCTTCAACAGATTCCTATATTTTTACAGGGTTAGAGACTTTTCCAGCAATTTCTCTTTTGTTTCCCTGTATTTCCTAAAGTTGTTTTCTCGCGTTTTTTCATTTTCATCAATTCTTTGCTTCATAATAAAGTTTATCAGCGTTATTTTTACTAAAATTTTCAGGCAACTTATTGTTAATTTTCAAAGATTTTTAAGAACTTTTGTTGCAAATTTCCAACTATTTTTAGAATTTTCTAGATTTTATTATCTAAAATGTCTTCTCTTCTCTTATCGGAATTTTGTAGAATTTTTTCCAATTTCGCATATTTACAAATAAAATTTTCCACTGTTGAATTTAAATCAGGATTCATCTGAATTTTATTGTTCGTTTTTTAATGATTTTAGGATTTTAAATCAATTTCTTTTAGACCATCTTAGATTTTCTAGGAGTTCAAAGATTTTTAGGACATTTTCCTCTTAGTAACGCACCTTTCTTTTCTAGTTTTAAATTTTCTCTTGAAGAAATTAAATTTTTGAGGGTTAAAAAATTTTAAAGCATATTATCCTATTAATTACATAAAATTCTGTAAGGATTTTAATGTTCTAAATTTCTTTTCAATTTGTTATAATTCTCTTGAATTTTTTTTTTTATCTTATCGGAATTTTCAAGTAACTTTTCGTCATTTTTTTAAGGATTTTCGCAACTTCACTTTCCTCTTTTTACATTCAATTTTATTTCTCAAAAAATTGTTCAGAATTTCTTGTTTGTCTTCTACACATCCAAGAAGTAGAACCCTGCATATTTCTTTAATTTCTTAGATCGCAATATACTTTTACAGAATTTTCAATTAATTTATGAAAAATTATTTCGAACTTTCTTCTATTTTTCAAGACATGAATTATAGTATCTTTATGGTTTTTTTCTTATCTTTTCTACAAAGGTTTTGAAAGTTTAAAACAATTTCTCATACAGATTGCTAAATTCTTTATGTTTGTCTCCTCTAATTTACGAGAAATTCTAATAATAATAAGGGTTTATGATTATCAATAATAATAATCACCTTAAAAAAAATACTTAATATATAGAATTTAACTATTTTTGCTTTGTTTTTACTCTAATTTTATATTTGTACTTGTATATTTGACATGTCTCTTGTGGTTAGCTCAAACACTAAAAATTATTATTATTATTATTATTAACAACTTTGATATTAAAAATTAAAAATTTGAATAACTTAAAAAACTAAAATAACTAGGAACCATTCACTATAAAACCTTATTCATAAACAAAGGAAACACAGCAAGAGTTATCTAAATTTATTTATAAACAAATTCCGAAAGATCTATCGAAGATAAAAAGGGTTTTAGAATTTTAGCAATTTCTAATTTCCATAATTGTTTTAGAATTACCTTTTTTATCTTATATGATTTTGTACTAATTTTTCATCTTGTCAGTATTTTGAATTAACTTTTTGCTATTTATTCAAGAAAAAATATAGACTAATACGGGAGAAAGTACTGGAAAACTTTCCCCCGTATTAACCAATAATTTTTCACCATGACTGTTATATCTTTACGGAATATTATTTCAATTTCAAGGGTTTTAAAATTTTAAAATAATTTCTCAAGAGATTCTTAAATATTCTCTTATTTAAAAAAAATACAATAGTTTCTTATATTTATTATTCCTTATTTTTGTAGAATTTTTAAGCAATATCTTTTACAGATTCCTAGATTTTTACAGGGATTTAGAATGTTCTAGCAATTACTACTCTATTTTTCGGAATTTCTTAAAGATGTTTTATTTAATCAGGATTCTTTAGTCCCTATAATTCAATTTTCCGCAAAAATTTTTATCGAAATTTTTAGTCAACTTTTTGTTACGAATTCAAGGATTTTTGAAAAGCTTTTTTTAACTTTTCAGAGATTTTAGAATTTAAAAGAAATTTCCTTTGATTTTGAAATAATGAGACTGACAAATTGTTAAATTTGCTTTAGTTAGAACACCACATATGTTTCGCCACACTGTTTCATAATTTTCTAAAAGTTACAAGATTTTTTAGCGTGAAATTCTGTGAAGATTTTAGAATAAATTATTCGGGTATTTTTCAAAATTTTCTGAACATTCTTATTTCGTTTCTATTTTTTCCTTTATTTCGAAAACTTTCCGCCATACCGGAAACAAGCAAGTTTTCTAGTAATGGATTTCATTGGAATATTCATAATAATATTAATTCTTTATTCGTGCTAGAACAGAGTTTACACAAGTCATAAAAAATGGAAAACATAGATGTATATATTAACAATACAAATAAGTTATTTCAATTATCTTTTCGTCAACTCTCCAATGAGTTTTCAGAACTTTTTCCTAAATTTTTTACAATACCATCTTATATTTAGAGAATGTTCTTAATTTTTATAGAATTTTAAAGCAATTTCTCTTGGAGATTCCTAAATTTTTACAGGGTTTTAGATTTTCTAGCAATTTCTTTACCATTTCCTGGAATTTCCTTAATTTGTGTAATACAATCAGAATTGTCCCTTTATTTCCATTTTTACAAAATTTCTACTAAATCTTAGATAGATAGATTCTTTATTGTGTTACAATACAAACATTAAGTTTTTACCCTTGTCAGACATTAGGAAATTGTAAAATTAATCCTAATGTAATAACTAATACATGATAAATTATATATAAAAATACTGTAATTAATATTAATATTAGTTTTATTTACTTCATAATAAAGTTTTTAAGCGTTGAATTTTATTGAAAGTTTTTTCATTCATTTTTCAATGATTTTTGAGAACTTTCATTCCACTTTTCAAAGCACTTAGAATTTTAAAGCAATTTCTTTTAGAGCATCCCCGATTTTCTAGGAGTTCTTAGATCTTTAATAAAGTATCCTCTTCATTGCGCGAAACTATGTGAGGATGTTAGAAATTTCTAGCAATTTTTCATCCATTGTCTATAATTTACTAATATTTCCTATTTTGTTTGTATCTGTGAATATTTTAGACCCTTCTTCCTTATTTTTGAAAACCTTCCATCCTCGATTTAATTTATATTAGTAATTCACTGTTAGGTGTT
Organism: Ontholestes murinus; assembly: GCA_963969525.1. Lineage (NCBI taxonomy): Eukaryota > Metazoa > Arthropoda > Insecta > Coleoptera > Staphylinidae > Ontholestes > Ontholestes murinus. The sequence continues at coordinate 2,440,632 of OZ018394.1, read as the reverse complement.
GTAGATTCTTCGCCTGAAGAAGCCACAGCGTGGCGAAACAATTGTTGCGAAAAATAAAAGCATACTCTTTGAAAGTTTGTGTTTTAGTAACAACACCTAACAGTGAATTCAAAATTTTAACTTTTAACAATTCAAGGCCAATACAATCAAATTATTATATTAGTAAGCTCTGTAGCATTGGATTTTATTAGAATATTCAATTTAGTACTTGTCAATCTTTCAAGGAGTCTCCAGAACTTTCTCTTCCATATTTCGAAAATTCTAAAACTTTAAAGCTATTTTTCTTAAATTATCCTTGATATTTTTTTGAGAATTCAAAGTATTTTCCTCTAAATAACGAGAAAATTTGTGGTGATTTTAGAATTTTTTATCAATTTTACGTAAATTTTCCACCAATTTATTGCTTCATAATAAAATTTTACAGCGTTGGATTTTCTTATTTTCGAGGATTTAAAAATTTCTCTTAATATCTCTAGAGGTCTTAGCCAGAGAATTAGCTGTTTCAATAAATGATTTGTTTTGTAATCTTAGTAAGACTCAATGTTGTGGATTTACCAAATATTTTCATTTTTTAATTTATCTTAGATTCCTATATTTTTTAGCATATGATTTTATGGATATTTTCAATATTTGTTTACCTTTCTTCTCTTCGAGTGTTTTAAAATTTATAAAGCAATTTTTTCTAAAGTATACTAAATATTTTAATGGTTTTAAGATTTATAAGTATAGCCTCCTCTAAATTATGAGAAATTATCAGAAGGTTTGTGTATTTTCAAGTAATTTCGGTTCTATTTCACAAAATATTGTAAATTTTTTGCTTTGAAATCTTATATCATTTTTTGCAAAGTTTTCACCAAACACTTATTTTATAATAAAGTATTTCAGTATTCAATTTTATCAGAATGTTTGTTAATTTTTCAAGGACTTTTTAGATTAAGTAATTGTGAAGGCCTTCAAAGTTACTCGTGTTTTTAATTTAACTTTTTAGATACTGCTCTCCTATATCTGAAGAAATTTCCAACATGTCTGTTTTATCGTTAGTGAATCTTCTTTTTGAGGATTTTAGAATTATATAGTAATTTCCTTTCTAGATTTCTAAGGGTTTTAAAATTTTCCAGCAATTTGTCTAACATTTCTTATTTTACATATTGACAATTAGAACTTTCTACCTTTCGTTTTCATTTTCTAAATTTTCTTGTTTTATCTTATCGGAATTTTGTAGCGTGTTTTCTTATTTCATGTTTCAGCATGTGAAATACCTCTTCGCTTCAAAATAACAAGATTTTTATAGGTAGATTTTATTGCAGTTTTTAATATAATAAATTATAACTTAATTATATATTTCATATTTTAATTTTAATGTATACTTTAATTGTAAGCTTTTGTAATATTAATTTGATATTTCCATCTTCTTGGGATATATTCTGTTGAGAAATAAATAAACAAATTAACTTTTCGTCAATTTTTCAAGTAATTTAGTTTAGTTTTAATTTTTAGTTTTTGAATTTTATAAAAAAAATTCTAATGAAGTCACTGTGTGGCTAAACAATTTTTATATAATAATAAAAAGAATTTTTTGAAACATTACACTCTATGTATGTTTTACTAAGTGATATTTTTTTTCTTAAAGAATTCAAATTTTTAAAGGTTCTAAGATATTTTCCAGAATACCTTCTTATCAATTACGTAAAATATTGTAAGGATTATAATTTTCTAAATTTCTTTTCCATTTGTCGGAATTTTCTATAATTTCTTGTTTCATCTTATCGAAATTTTCAATTAACTTTTCGTCATTTTTTGCCAAAAGTTTACTTTCTGCTTTTTGAGAGTTTTAACATTTTAAAGAAATCTTGGAGTATTCTAAATTTTTTTAAGAACGCATATTTTCCAATATGTTCTCCTTTTAATTATTGAAAATTAATTTAATTTTTTAGAATTTTCTAACAATTTCTCTTCTATATCTCAGAAGTATTTTATTATTTCTTGTTTGTCTTGAATGTCTAACGAAGTAGAAGCTTCCATTATACATGACTTCTTGTTTTAGTCCTTTTTTATTTTCCTCAAATATTCTTTTTTTCTTAATGCATAATACAGTTTTATAGAATTTTTAATTAATTTATGAAGAATTATTCAGAACTTTTCCTTATTTTTCAAAATTTCTACATCAGGTTTTATCTTTAGGAATTTTAATCTTTTCTTCTATTCAAGGCTTTTGGAATTTTAAAACAATTTAAAATAGAGAATCTTAAATTTTTAAAATTTGTAAAATTTTGCAGTAGTCTAACTGCTTTATTTTTCAAGTATATTTTTAATAAAGAGAATGGTTGCGACCGTTACTACGTGGTAATCCATACTTACACTGAATTGAAAACATAGTGAATTTGTCAATTTTGTGTAAGTTTATTTAGTAAATGTTCTTTATTTTTATAGAATTTTTAAGCAATTTCTTTTAAAAATTTCTAATTTTTTACAGGAAATTAGAATATTCTAGCAATTTCCCATTTTGGAATTTCCTAAAGCTATTTTATCTTAACGGGATATTTTAGTACCTTTGCTGGAAATTTTGTGCAAAATGAAAATAAAATTTTGCTCTTTAATAAAGTTTGAGCATTGTATTTTATTGGAATTGTCAGTGGACTTTTCATTAATTTTTAAGTTTAAGTTTCTTTTAAATGGTTTTACAATTTTAAAGCAATTTCTTTTAGAATATCCCAGATTTTCTAGGAGTTCTAAAATTTTAGATTTTTTAAGACAGCCTCCTCTTAATTACGTTAAATTTATTGAGGAATTTAGAATTTTCTAGCAATCTTTCGTTCAATTTTCATAATTAGAATTTCTTATTTTGTCTTTATATTGGAATATTTAAGTCCTTTTTTCTATTAGTTTTTGAACAATTTCCACCATTTCTTTCCTTTATAATAGCATTTTTTTAACATTGGATTTTATCGAAATATTAAATTTTTAAAAGAGTTTCCAGAACTGTCTTTCCCATTTTTGAGAGAAATTCTCAAAAAATATCATTGTTATTTTTCTAAGGATTCAAAAAAATTCTAGTATAATATATTTTCCTGCAAATTATGGGAAATTCTGCAATGGTTTTAGAATTTCTTGATTAGGAATTTTTTGTCTCTTTGAATTTTCCATTAATTTTTTGCTTCATAATAAAATTTACAGGAATAGATTTTGTCTAAACTTTTAACTCGTTAATATTTGATGGATTTTTCAGAACTTTCCCTTCAAATTTTTGAGGAGTTTAGAATTAGATTTTTAGATTTTTTAGCATATTTTTGATATTCAACTTTTTTTTTATTTTTGTTAATTTCAAATTGGTATGCTAGGTCTTTTATGAATAACATAAACAGATTCCTTATGGTAGCCCAGTAGTAATCACATCTGATTCGGATTTGGACTGTAATGTAATATATATGTTACTTTAGTTTTCTTTAATTGAAAGGAAGATTTTAGATTACAAATTATGCTATAAATATATCAACAAATTAAAACATGTTTTTATAAGATAAATATGTATGTAAAATCTATAGAGTAAAAACGTTTCAACGTAAAGTGACTAGTTTTCACGAGTTTACAAATAATGCAATATTTAGTGTGTCATTTACTTAGAAAAAATATGACGCATTCCGCAATATCATTTGCGCTATATAAATTTATCTATGATTGATAAAGTTCTGACGTCTTGGAGTAAGAATGTCACGCCAGGCTATAAATATTGAATGCATTTGGCATTGTGCGTAATCATATTAAAATGAAGAATTGAATGATAATTTGAATTTGAATACTGTTTCATTAAAATATTTTATATAGTTTTATTATTAAATAAATAAATAAATTGCTGCATTTAAAAAATAACAAACTGTAGTTTGATAATAATTTTAAAGCAACACACATAAGAAAGAAATACCAAATTAAAATAAACAAATCCTATACTTTTGCATGCATATACATATAATATTTTAATTAATGTTTAATTAATAATAATTAATAATATTATTACTGGTTTAAATACATATAATATTTATCAATAGTATAAGTTCTAATTTGTACTAATTTGTAGAATATTCCTAACGTATACTCACTGAAACTTTTAATTTCTTTCATCTGCATTGGCAGCGTGTTACAGAACTTTACACAGCCATAAAAGGCGCACTTTTAAGTAATCTCCATCTTATTATGTATAGCTAAAAATACTCAACCAAAATGTTATTATTTACGATATATATATATATATATATATATATAACATTTTCTATCCTAAAAGGGATGGTAGATACTATAAACAAAAAAGTAACAACATGAAGATTAACATAAACCTTAATAAATTCCATATTATAAATGCTTGAACTTAGTTTGTCATGAATGGCCACTAATAAATATTCAATTTCATCATATCCTTGTTGCACACTTCCACTTTTAAGACCTCAAAGACAATGTTAAGAAAATACCTCGGTATTTTACAAGTCTCACATACTAAATTCAAAGTATATCAACAAAAATATTGGTTTACTTATAAAAAATAGCTCTTCTTGACTATGCAATTTTCCTTTCCCACAAATCTAATCCCTCTGCTTTAAAAAATATTTAGTTGTACGCTAGATACAGAAAATATACACTAATAAATAAATATATAAATATTTATTGCCCTACAGGAAAAAATAGCAATTAAAAGGCAAAATATATTATTAATATTAATTCATTTCGATTTTGTCTAACACTTCAGTGCCGAAATAAAAAAAAATACGTGTCATTTGATAAATCTACTACAAAAATTAAAATATATTGTATTGACGAGGCTGTTACTTTGTGAAATTCCGTAATATATTGAAAAAAAATTGAAATTTACTTTAAACACTTGTCAAGTAAATGGAATCAATTAACTGAGAATAATAAGATTAAGCTTCATTAAAATTAAAAACCTAATTTATAGAATGATATGATTACAAATCAAGGTTTAAATTAAATTACATTTGGTTTGTTTCACTTTTTTTTTTCAACAAGAGATAAATGAGATAGTCAAAAAAATGATATGTTTACTCTCAATCAAGTAGTACAAAAAAAATTCTAAAGAAAAACATGAATCACAGATAAGATTCATGATCGGAAACGAAGAGATAATAATATTATCTTAGACATGTCAAACAACAAAAATGTCTCGTTTTCATACTAATACAACTAAGTGCCACAGAGTTATTCAATTGCAAGTACGTTGTTAAAGAATGTGTGTATTACTTTAGAAGGTTTATAAATAATCTCTTGATTGATTTCTTGCCGCATCTGTCGAATATGTCAGCAGATTATCGCACCAACAGTACATAACCCAAAAGAAAAAGTTGGAAAACATGAAACAAACGCAACACAACAAATGTTTACAACAGAGTATTACCACCCATATATTCTACCCAAGGTGGAAAAACTTTTCAAACATAACTTTCAGCGAAGAGGAGATCAAGCTGATGGAAAAGGATTTAAATACTCACTTGCCCCTACTAATCTTAAGAATAACTTTGAAGAATTAGTACTAGAAACGGAAATCGCAATAAACAGAGGAGGAATAACGGAGAAAGTGGACAAAATTCCTTTGTCAAACATAATAATTAGAGACCTTCGGAAATCATTAAAACCGAAACCAATCAGAAATAAGGAAGAAGAAACTATTAAATAAATAAAACAGAAGTGCAAGGACCACAATCTCATAATATCTAAGGTCCTTAGAAATAATAAAGTAATACAATTAATATACAATTTAAACACAATAATAATTTAGATGAAATTAAAATCCACAAAACAAATGCACTTAAATTTCTAATTATAGTTACTATGCCACAATATACAATTAAAATGACAAACAAATTAAAATGAGAGTTACAAACACAAATTAAAATAAAATAAAATCAATTCTAGAATGTATGGTCTAGAAATTCCTCAAAAGAGTAATATGCATATTCAAGCAAAAATGATTTAGTCTCTTTTTTAACAGTTTTATTATCTAAATTTCTAAAACTAGTCGGAAGTTTATTATAAAATTTTAATCAATTTCTACAATTTCTTGATCTCTGAAGTCTTGGTGAAGGTAAGCATAAGTTATCTTTCATTCTTGTATCATAGGTGTGATTCAGAGAGTGTAATTTGTTATTATCGTAGTATGTCTAAGTTAAGATTAGACAATGCAGAATATACAGGCATGGAAATGTAAAAACATTTATGTTTAGAAATGCTACCATGCAGTCATCACGGTAATCCAGATTGTATAGAATTCGAATAGCTTTGCGTTGAATTCTAAAAATTCGGTGTCTTATGGATATTTAAAAGAAAAATATTAAGTGAATTGGTGCATTTGTTTAAATGTCCAGTTTTTTCTTTGACATCCAGTAAAAAAAAACGGGTTGACACTTACACCTCGGGGCCAAACTTGTGGATCCTTCAGACTATCTAACTCTTCCACGGGTACTGATACTTTAAATGACGAATATTTATCGGGATTTTTAGAAGTCATTTGTACCCAATCAATATTAGTAAATGATCTGTTACATAAATATTGTTTAATGTCCTTTTCAGTTACTGATGGATTAACTCTGCTCACATAAATATGACCCAATTTAGAAACACCTTTTATATCGTTATCATCTTGGGTGCCCACTATTGGTTTACTTTTACGTCGTTTTCTTCTTACGACCGTCTTAAATCCATCCTCGTTTTCGGCTTGTTTATCCTTTCCGGCCGAGGTTGACAGCGGCTTATTGTGCACATCTTCATTCATTGTAGATTGGTTGCCTACTTTCACTGTAATGCCCGCGGGATGGCGAGATTTTTTGACAACTTCATTGGCTCTTGAACCTATATTTACTGCTTTTGTCCGAGTTGACGGAGCAGGCGATTTAACCGTTTTAATTACGCTGTCAGTAGAAGCAGGCGATTTTATTTGCACTAGTTGATCATCTGTGGCTACTGGGCAGCTCATATTTGTTTCGAGGAAAGGATAGGGAAAAAAACTACCGAGAAACTGTATAAATCATTAGACGTGCCATGCTACAACTGAGACGGTTTTTATAAAAAAATCAAAATAAATTTAAGTATTTTAATAAACTGTACTTAATTAAATTTTTATATTAATAATAATCTTCTCGGATTTGCTGCAAATTTATCCATTACTTTCGTTTCCACCATTTCACGGTTTTCTTTCACAAAATTCCGATGTACGCTCATCAAGCATAATCCAATCAGCCTTGTCTCTCCCATAGTGCTCCTAAGCCAGGTCTTCACTCTTCGAAGCGTACTGAATGATCGTTCGACGGTCGCCGTAGTGCATGGTAAAGTGCTCAAAATTAAGACTGCTTTTCTCAAGGCGGGGAAGAAAATATTGATTTCCTTAAACAGGTCAGTGACTTCAATATTCTTTAATGTAATGTTTCTTTAGGTAAATCTTTATTCGTCCACAAATTATACCATAGGCCAAGTTCTCCTGTATGTCATCCAAATCATAAAAATCTTGAAACATTTGTACGTTTTTGTATAAGTTTATAATACTACATTCTGTCATGTATAAAGGATGTAGTTTTGTTAAAGCAAAAGCTGGGGTATTTTCTTGGGAAAATCGAATATTTAACGATGACGTAAATGAATCAAGATAAGGAATAATAAGTGAACGCCGCCAGTATTCAATATCATTGTCTGATGGAGGATTGCTCCTGTGTTTTTGTTTTTGAGCAAAACGTGGGGCAGAAATTTCTATTTCCAATTCTATTGAAATGTCTTCGGCTTTTTTAATTAATTGGTCAGTAATTCGATCTGCTTCTTGACGGTCTCTTTTGAGTACTTCAAGGATTCTTGTAATGTGTTCTCCTACAGCAATCAAATCCATGGTCTTTGCTTGCAAAGCGTTAACTACTGGTTCCAACACTGCCGAGTATTTTGCTATTGTAACTAAGGCAACGATAAATACTGGTTTTGTAACCGCTGAATGAATCTGAAATGCAGATTTTTTTGTAGCATAGTTTCCTTCTGTCGATAATTTTTCTAGCGCTTTTACAATCTCGGGGAAATTTTGAGAAAATTTTCGGATTGATTTACATTTTTCCGACCATCTTGTCTCACACATTCGTGATAGATTGGGAGCAACATTTCTACGAGCAGTCGATTCTCTGAAAAAGTTTATTGTGTCCTTTATAGTGGCAATAGTATTTCTAATTTCCGGTATCTCGTTTGAATCGTTCACCACAAGATTTAGTTTGTGGCTTGAGCAATGAAAATATAATGCTCGAGAGTATTTCTTCCTTAAAATTGCTTGTACACCGCCCTCTTTGCCTGCCATTGTAGAGCAGCCATCGAAATCCAATCCTACGCAATATTCTGGTGATAGATTACAGCTAATTAAAAAAATGTCAATTGCTTCAGCGATTGATGAGGCATCTTGTGCCTTTAGTTCCACAAAACCTACATATTCTTCTCGGTTTATCCCCTTGCATTCATCGTAAAACCGCAAGCCAATTGAAAGCTGTTCTTTCCCAGCTATGTCAGCTGTTTCATCAGCTAAGACCGCGTAAGCCAGCGTTTTTTTTAACATCACTTATTATGCTTTCCCTAATAACTTCCCCACATAAAGAAATTAATTCATTTTGTATTTTTGGCATATCATGTATACCGCAAAATACTATACAAGAAAGAATTGATGAAAATATTTGCCTGTTTTCTTCGATTGCTTTTTGGTGGCCACTTTGCAGTTGAATATCAACAGGTATATTTTCAAGAAAAGCCTTTGCGGCAGCTGTTGCAGATAGGTGGAGGTTAGTGGAGGCATGATTTCGGCAGTATCAACAGGACACCACATGGGCAAAATTATACCGATCTATTTTTGCCGAAAAGGTCGTAAGCCTAACTTATTAGAGGGATTATAGATTAAGAAGGCCATCAGCACCCCTGCTGATTATCTTCTTAACAATCAGCATGAAATTGTCAGTAACGATAATATTATTAATGCCGGAATTTCCTACAATTAGAGTAAGTCTTAACTGTGATAATGATCCGAAAGCACCGAAACACGTGTTAGTTATCTGAAAATAAAGAAATGGAACATAACAAGAGTTTTACTTCTCTTAATTTGAAAATTTGGTTCCATCAAGAGAGTAGCAGAACAAGTATCGATTATAAGTATTAATTTATATTTTATTTACTTAATCATTGATGACATGCAGCTCCAAAAATATAACAAATCTAATAATTTTGATATTACGTTTCACAATTAACACACTGACGTTCAATTTACGTGTTATAGACGTTTGGGCTCTGAAAATCTTTCAAGAATATTCATATCCTTATAAATTTTATTCATACATATATGCTATTATTCATCATGTAATTAAATATATAAATCTATTTAAAATGAACAAAAGAGATTTTTGAGATACATACGAAATACACAAATGCGTAGTGATATAAAAATTCTCCCTCATATCAAAAAACATTTATTTGAAACATTTTTTCATATTTTGCTCTGTTTGGGAAATATTCCACTTTGCCAAGATAAATGCCCCACCATGTATATATTTGTCATGGGTTTTACATGTTATCTGTATTCGATATAAGCCCAAATTCATTTTATTTAAAATAAACCGGATCATGTGATAAGTGGTACCATTCTAAATGCACAGGCTTATCCGAGGAGAAAACATCACCACTTAAAAGAAATCGCAATGCAAATTGGATATGCAACAAATGTCAAACATGGGGTGCTTTCAATAAGGATCAATTATCACAAATTGAATCAATTCTGGATAACCTATATCAGAAATACTTCCAGCCATTTAAAACAGACCTTGATGAACATTATTATTAAATTTAATGCAAATTTTAACGAGTTGGATGGTAAAATAAAAAAAATTGAAAGTGACATCGCTAATATTGAACTCAAAATAAACTTAGGGGATTCAAAATCAAATTTAAAACAAATAATGATCAATGATACAGATATTCTATATGAACTAGAAGATCGTCGTAGAAGGCGTAATAATATTTTGATCTATAATGTGCCCGATCTTTCTGCCATACAAGCTACATTAAGTCCATTGTCACTGGAATTTGTGCCAGTTCATTTGACCAGAATTGGTCGCAAAGGTACCCGACCTAGGCCAATAAATGTAAATTTATTTTGATATGTCAATATTTTATAAATTAATTTCTCATCACTTTAAAACATAATGTTAAGTTTATAATTTAACTAATTAAAATATTGAGTAACACTAACCTACAAGGAAATATGACGTGTTCAACGATGAGCTCTAATCCGTTTTGTCTCGAATATCTTGCAGGTAAAATACTAGCACACCATTGGCACAACAATCCCACATCGTCTCCATAGAAAATCGGCGCCGTTTTCACGTACAGTTCACACTGAGAGCACTTGAGTTTATTCAAAATATCGTCCGAAACCACCCACATCATTCACGCGCACACTACAATTCTGTACAAAAAAAATAAAACCAGTCACACACCTTAGTCACACTCTTCCAAGTTGCAAATAATGACTCAAACCAGACGTACGCTCGTCGTCCACGATGTAATTCCACCAATCTCTTAGATAACGCACTGATATCAGTGCAGCTGTGCCTGATAACGTGCCTTAGACCTAATTATCTTATTACACCGCCCCGTCTTCTCCTCACCATTTCAATAGACAAGACAACAAAAATGCAGCGCTCATCTTTTCTCCTCCGTCCTGGGATTGAATTAAGCGATAGGCGCAACTCTCCACAGCCGACTTGTACATTGACCCAATAATAATGAAATATTTGTGTTTTTATTGCGGCGGTCATTTACAAATGTTATCGGTTTTATTTATCGTGAATGATGTCCTATGTACAATACAAAGCCTTTTATGTGCTGTATGCTCAACGCATATTAATTACGAATTTTGCGCGGAGGCCGCAATCGAACCGACGCCGTATCTGAACAAACAGATTATATTCCGTACACTCTATAAAGCATCCTGAAACTTTTAGTTTGTCGCCATTAACACGTTTTATACGTTCCGAGATTAAAATTATACGATGTTAAGATACGCGGAGATTTTATTGTGCCGCAAAACGTTTTACTAGCCCATGCGTACGAGTGATAAAATAATGAAAATAATAATTAAAATTTAATTATAGATTTAACTTTTTTACGGGTCTTCACTGTTTGTTGTAATTATATTTGCATGGGCGGGTTTGTTTTATATATATACGTGTATCCTCGCATGCTACGCAGACTGTAAACCAGAGTTTACATATTAATTACCGGTGCGGCAGGTAAATACATTACCTGAACATGTGAATTAATGGTAAATAAAATTTTAAAAAGAAAGAGTACAGTAGGTTTTTTTTATGAAAAGTAGGTTAATTCAACAATGATTTATTTAATAATATGAGAATAACATTTATGTAAATAAATAAATAAGGTATATAAATAAATAAATATAAATTTTGAAGGTAATTATTTAAAAAAGTTTTTCTTATCGATTTCATCTATTAAGTTTTAAAAATTATCATCTGTTTTGTGGTTATGATGCATCAATTGTTTTAACAAGTGTCAAAAATAAGACATGTCGAATAATGTTTGAAAGTTTTGGATAAAATTATTGAAACAATTAATTTTCTAGAACATTTCAAAACTTCCATTCCAATTCCGTCTCCAACAATTATGTTTTAAAGGTTGCCATTTGGTTTGTCGTCATTGTACATCAATTGCTTTGACAGGTATCAGAAATATGACATTTCTAATAATTTTAGGAGGTAATAGAGATAATTCTAGAACTTATCAGAACTGCAATTTTCGACTCGAACATTTCGGTTTGTGATCATTATACATTATACAATTGTTTTAACAGATGTCAAAAATATGACATTTCTGATGATGTTTGAAAGTTTTGGAAAAAATTCTTCAAGCAATTACTTTTCTAGAACATTAAAACTTCAGTTGCAATTTTCATCTGCAACAATTATGTTTTAAAGGTTGCCATTTGGTTTGTAGTCATTGTACATGAATTGTTTTGACAGGAATCAGAGACATGACATTTCTAATAATGTTGGGAGGTACTAGAAATAATTCTTTAAGCAATTACTTTTCTAGAACTTTTCAAAACTTTAATTGCACTTTTTGTCCCCAATAATTATGTTTTAAAAGTTGCCATTTGGATTGTCGTCATTGTACATCAATTATTTTAATAGGTATCAGAAACATGACATTTCTAATAATGTTTGGAGGTTCTAGAAATAATTCTTTAAGCAATTACTTTTCTAGAACTTTTCAGAACTTCAATTGCAATTTTAATCTAGAACAATTATGTTTTAACGGTTTCCATTTGGTTTGTAGTCATTTTACATCAATTGTTTTAACAGGTTTCAAAAACATGATATATTAAATGATGTTTTAAAGTTTTAGAGATAATTCTTCAAGCAATTATTTTTCTAGAACTCAAAACTTCAATTGCACTTTTCGTCTCCTACAATTGTGTTTTAAAGGTTTCCATTTGGGTTGTGGTCATTGGACATCAATTATTTTAACAGGTACCAAAAACATAACATTTCTGATGATGTTTAAAAGTTTTGGAGAAAATTATTTAAACAATTACTTTTCTAGAACTTTTCAAAACTTGAATTGCAATTTTCGTCTCCAACAATTATGTTTTGAAAATTGCCATTGGTTTTGCAGTCATTGTACTTCAATTGTTTTAACAGGTATCAAAAACATGATATTTACGATGATGTTCGTAAGTTTTAGAGATAATTCTTCAAGCAATTATTTTTCTAGAACTTTCCAAAACTTCAATTGCAATTTCCGTCTCCAACAATTATGATTTAAAGGTTGCCATTTGGTTTGGAATCATTTTACATCAACTGTTTTAACAGGTATCAAAAACATGACATTTCTGATATTTTTAAAAAATTTTGGAGTTAATTCTTCAGGCAATTATTTTTTTATAATTTTTCAAATCTTCAAATGCAATTATCATTTCCAACCAATAAGTTTCAAGGGCTGTCATTTGGTTTTTGGGCATGGTAAACCAATTGTTTCAGCAGGTGTTAAAAAATACAACACTTTTGATAATGTTTGGACAACAAATAAGTTTTTAAGCGGTGCCACTTGGTTTGTGGTCATGATACATCAAACTTTTAGCAGAAGTTAGAAAACACAACATTTTTGATAATATTTGGAAGTTTTGGAGTTAATTCTTTCAGGAATTAATTTTTTATAATTATTCAAAACTTCAATTGCAATTATCGTTTTCAACAAGTAAGTCTCAAGGACTTTCATGCCTTCATGTTTTGGTACAGCAATTGTTTTAACATATGTCAAAAACAAGGCCTTTTTGATAATATCTAGAAGTTTTCAAGATAATTCTTCAAGCAATTAATTTTTTATAATTTTTCAAATCTTCAATTGCAATTATCGTTTCAACAGTTAAGTTTCAAGGATTTTTATTTGGTTTCTGGTTTTGGTACATCATTTTTTTAACATATGACAAAAAGAAGGCTTTACTGATAATATCTAGAAGTTTTGAAGATAATTCTTCGAGCAATTATTTTTTTATAATTTTTCAAATCTTTAATTGCAATAATCGTTTTCAAGAATTAAGTTTCAAGGACTTCCATTTGGTTTGTGGTTTGGGTACATCAATTGTTTTAACATATGTCAAAAACAAGGCCTTACTGATAATACTTAGAAGTTTTGAAGATAATTCTTCAAGTAATTATTCTTTTATAATTTTTCAAATCTTCAATTGCAATTATCGTTTTCAACGAGTAAGTCTCAAGGACTTTCATGCCTTCATGTTTTGGTACATCAATTGTTTTAACATATGTCAAAAAAAAGACCTTACTGATAATATCTAGAAGTTTTAAAAATAATTCTTTAAGCAATTAATTTTTTATAATTTTTCAAATCTTCAATTGCAATTATCGTTTTCAACAGTTAAGTTTCAAGGACTTTCCTTTGGTTTGTGGTTTTGGTACATCAATTGTTTTAACATATGTCAAAAGCAAGGCCTCACTGATAACATGTAGAAGTTTTGAATATAATTCATCAGGCAATTACTTTTTTATAATTTTTCAAATATTCAATTGCAATTATCGTTTCAACAAATAAGTTTCAAAGAATGTCAATTGGTTTGTGGTTTTGGTTCATCAATTGTTGCAACTTATGTCAAAAACAAGGCCTTACTGATAATATCTAGAAATTTTGAATATAATTCTTTAAGCAATTAATTTTTTTATAATTTTTCAAATCTTCAATTGCAATTATCCTTCTCAACAATTAAGTTTCAAGGAATGTCATTTGGTTTGTGGTAACGGTACATCAATTATTTTATCATATATCAAAAACAGGGCCTTCTTTATAATATCTAGAAATTTTGAAGATAATTTTTCAAGCAATTAATTTTTTATAATTTTTCAAACCTTCAATTGCAATTGTACTTTTCAACAGTTCAGTTTCAAGGTGTGTCATTTGGTTTGTGGTTATGGTATATCGATTTTTTTAATATATATCAAAAATTGGACTTTCCTTATAATATTTTGAAATTTTGAAGATAATTCTTTCAGCAATTATTTTTTTTATAATTTTTCAAATCTTCAATTCCAATTATCGTTTTCAAGAAATAGGTTTCAAGAAATGTCACTTGGTTTGTTGTAACGGATTTTCAAAAATCCATAGTGGTGTTTATTAGTACATTTTTGGCTATTATAAGTAATTTTTTACTTGTCGCGTTTTCATTTGTTTTCGATTTTTCATCCGAATGTTCAACACTGGAAATTTGGATATTTTCAAAAAATTATATCTCGTGTGTTAATTGATGAATTTCCAAAATTTAAAGTTAGTGCTTATTAATGTCTTTTAGGCAATTATAAATAAATTTGTCAACGTTTTCAGTCGCTGGGTTTTCAATTCTTTTTAAATTTTCTCTCCGAGAGTTCAACGCTGAAATTTTGGAAATTTTTAAGTAATCAAAACTTGCGTATCAATTGGTGGATTTTTAAAAATTTATGGTGGTGTTTATTAGCACCCTTTTTGTTATTAAAGGTAATTTTTTGAATTTTTTAATAACTGCGTTTTCATTTTTTTTTATTTTTCTATCAGAATGTTCAATACTGGAAATTTGGATGTTTTCAAAAAATTATATCTCGCGTGTTAATTAATAGATTTTCAAAAATCCAAGTTGGTGTTAATAAGTGTCTTTTTCGAAAATAGAAATAAATTTGGAAACTTTTTTAGTCGCTGCGTTTTCAATTATTTTTAAATTTTCCATTCGAGCGTTCAATTTGGAAAATTTCAAATAATCAAAACTCGCGTATCAATTTGTGGATTTTCAAAAATCCATAGTGGTGTTTATTAGCATCCTTTTTTTATTAAAATCATTTATTTTAATTTTTTTATCAACTGTGTTTTCATTTGTTTTTGATTTTTCCATCCGAATGTTCAACACTGGAAATTTGGACATTTTCAAAAAATCATATCTCGTGTGTTAATTGATGTACCTTAAAAAATCCAAGTTGATGCTCATAAGTGTCTTTTTGGCAAATAAAAATAAATTTCTGAGTTTTTTTAATCGCCGCGTTTTCAATTGATTTAGAATTTTTCATCCGAACGTTCAATGCTGAAAATTTTGAAATTTTTAAGTAATCAAAACTTAGGTATCAATTGATAAATTTTCAAAAACCAATGGTGGTGTTTATTAGCACCCTTTTGGTTATTACAAGTAATTTTTCGATTTTTTTTTTCTAACTGCATTTTTATTTGTTTTCGATTTTTCCATCCGAATGTTAAACACTTGAATTTTGGATATTTTAAAAAAATTATATCTCTTGTGTTAAATAATGGATTTTCAAAAATCCAAGTTGCTGCTTATTAGTGTCTTTATGGTAATTGAAAATAAATTGCGTGTGAACTTATGTAATCGCTGTATTTTCAATTGTGTTTAAATTTTCTATCCGAGCGTTCAACACTGAAAATTTGGAAATTTGTAAGTAATCAAAACTTGTGTATCAATTGATGGATTTTACAAAAATTTATAGTAGTTTTAATAAGCACTTCTTTGGCTATTAAAAGTAATTTTTTCGATTTTTTCTTGATTTGTTTTCGATTTTTCTTCCGAAGGTTTAACACTGGAAATTTGGATATCTTCAAAAAATTATATCTGGTGTGTTAATTGATGAATTTTCAAAAATCTAAATTGGCGCTTATTAAAGTCTTTTTGGCAATTAAAAATAAATTTGTGAACTTTTTAGTCGCTGCGTTTTCAATTGATTTCGAATTTTTCATCCGAACGTTCAACGCTAAAAATTTGAAAATTTTTAAGTAATCAAAATTTGCGTATCAATTGATGGATTTTGAAAAATCCATAGTGGTGTTAATAAGCACCCTTTTAGCTATTAAATATATTTTGTTCGATTTTTTTAATAATTGCGTTTTCATATGTTTTCGATTTTTCTTCCGAAGGTTCAACACTGGAAAGTTGGATATTTTCAAAAAATCATATCTCGTGTGTTATTTGATGGATTTTCTAAAATCTAATTTGGCGCTTATTAGCGTCTTTTTGGCAATTAAAAGAAAATTTCTGAACTTTTTTAGACACAGCGTTTTCAATTGTTTTCGAATCTTCCATCCTAGCCTTCTACGCTGAAAATTTGGAAATTTTTAAGTAATCAAAACTTGCGTATCAATTGATGGATTTTGAAAAATCCATAGTAGTATTAATAAGCATCCTTTTGGCTATTCAAAGTAATTTTTCGATTTTTTTAATAATTGCGTTTTCATTTGTTTTTGGTTTTTCTATCCGAATGTTCGACACTGGTAATTTAGACATTTTCAAAAAATTATATCTTGCATGTTAATTAATGGAATTTCAAAAATCCAAGTTACTCTTAATTAGTGTCTTTTTGTATTTTTGACAATTAAAAATAAATTTGTGAACTTTTTTAGACATCGTATTTTTAATTGTTTTTAAATTTTCCATTCCAGCGTTCAATTTTTAAAATTTCAAATAATCAAAACTTGCGTATCAATTGGTGGATTTTCAAAAATTCATGGTGGTGTTTATTAGCACCCATTTTGTTATTAAAAGTAATTTTTTCGAATTTTTTACCAACTGCAATTTCATTTGTTTTTGATTTTTCCATCTGAATGTTCAACACTGGAAATTTGGATATTTTCAAAAAATCATATCTCGTATGTTAATTGATAGATTTTCAAAAATCCAAATTGGTGCTTATTAGTGTCTTTTTGGTAATTGGAAATAAATTTGTTAACTTTTTTAGTCCCCGAGTGTTCAATTGTTTTTGAATGTTCCATCCGAGCCTTCAACGCTGAAAATTTGGACATTTTTAAGTAATCAAAACTTGCGTATCAATTGATGCATTTTGAAAAATCTAGGGTGGTGTTTATAAGCACCTTTTTTGTTATGTAAAATATTTTTCTTGAATTTTTTACTAACTGCGTTTTCATTTGTTTTTGATCTTTTCATCCGAATGTTCAACACTGGAAATTTGGATATTTTCAAAAAATCATATCTCGTGTCTTAATTGATGGATTTTCAAAAATCCAAGTTGGCGCTTATTAGTGTCTTTTTGGCAATTAAAAAAAAATTGTAAACTTTTTTAGTTGCTGCGTTTTCTGTTGTTTTTGAATTTTCATCTGAGCGTTCAATGTTGAAAATTTGGAATTTTAAAATAATCAAAACTCTTGTATCTATTGATGGATTTTCAAAAATCTATTGTTCTGTCTATTAGCACCCTTTTTTGTTATTAAAAGTATTTTTTTTAATTTTTTTACTAACTGCGTTTTCATTTGTTTTTTATTTTTCCATCCGAATGTTCAACACTGGAAATTTCGACATTTTCAAAAAATCATATCTCGCGTGTTAATTCATGGATTTTCGAAAATCTAAGTTAATGCTTATAAGGTGTCTTTATGGCAATTAAAAATAAATTTGTGAACTTTTTTCATCGCCGCGCTTTCAATTGATTTCAAATTTTTTATCCGAACGTTCAACGCTGAAAATTTGGAAATATTTAAGTAATCAAAACTTGGGTATCAATTGATGCATTTTGAAAAATTTATGGTGGTGTTTATTATAACTCTTTTTTTATTAAATATAATTTTTTCAATTTTTTTTACTAACTGCGTTTTCATTTGTTTTTGATTTTCCCATACGAATGTTCAACACTGGAAATAAAAATATTTTCAAAAAAATTATATTTCGCGTGTTAATTAATAGATTTTCAAAAATTTAAGTTGATGTTAATAAGTGTCTTTTTGGCAATTAGAAATAAATTTGGAAACTTTTTTAGTCGCTGCGTTTTCAATTGTTTTTAAATTTTCCATTCGAGCGTTCAATTTGGAAAATTTCAAATAATCAAAACTCGCGTATCAATTGCTGGATTTTCAAAAATCCATGAGGGTGTTTATTAGCATTCTCATTTTTATTAAAAGTAATTTTTTGATTTTTTTACTAACTGCGTTTTCATTTGTTTTCGATTTTTCCATCCGAATGATCAACACTTTAAATTTGGACATTTTCAAAAAATTCTATCTTGCGTGTTATTTGATGGATTTTCAAAAATCCAAGTTGGCGCTTATTAGTGTCTTTTTGGCAATTAAAAATAAATTTGTGAACTTTTTTGGTAGCTGCGTTTTCAATTGATTTTGAATTTTTCATCCGAACGTTCAACGGTGAAAATTAGGAAATTTTTAATTAATCAAAACTTGCGAATCAATTGATGGATTTGCAAAAATTTATGGTGGTGTTTATTAGCACCCCTTTTGTTATGACAAGTAATATTTTTAATTTTTGTACTAAACTGCGTTTTCATTTGTTTTCGATTTTTCCATCCGAAAGTTCAACACTGAAAATTTTGACATTTTAAAAAAATCATAACTAGCGTGTTAATTAATGGATTTTCAATAATCTAATATGATGCTTATTAGTGTCTTTTTGGCAAATAAAAATTAATTTATGAACTTTTTTAGTTGCTACGTTTTCAAATGTTTTCGAATTTTTTATCCGAGCGTTCAACGCTAAAGATTTGGAAATTTTTAAGTAATCAAAATTTGCGTATCAATTGATGAATTTTGAAAAACCTATGGTGGTGTTTATTAGCACCCTTTTTTATGACAAGTAATTTTTTCTTTTTTTTTACTAACTGCGTTTTTATTTGTTTTTTTTTATTTTTCCATCAGAATGTTCAATACTGGAAATTTTGATGTTTTCAAAAAATCATAACTCGCGTGTTAATTGATGGCTTTTCAAAAATCCAAGTTGCTGCTTATTAGTGTCTTTTTGGCAATTAAAAATAAATTTGTGAACTTTTTGGGTCGCTGCGTTTTCAATTGTTTTCGAATTTTTCATCGGAACGTTCAACGCTGAAAATTTGGAAATTTAAAAATAATCAAAACCCTTGTATCTATTGATGGATTTTAAAAAATCTATGTTGGTGTTTATTAGCAGCCTTTTTTTTATTAAAATTAACTTTTTAGAATTTTTTACTTACTGCGTTTTCATTAGTTTCTGATTTTTTCATCCGAATGTTCAACACTAGAAATTTGAATATTAAAAAAAAATATATATCTCGCGTGTTAATTGATGGATTTTTAAAATTCCAAGTTAGTGTCTCTTTGGCAATTAGAAATAAATTTAGCTGTTATTATGTTTGTAGTCATGGTGTGTCAATTGTTTCAGCAGTTGTCATAACACATTTCTGATAATGTTTGAAACTTTTGAAAATAATTCCTTAAGCAATTCATTTTTTATAATTTTTCAAAACTTTAACTGCAATTTCCATTTACAAAATTTAAGTCTTAAGGACTCCCATTTGATTTGTGGTCATGATACATCAATTATTTCAGCAGATGTCAACAACACGACATTTCAAATAATGTTTGAAAGTTTTGGAGATAATTCTTCAAGCAATTAATTGTTTATAAATTTTCAAAACTTCAACTGCAATTTTCGATCCCAACAATTTGGTTTGTGGTCATGTTACATCAATTGTTTTAGTAAGTGTCCAAAACGACCTTTGTAATAATGTTTTAAAGTTTTGGAGATAACTTCTCAAAACTTTAATTGCAATTATCGGTTTCAGCAATTAACTGCCATTTCATTCGAAGTTTAATTTTAGTATTTATACTATATTGAAGCCAGTTTAAATTGCAACCATTGAACTTCAAAAGTTTCATATGTAGCATCGAATTCAAATGCCTTGCAAAGAGTCAAATGCGATCGCACCGATACGATTCTAGTTTCCCAAGACAAACACGTAGTAAACATACGGAGTTATAATTTAAATCCACTTACCGACCGGAATATATACACATACATGCACTTATAAGCTGCCCCCCGAGGCTCCTCGGCATCGCATATAATTCCGTACAACTAAATCATGAATAACATCAATATTCATGGACACAGAGAGCCGGGGCGATACGGACAACAATTTATACAGTATTCCGTTTGGGGGGAGTTTGTTGAAGACTGCAGAATTCCACTGAGCCTCAACTATTTCCACCGGATTCTTGGTCAAGATTGCGATCGCCGCAAGTATGAGGTATAATTCTGAAATCGTTTCTCCATACACGATTGCCAGAATGTTGAAGCTTAGGAAAAATCTGATAGAGGGAATAGTTGTACTTGTAGAGATCAATAGGAAACTTTATCGTATTTTCTGAGTGGATAAAAATGGAAACGTAATGGATATTTACTTATACATAGAAAATATTATTAAGAAATAATTTAATATTTTAGATATGAAATATCTAAATACAAAATGTATTCGAGTCTTGTAAATAGATGGTAATATGCAGGAGACTATGAGCTCTTATGTAATGACTGATGGTAGTCTAGAATACTTGTCATCATCCTAAGTTAAATTTATAACACCAGCGCTGGACAGACAACTTATTCATAACATCCTTCAATTAACGATAAATATCGCAAGATAGGACATTTCCTGCCCTAAGAAATCTAATTACAATCCTAACTTCATAACTGGTTGCTTTCTTTATTTTCTCAAAAGTTATGAACACTCACATAAATAGCACATTACAAAACTTGAAACACAGATCCCTGAAATACAACTGAACATGTTAGCACACATCCAATGGCTACTTTATACGCCAGCGCTCCGCACGCTGTCAACAGATACTACTTTCCCACGTATTTAAGGCTTATGAGTATTATAAAATACGATATTATTAATTAATTCAAATTGTTGATTTAATTAACTTTAATTAAACCTTCTAATTAATTCATTTCATAGTGATAAACTTCCTATTAAAAAAAAATACAATCCACCCTTCCACCAATGATTCACAATTGACGAAACAATGCGTAAAGTTTGATAGACTCGACAACAATTACAACAACGCATTAAACGACCAATTTTATCACAAAGTAATTTCAAGCCCGAATAAACGCATTCGATATAAACTTTACGCCGAACAAAAGCTAATCTATAAAATTGCACATGATGCATTCGCCGACTGCGATCAATTAAAGCAACAAGTTGATAACTGTAACAACGTTATCTCCGACGGACGGTCGGGCGAAAATAATCATCATTATCATCATCATCATCATCACTAGTGATGTGGCGACTAGCTAACGAAATAAGACGAGTGACAGCGTCACATCCACCAAACTTTCGCCGGCAAAAGGAAAACTTTATCGCCCCCCACCCCCCGCGCAACTTCCATCCGACACCGACAACTTTTTTTCTTCCGTCGTAAATTTGCGGAAAGCCTTTCGGTGTACCGGAACGAAAATTAATAAATGATGATAAAATATATCGAAATCGGATGTTCGCACGGGATTATTGACGTGAAAAGGATGATGTCGCGTCGAAAACATAATTCGATGGGTTGGAAATGATCGCCTTTGACATCCTGAGTGCACGTCGGCGTATTCGAAGGCATTCTAATCGTGACAAAGATGCGGTTGCGATGCGGTCGTCTAGTTCGTATTTGCATGTTAATACGAACAGCGATGATTTGCGGAGTGGCTGGAATTTTATCATAAATCCAGCACGCTCAACACTTTCATTCAATCAGAAGATGCAATTAATAACTACAAAAATAAAATATGACTAAGTAATATATAAATAAACAATTTCCACAATATTAAATTCCCATAGATTTGTCTAGAATTGATTGCTCATTTTGATAAATTAAAGATTACGTGTAAAACTTTAATATATTTTGCAATAACCGCCCTGAGAAAAGAGGTTATTTTTAATTTTGCAATTTCTTATTCTTTGCCACAATCTTAGATTAATGACCAAATATTCTAAATCCACGGAATACAAGATAAACTTCAACAAGACTTCCATCGCAGTATTAGGCTATTTCACCAAGAGCATTATCCGAAATAGAAAAACACGCCGATAATCTCAATAAACGCGACGACGCCCAACGATTACATTTAATAGAATTTAACTCTGGTCTTATGGGCTACTTTAGATTTGTTATTTATCTATGGGCGCACACTGACAAGGTCGCTTTGCATTATTAAGATCATGAGAAAATATTTTTGACCATTTTAGATGTTGGTCAAAAATTATTTCGAGGTATTTAACCCTTTATCGAATTAGAACTATAGACTCACCAAAGGAAATTCCGGGGAGTCAATAATCGGTGTTTATTTTTACTGAAGTGCACAGAGACACATTTATCAGTATTGATCGCTAATCTCTACTTATTAGACCATTCCTCGAAGAAGTCGAGGGCCTTCTGGGCCTTCTCCAAGTGGGTTTACCCTCGTCATGAACATATTGTGCCATCATAACCGGAGGGAGATTCGGTATGTCGCTGTTATAGATATTATTCAATGCTGGAGACAGGGCATAACCCTATGGATAGCCTGCTAATATAGAACTACAGAACTTCATGTTACGAATAAAGTTATACAACGTCTTAATAAGGATTCTGGGTACTCGTGCCCTATCATTTTATATATAAGGCCGCCGAGCCAAACTCTGTCAAACGCCTTTGAGACGATAAGGAAAACTTCAGCAATGTATCTTTTGATAACAAAGCCCTCAGAAGTGTTGCAGGACTTTTTCAACGATTTGCAAACTAATTGGGCCATAAATTTGGGGAAAAGTTTCCCACCTTAAGGATGCTGATCACAGAGACTAACTTTCAGGTACCTAATCGCATAGAATCATTAATGATATCGAGCTGAGTGGTTCTGTCTTCTTGATTGAGATTTTTCATTTTCCATTAAGGTGGAAATATCGTCGTATCCAGAAGATTTCCGATTTTTAGGCTGTATAATCAGTCCATCGTCTTTGCCTGAGGCGGCTGCTTTGCAGGAGCATATACGGTCAGTATTAAAAATGTAGGATCTGACGAATCTGTTGACTTCATCATAGAAATCATCGTCATCGCCAAGGTTTAACATCTGAGAAGGCGAGTCCTTTCTCACCGTGTAACGCATAGTTACAAGATTTACCTCCCTTGAGCCTCTTGAAAAACCCCCACACAAAATATGGGTGCTCATTAAACGACTCAGATCATCTTTCCTAATGCTCATTACGCAAGATGTGTTTGTCTCTCATCCGACGAGCGAGTTGATTGATTTCGAGTATTATGCCATCTACGGCAACGAGCTTTCTGTCGCAGACGAGAGTCTTAAGATCGGAGAGAATGTAGAGAGAATCAACCTCTGAGAAGGTCCTAAAGACTGTGGACTGTTTATGAGCTGTGAGTATGACCGAGGAGAGCCTAGAGACAGCTGCTTCAAGGTCAATCGTCGTATTGATGATTGGAATAGTGGTTTTAATTTCTTTAGTCGGTCTAAATGCTCCAAATGTTATGTTAAAAAAAACAGGATTATGGTCAGAGTTGAGCTCATTGGGAGACCAGATTTCATGTCAATTAATCAGGCCGAAAATTCGAATTTGGGTAAGAGAAAGTAAGGCTCACTGGGCCAACTGCTCTGATTTTCAAGTTCGAGTGGTTCGAGTGTAACAATTTCTATTGGTAAATCTACTATTTCACTCAAGACTTTTGGAATTTAAATCACCGGCCATATTGATTGGCATGTTGCCATAGAAGATACAATTTAAGTCATCACCCGCACGACACACTTTAATCTACACGTGAGTAAGCCACGTGCTCAATTCACATAAATCAAAGTCTCTCCTCTCAAGAGATCAATTCCTTCTGATATTGAACCTACGGCCAAAAAACAGGCCGCTTCCCAAACGTCCAAAAAGAAATCGGTCCGTTTTGAAAGATGGTGGCTCTGCCAGTAGCACCAACAAACCCCAGACCAACTCGACACGAAAACCACCGCCGGTGGTTTTTCACTTCAAAGTCAAGCTGACTACAGGAGCATAACATCCTTCCTCGATGGATAAAAAATACCTTACCATTCATATTCTCATTAAGAGGACACAACTTTGAAAGTCGTCAACAGACCCGTGTGATTCAGATCTCGAGGACATAAAAGAAGTCCCCACCGAACGTGGCATCGGCCATCGGCATACACCGTATTATGAACAGGTTCAACAAACCTAGCAAACTGGAGTATAATAATCTCAAAAACTCCGAGGAAGACAAAAAGATTTTTGAAGTTTACGACATCGATGGTCCTCGTATAAAAGTCGAAATTAAAAGAAACAAGAAAATCTAAATGATCTCGGTGCCAGCGAGTCGGCCATACCTAGGCGTACTGCCGGACCACATTTATTTGTGTTAAGTATGCAGGCGAGCACCTCTCACACACCTGCAAAAAAACAGCAGAAACTAAGGTTACGTGCGCCAAATGTGGCGGCAAATACCCAGCCAAAGGCTATAAAGCAGTTACGCCTACGAATTGCGGCGTGATCTATGTGGATGATCTCTTCCAAATCTCTTCACAAAAACGTATATGTATGTATGCACTTTTTTCAATTCCCCTCCATTGTTATCGCTCAATGGTCGGGCGTTGTCTGTAGCGGACCAAGCAAAATTACTTAGCGTTACCTTTGATTCTTAACTTCGGTAAGCATATGTAAAAGAATTAATTCGCAAGTGTTATAAGGGTATACATATTGTGATGATTAGATGTGTTTTGAAGGAGAACGCATGGCAAAATTCGAGATGTTGCAAGTTCACCAACTCATTCTTAAAGTGAAATCGGATCAGCTGTTCTGCCAAACTTCAGGTTCCATTTACGAATGCTGTCACATATCTGGGCTGCGGTTGGCAATCTCTCAATCTCTCCTTCCTTTAAATTTCTTCTTTGTGTTCTTTCAGAGATTATCTTTCTTGTGATCACTATCCTTCACGATTTTTGTTCTTAGCTACTCGATAGTTCCTTCAGAATCGATGTGTATCCTCGCAGCAAATCAAATCTCCGTGATCGCTGTTGTGATTAGTCCAGGACCAAAAGTTCTCTTGTAGTCTATCTATGAATTTTCTTTGAGGTTAAAACATAATTAATTTTTCAATTCAGTGTAAGTATGAATATTCACGTAGTACGATCGCAACCATTCTCTTTATTTAATCTAGGATACTTTTAAAGAAATTAATTTACGATTTTAAAACCCTAGAAGAGAAGAAATAGAAACAAGTTCTGTTCTCTGACATTTTCTTCGACAAAAGGGAACATCAGAGAACAAATTGCAAAATAAAAGAACAGCAGATAAGAGAAGAGTATATCAGTGAATAAAAGAGAACATTAGATATAAGCAGAGAACAGAAACATTAGAGAAGAAAAGCAAAGAAAGCATCAGAGGACATGAGACAGCAGTAGAGAGCGGCAGTGAAAAGCAAAAAAAAAACAGCAGAGGACCTTAATGAAAGAGAACATCAAAACAGAAGAGAACATCAAAGAACATTAGAGAGCAGCTCAGAAATGTATGGAACAGAAGTAAATGAAAAACACTGTATGAAAATAGAAGAGACCTAAATAAATCAGCAGGGAATATCAGAGAATATCAGAAAACCGAAAAGAATATCAGAGGACGGAAAAGAACAAAAGAAAACGTCATAAAAAAGCAGAGAACTGCAAATAACATTAAAGAGCTGCAAAAAACAGACGATAAAAATATGAAAACATAAGGGAATAGCAGAGAACATCGGAAAACAGCAGAAAACAAAAAAAGAGTATCAGAGAATAGAAGCAAACAAAATCGTACATTAGAGAATAGAAAAATACATCAGAGAATAAAAGGAAGCAATTGAAGTAAAGGAAAACTTCAGGGAAAAAATAGAAGAGAAAAACGTAACAGAGAATATCTGAGAACAAATGACAAATGAGAACAGTAAATAGGAGAATATCATAGAAAAGCAGTGATAATCAAAGAACAGCACACAATCCCTAGACGGTGTAAGTTTATTTGTTCCACCCCTAATTATAGGTAGTTATTTAAGTATATTTGGAAATGTAACCTGTATATTATCCCTATGTTTTGATTATTTCTTGATGTGTATATTGTGTTGCATATATTAGCATTTATTTTAATTAATAAAACTAAATATTTTCCCTATTATCCTCTGTTTCAATCTGTGTACCTTCCGAGGCGTACCTGTCGTGTTTAGTTAGTCACCCTGATCGGCCCCTGGGTGCATGGTGTCCGTGTGATTTCCTAATACGTTATTAATCTTCAATGTTCTATGTGTCTTCTTAAAATATATTAGTTATTTTGTGAATTTATAAAATCCACTTATTAATATTATTGGAATGGCTCGTATATGCTCCGAATGTAAAAAACAAATATGTCCCAGGACAACAGCGCTTAAATCTCACAGGCCCTGTAAATATTGGGTTCATGCTAACTGTGTATCACATTTTACAAACGATAATATTCATATCACTTGTTAAGTATTAAAGTTAAAGCACTTTTTTAATTTTCAAAAATTTGTATTTGTTGGAATAACACGCAACAATTGTTTCGCCACCATGCGTGTTATTCCAACAAATAAAAGTTTTTGAAAATTAAAAAAGTGCTTTTACTTTAATACTTAACAAGTGATATGAATATTATTCATATTTGATAATGGATACATTGTTTTTCGTATGGAGAGGTCATCGCTTAACAGCAATAAGACTATAGGCGACTGTGTCCTGATTAGTGTTAGGAAGGATCTGCCATCGCGTCAATTAGAAACCAATAATTCAATTGAAATTCTAGCTGTCGAAATTTCTGTAAATAAGAATTTTTTTATTATTTGCTGTTGCTACCTTCCTCCTAATTCAAAAATTTATATTTATAACCAGCATGTCAAGACCATCGAGAATATTATGAGAAGCCATCTATCTAGTGAGATGATCATTATTGGAGATTTTAATTTACCTCATATGAAGTGGGTGTCCGATGAGAATTGTATTGGGCTTCTTCCGAGTAATCTTACACTACCTTATTGTAACTTACAGTTACAACTTATACTCCTTTGAAAATGAATTGTGAAATTCGAAACATATGTCAGGAAACTGTAAATAAAAACATGGAACACAACAAGTGCATTAATCCAAACAAACCTATTAATTTTATGCAGTTAGCAATCATTTTAATGTGATGCTGGACTTGTGTTTTTCGAACTCTGATAATATAAGTTAGTGAGTGCGCGACAATTTTCAATTGCGATATTTATGATCCATCCCTTATTTATTTATTATTCATTTATTCATTTGTACTTTACAATATCCTGTTAAAATATAGTAAACGAATTGAGATACATATATTAAAAAATACAAAAATTTAGGGCACAGGATAGTCTGAATATACCTGTAGCTCATGTTAATGTTATTAATGAATGATTAATGAATGTAATAGCGTGCGGATTACAACAAAATGAATAATTTTCTGAGTAATTTAGATTGGTCCTTTCTTGGAATTTCATTGGATGCGAATACTATTGTATCTATCTTTTATGACGACATATATTTTGCAATAGACATGTATGTGCCTAAAATAATGACCAAAAGTACTTCGTTCCCTTTATGGTTCTCAAAACATGCAATTCAGTTAAAACTTAAAAAAGATGCTCATAAAAGATGGAAACAGTCTCTCCAATTAAATGATTATCATGAATTTGCTAACTTAAGAACTAGATGTAAGACCGAAACTGTATTATGTTATTGGAGATATATTGACAATGTGGAATTGTTTTATTTATTCATTTACACAGATTATATACATGTAGTTCTAGAAAACAATGCTGAAATCCATGCTATTTACACGGATTTTAGCAAAGCATTTGGCTTCGTTAATCACTCTATTCTTCTTAAAAAAAATTGCAGTGTTATGGTCTGTGTAATCCGCTATTAAATTGGTCTAAATATCTATCTGAGAGAAAGCTATTTGTAAAAATTAAATCCCATCTGTCTCAATCTTACATCGCAACGTCTGGTGTTCCACAAGGGTCCAACCTGGGCCCATTATTATTTATTATTTTTATAAATGATTTATCTGATACTAAAGTGCCCTCATCTCCTTTTTGCCGATGATTTAAAGTATTATTGTAAAGTGAATCCAGGATGACATTGAATCTGTACATAACTGGTGCCTTTTAAATGACATGAAGCTAAATATTGACAAGTGCTATTACACATCTTTTTCGCATTGCATCAAACCATTCAAGTTTCAATACATCTTAAATAACTCTAACCTTAAACAAGTTAACTTAGTAAAAGACCTTGGCGTTTTCCTGGATTGTAAACTCTCATTTAGTTCTCACATTGACTATGTGGTTAATAAGGCGTATAAGACCCTAGGATTTATAAAGCATATGTCGGCTGACTTAAATAATATACGCACATTCACTATTTTATACAACAATCTTGTACGATCTCACTTTGATTATTGTAGAACAATCTGGTCGCCTTCTTATGTAACACACATCAATCGAATCGAACAAGTCCAAAATAGATTTTTAAAGTTTATGTTACATATTTATGTTACTGCGTTGGAATCCATTAATCAATTGACCAAACTATGTTGTATCTAGGATTAACCCCGTTATACCGACGCAGAATGGAAATAGATATGTGCTTTCTGTACAAAATTGTTAATAATTTTATTGATTCAACTGAACTTACTTCACTCATTAAATACCTGCGAGGTTAGTACGTAGCCAGCTATTTCTGCACAACTACTTTTGTAGGACCACATGTGGCTTAAATTATCCTTTGTCTAGGTTAGCACGTATAGCGAACAATATTTGTGATGAAATAGATTTTGTTGGTATACCGTTTAGCTTATTTAAAAGGCGCCTTAATCAGATAAGGTTAAATTGAATTTATTATCCATTTCTTATTTAACTTATTTATATTAGTTAATTTCTGGTTTTTACTATTTTAAACTTTGTTTTGTACATTGTATATATGCTTTTTAAATAATAATTTTAAGAAATATAATTTATTGAAATGAGTATATATATTAAATAATTATAACAATGCAACATTCAGCAATGATTAACAGGACCCAGTCCTTGCTACAATGAATTATGGATCCATTAGTGTAATGAAACTTAATGAAATATTAATATGAGCTAGTTGAATTTTGATTGTTCTGCGTATGAAAGGGAAGCGATGAATCATTTACATCTAAATTAATCGCATCGAAATTCATTTTCACAGCGCCCACGTGATGAGCGCCATGCTCAATTAATCAACACATTATAGAAAAAAAAACACGTGTTCCCCATTTACTGATTGGACGTTTGAACGCTGTTATTACGCTAGGATTTTTAATTAAACTCGAACGCATATTACACCCTTGTTTATGCATTAGTTGAGGATTTAATACTCTTTAGTCGTTTGATGTATGTAATTATATTCATCAGATAAAAAAATGGAATAAATATGTTAATTTTAATGTCAAGGTTTTATTTATTTTATAAAGAATTGATGTAATCGTGTGATGGAGGGGTTAGCGAGTATTCCTCCTAATCTCACTTTAGTCCCAATTAGTCGGGTAACGAAGTGGTGCACTTTAAAGCCAGATGCGTTCTCAGAACGATAGAAACTTCGTTAAATGTACACACAACAGACCTCGACATTTTAATTTCGAGTCAAGTGGTTGGCGCTCGGCACTAACCATTTAAATATTAAACGTTCGTCGTCCGTTCGTCTTGCTCGCGTTTAATCTAGGAGAAGGAGGAAGAGAAATGCAGCCGCCGCCGCCGCCGTTGCCGCACGCGGGCACGGGGGCGTAATTAAGCAAACGGTTTCAACTGAAAACCGACAATAAATTCCACTTAATCCAGCCTCGTTTGCGACGCCGATGAATCATTACCGTCCGTCCGTTTCGGTCGGTCGTCGTGCGGTCGCGCATCCAAAATTCACGTCCGTCCGTTCCTGAATTATGCAATCGCAGTGATTTGTGGTGGTTTTTGATTTACACCTGTGCAAGAGCTACCCCCCAACTCCAGGGTTGGGAAATTAAAATCTGCGTACGTTCAGTTTTGTAAGTATAATTTATTAGAGTTTTCTTGGTGTCTTTTTACTTTGCCTATATGGAATAAACTATAAGACTTAGATGAAATTGAGAAAATTGTTAAGAATAGCCTTTTTGCGTAAACATCATAGTTTTAGAAAAACATGTAACGAAATTACTATGATGACAATATCACCATTTTATGTTTCTTTACATTTTACAACTTATAGTTAAAACCCTCGCTCATATTTCACTGATTGAAGAGTAGGATAGAGGACACCCACCCACCCTACATATACATGGTAACTATAATTGCTAATTGTCGATGATTTTGCTGCTTAAAACAATAAAACCATTTATGCAATAATAATTAAAACAAAATCAAAATTTAAGTTTAAATATAAATGACTTTCTATAGCTAATATTATCTATTTTAGATTTAAAGTATGCCCACCCATCATGCATCAAACTTTGCAAATTTACTCACTCGAAAATTTTACCTTTTTTATTTCTTTTTTTATTCAAAAAGTTTTGTAATTCAATTTATTGTAAACCGCGAGGCGATTAGGAATTATAGTTCATATGTATATGTAGAGTCACCCACCCACTCTACATATACATATATTCCATCCTCCAATCAGAAAAACATCATTAAAAATTATTTGAAAAATTTGTTTGAATAAATCTATTAAAATTTGCAATAATGTTATGTCTATATACGTTTTACAACTTTTAATTAAAACCCTCACTTATATTTTACTGATTGGAGGATGGGCTAGAGGCCACCCATCCTACACCTACATGATTACTAATTGTTGATGGTATGATCATTTTAATGTATGTAAATTATAGCATAATTTTTTTTAATAATCTAGTATAAATTCTATAGAAATACTTGCGTATATATTTGAGATTAGAGGGTAGGATAGTGAACGCCCACCCACCCTACATAATTCTTTTTAAACTTCATTCACTGTCCGTCGTTTGATTTTAAGAGCCTATAGCATTATTGTGATTAAAGTTATTGGAAATTAAGGATATTTTAGCGATTAAATTTTTAAATAAATAAATATGTAGGGTGGGAGGTGAACACACTTACCAACCTTAAAAATATACAAAAGTGTTTTAATTAATGCATTCTTTATTTAAGAAATAATTCAAATAATATTCATTGCACTACACATGTTACTAAGTTTCTAAAATCAATAAAATCTCTATATTCTTTGGACTTATATAATTTTTAAAATTTAATCATCTAAAGAATCATCACAATTATTTGAAACTATAATGTTTTTTTTTTCTAAAATCTTTAAATTCTCTAGAACGTTCGGAATTTTTAGTATCTGGAATCACAGGCATATTAAAATTAATAGAATCTTTTTATTTTTTAGAATTAGAACTTACAACCCAATCACTTTTTTTAATTCCCAGTAGTTAAAGATAAACTGCGTGGACAACGCTTTTTATCACCCGAAGAGCTACCATCTTTTGCCTTGACAACGTGCTTTTGTTCACTTTTCAGATAACATATGAAACAGGTTTCTTCTTTCAAAAATTTCTGACGGTTGTTTTGTTTTCTTAATATTTTAAATTGTTTCTTTGGTTGCTATTCTAAAGGCAGTGATATCAAATTGGTTGCTTGAGTTACGTGAAGATCAAATTAATTTGACAAATAAAGCACTAATAACCTTTCTTCACAATTTTATTTGAATAACCAAATGTACATTTCGGACACAAAGTGACCATTATCAAGTGATATCACCTGGCTTAAAATGTTGTGGGATCAAATTTATATCTTCTCCTCTGAAGTGTATTCATATTCATGTTCTTATTTCCAAGGAAAACACAGTAGAGTTTGTTTTAAGAATTTAAAGTAAACATAAACAAGATTACAACTTGAGTTTTCTGGAAATATGTAGGTTTATTCATCACTAAATCTGGAATCATACTATAGAAAATAATTTAATAATACCGTCAATATCAGCATTTCTTAAAACGGTTCTTGAAAAAGATGACAAAAATGTAAAAGCTATGCCATTCAGTAACAATATTGTTAGAAGAATAATAGATGAAATTTGTGAAGATATTGAAAAACAACTTGTTGAAAAGCTGAAAATAAGAAAATTCTCAGTGCAAATGGATGAATCAACTTTTAGAGGCAGTAAGACAGTACAGACAACTTTCGTAAGATATATTAATTGGCATTTTGCTGAAGAAACGCTTTGAATTAGAAAGTACCATTACCTCCAAAGATATATAATAAGCTAACAACTACTTTATTATTTAATATATCTTTGTACTCCTTTCTAATAAAATAAATATTACAAAAAATATATTACAAAATAATAAAATATACTCAAAATTTTGGCTGAAGGGAGGACGGGCGGAGTTTACTTCTTCGAAGTATGTCAATAATATACCAATGAAAAATATAACATCTTGTGCTGCAGATGATACTCCTAATATGATAAGCAAGAAAAATGGCTTCTTAAAATTGATGAAAGATGATAATTGAGAAATTATTCTTGTGCATTGTGTTATTCATAGGGAAAACTTGTTAACTAAAAACATCTTGCCTGTTTTAAAAGTACTACATTTAGTAATAAAGTGTATCAATACTATTAAAGCTAATGCCAAATATGAGCGTCTCTTAAAGCTACTTTGTGATGAACAAAATGCAGACCATATGAGATGTTTACTTCCCTCTCCAAAAGGAACTGCTTGAAAATATGCATGGAACTGTTTGATACTCTTAGTGATTTTTTTAAGCGACAAATCTGAAATGAACTATCTGTTAACAGTCGATTTTAAAGCATTGGTGTGTTATTTAACCTATATCTTTGCAAAACTAAAAATATTAAATAAGCAACTTCGAGGAACAAATAAAACTTGTCGATACAAGAGCAAAGATATGTGGTTTGATTACTAATATTGAGTTATGTCAAAAATAACAACCCAAACTTTGAACCAAGCCAATAAAACTGGCTCCAAACTTGGTATTGTCGATCATCTGAAAATTCTATCGGCTGATTTAAATGAAAGATTTTCTAATTTACAAGAAATTGATTTTCCAACATAGATGGATTTGTCCGATATATCATAAATGCATTATCAAGAAGAAATCGCAGAAATACAAAATGATGGGTCAATTAAAACTTTATTAAATAAAAAGGAGTGATTGCATGACTTTGTGAGGAAAGAGAAATCAAATTCCCAAATTTAACCAAATCTACAAGAAAACACTTTTTGTCGTTTCCATCTTCATATTTAGCTGAATGTGGATTTAGTGCTGTAAATGATTTACTGGTAAAAAAAGAAATCGCGTGGATATAACACAATGGGGAGACTAGAGACTAAAGCTAACCAAATTGGAACTTAACATAAAATCTCTAATAAATTAATATAGAAAAATCTTTATTAAAATGATTTCAAATTTGAATTTCAGTTTTTCATACGTTTTGACAACAATTTCCAATGATTTCTTTCTAAAACCTATCATTTAAGTTTCTTAAGCAAACAATTCAATTTTTTAATATTAAAAATTATGTATATGTCACATAGGGGGGTCATAAGAATTTTAGAAAGGCTTAAGTGGACCATGATCTAAATGCTTCACAATGTTCTTCATGTCTCTTTTAAAAACTATGCCTAGTTTGGCCTATATATAAATTACTCCATTCGGGACACATCATTTCATAAACACCAGATTTCTTGAATGAATCGATTTTATCTTTCGAATTTAATAGAGTATTTGATAATTTGCAACTGACACTAAACGCAATTTGATGATTCTGGTACAACTCTCAGTGAAAATTTAAAAAAAAAGTCTTGTAATTTTTAACCAGAAAATTATGGGCGTTTTTTTATAATGGACACCCACCCACCCTACATATTCCAAGAAATCTTAAACTGTTACTTTGTTTAGGTGTTCTTCAAACGTAGTATCGTCTTTAGTTAAGTTTTTAATCAATTTTTATTATCTACGTAGATTTTAAGTTTTTTAAGTTTTTAATTTCTCTTTTTGTTCTGTTTTATTTTATTTCGATAATGATTTCATTTAAAAATAGTTTATTATTTAATTGTTTTAAGTATTTATTTATATATTTAAGTATATCTCGTACGTCAGACGTTATATGTATATCGATAAATCTCATTCTTGAATTAAAGTGGATACTGCTATTAATAAAATGTATGTATAAGGTACTTACCAATGTTTTTCTCTTAAGTGATATATTCAAATTTTCTTATGTGTAACAAAATCCATGCAATTTATAGGTTCGCAATATATATAGTAAAGTGTATTTATTATATTGTTTTCTTGACTTGTGTAAAGCTTTATGTTCCTTGCACGAAATAAACATTATTATTATTATTATTATTATTATTATTATTATTATTATTAAACGTTTGCTGCTTTTCTTAAAAATAAGTACACGAATATGGATTAAAATTAGTTATGTAGGGTGGGTGACCTAATCCCAAAATATAAAACCCCTTCATTCACAACATTCGAATTCATCGAATCACATCATCCATCATCATTATCATCACCGTCAGATACAGACTGACGAGACTGACAAATTCGGGCTGAAAGACAGCTGGTAGATAGCTATTTAACAGACTAATCCACTAACATCACCTATCATACATGTATTATTAGTTATTTAAGGTACAAGTGTAAAAAGTGATGCTTTATTGCACGAACTGGCGTTTAGGAGTTTTTTTTAAAGCCAGGAGTGCAATAAAGAAACTTTTTACACGTGTGCCTTACAAGATTTTATCTTCGATCGTAAAGGATTTCAAAGAATATATTCTTATGAGTAATATTTTAATGTCATTTCAATAATTCAATTAATGAAAACATATTTTACCCGCAGTGCACTAATGAAAGCGTTACTTAGCAACCAGAAAACAAGTTGCACAAAGGTCGGCCGCCATTATTATTTATGGAAAAAATGTTCGCTTTATTGTAATCGCTTCGACTTGCATTAAATGAAATCTTCGGAGTTCCTAAATCTGCCATTTCGTTTGTATTATATATTTTATTTATAGTTTATTAGTTATTTGTATCAATTAATAAAAAAATAAGTTATTCGTCGAAAATTTGTGCTATTCATTCATCTGTCAAATTTGACATTTTTGTGCAATAAAAACAGTTTGACATTACTGTGCAATAAAAACGTAAAAAAGCACTAGTGCTTTAAAAAGCCACTTTTACAATGAAAAATGATGCAAAAAGCGTCTACTTTCTGTACGATCGTAGATAAATATATTTTTGTTGTACGTTTATCTGTTATTAAAGATGTTATATATATAAAATCTTTTTATTTTTTAGAATTTTCAGAATCTTTAAAAAAAATTGAATGTTTAAAGTTTTAAAGTTATATAGTATAAAATCTAAATCTTTAGAATTATCAAAATCAAAACTTTAAAAGTCACTGTAGTTAATTTGTAATTTATGTATATGCCCTTATTGCCAATTTTGACGATACGTAGTAGTTTTCAAAATTAATATTTTATTACTATTTTCTGTAAATGGATTTTCCGTTCATAAATATTATTATTATGATTATAAAATCTGTATAATTTTCGGAATCATTATATTTCATGAAATAATTATAGTATTTTTAAAATTTTTAGAATTGTTTTTATTCCTTAGAATATATAGTATTTGTAGAATATTTCTAAGGATTTCTTTATTTTTTGAAATTGTTGAATTTTCAGAATCCTCATTTATAACTGATCTTTACGACTTTTTAAACTAAAATATTAAATCTTTAGATTTTTACATTTTTAAAATATTTAGAAACTTTACTACATTTAAAATTGGTTATGTGTTAAGACATTTTGGAATATTCAAAAAATTCAAAACTTTTAGAATCTTTATAACTTTACGATCGCTAAAATCCTTAGAAACTTTATAATCTTTAAATTCTATAGAATTCAAATCTGAAATTCTTACAGTAAAAAATTATGGAATCTTCAGAATTATCATATTAATAAGCAATAATAAAAATTGGAGAATTTTTGAAATTGTTAGAATCTTTTGAACTTTTAGTTTTTTTTCAAAAACTTTACATGCTTTTGAGTTTTGAGTATTGATAGAATATTTCTTTAGACTTATTTAATACTTATTTATTTTTTTAAAGAAATTGTTGAATTTTTAGAATGTTTAGAATCTTTATAACACTCGCGATTCTTTGATTTAAAATATTGAATATTGGGTTTTTCAATCTTTAAAAGCTTTAGAAATTTTATAATGTTTTTTTAAATATTCAGTTAATTAGAATATTGGGATTTTGATAGTTAAAACCATAAGAATATTTAGGCCTTACATTCTATAGGAAACAAATATTTGATTTTCTATTGAATCGTTAGAATTTTTTAAATCATTAAATTCTAAACATTAGTTTTCGAATATTTAGCTTTTTAAATATCTTTAAAATATTTAGATATCCGTTACTCATCATTTTACTTACATTTTAAAAATATTTATAACCTATTTGTCATATGTCATATGTCATCATTCATCTGTTTTTTTATCATTGGCCATCAACTATATTCCATTATTTATAATACATTATGTGTTCTAATCTACCAACTGAAATCTACAATCTATTATTCCATCCTTCATCATCTACCATCTGTAAACTGATATCTGTCATATGTTTATTGAAATGTCGTCTATCCGTTCTTTGTTATTTGGTATACAGGGTGACTGACGAAAAATCTTTGGTGCTGTATCTCGCTTATTTTTGATCCGATTTGAATAAATAAAACATCAAATTAAATGATTTTTAAAAGACTTTAATATGAACTGTACTGATATTTTATCTTGCATCCAGTTTTTGACAAAAGGCGATCAACTTTTTTTTTTCAAATTGCACTGTATATATATTTTGTACTGATCCGCAAGGAGATTTTTTCTGAATCTAAATTTGTAAACGATTTTATCCATTCATCAAAGCAAAGTCGAGAAATTGAGGATTAAAAAAAAATTAAAAATCAAATACCCATAGTAAACAATATACAGAGCTTATTCCAAATGTCAAAAGTGACGGTGTCAGTCATTGGTACAATACTGCAATGATTTTTAATAATTTCATAATAAAAATGTTGCAAGATTTCAAAAACTGAAAAACGATTTCTGTAGAAGCACAAAATTCTAGTACAGTGTTTGAAATATTGCAACATTTTAATTATGAAATAATTAAAAATCGTTGCAGTATTGTATCAATGGCTGTCACTGTCACTTTTGACATTTAAAATAGGGTCTGTATATTGTTTACAATGGATACTTGACTTTTTATTTATTTTTTTAATCCTCAATTTCTCGACTTAAGTTTGATGTATGGATAAATTTGTCTACAATTTTATATTCAGAAAAAAAATCTCCTTGCGAATCAATAAAAATATATATACAGTGCAATTTAAAAAAAAATGTTGATCGTATTTTGTCAAAAATTGGGTGCGAGAAAAAATAACAGTTCAGATTCTATTAAAGTCTTTTAAAAATGGTTTAGTTTGATGTTTTATTTATTAAAATCGGATAAAAAATAAGCGAGATACAGCACCAAAGGTTTTTCGTCAGTCACCCTGTATATAGTTCATTATCTGCCATTTGGCAATCTGTTATGCGTTACAAAACATCTATTAGCAATAATCTGGCAACGTTTATTTAAAAAAATATATGTATATTAATTGATAGTAAGTAAAAACAATTCAAAATGATTGATACAAAAAAAAACAGATAAAATTGTCAAAAAATTGCAATAACAAAAATGAATTGAAATTCTTGAAAATTAAGAAAAAAAGTGACAATAGATAAAATTAGTTAAAGATTGGCAAAAAATGATTTAGAAGAATTTTTCATTTTTTGTCAATTAATACCTGTCATTTGTTCAACTAATAAATAAGTCTTAAGGGGATTTTTTTCATCATTTTAAAACTGGTAGATTTAGCTTGAAAATAAGCTTAAAAAATTAATAATAAAAAACATGATTGATTCAAAAATATTTGTCATTTGTCATTTGTTACCTTTCATGTATCATTCGCCACCTGTCATTTGTTTTCTATTAAATCATCTGTTACACATTTGTCATTTGTTATCTGCCATATGTCATCTGTTACCTGTCATCTCTTATCTGTTATCTATCATCTGCCATCTATTATCTTCCATCTGTCATTTGTCATTAGCCGTTAACTATTCTCTATTATCTATAATACGTCGCCTGATATTTATCATTATCTGCCAACTGAAATCTGTTATCTATCCTCCATCATTTATCATCTGACAATTGACATCTCTCACATGTTTATTGACATCTATCATACATTTACTACTGATCTTTGTTGTTTGTCATCTATCATCAATCGTTTATCATCTGTTATTTGCCATCCATCATCAATTGGTTATATGTTAAGAAATTTTTGATTTTTTGGAATATTCAAGAAACTTTATAACTTTACGAATGCTAAAATCCTTAGAAACTTTATAATATTTAAATTCTATAGAATTTCTGAAATTCTTACATTAAAAAAACTACAGAATCTTCAGAATTGTTAAAATAATAATAATAAGTAATTATGAAAATTGGAGAATTTTTTAATATTTTTAGAAACATTTACAAACTTTAGAATGTTAATAAATTTAACATATTTATTATCTGTAGAATCTGTATAATATTTAATTTAAATAGTGGACGCCCACCCACCCTACATATAATTTTAAACTTCAATCACGGGCATTTGTTTCATTTCAAGAAATTCATAACATTTTTACTATTGAAGTTGTTGAAAATCAAAACTATTAATGATTAAATTTGAATATGGTGGGTGACACCACTATCTCAACCTCAAATTTTTATTGCATACACAAGTGATCAATTAAATGTTTATTTAATTAAAAAACAATTCAAACAAATTTAAATGTACTACGCACTAATAAAACCCAACAATATCCACCCATTTTATTTTTTTAATTTGATTTAGTTTTGCAGTAGAAAAGGTATTGGAATTATATATAATCACGGTAAAACACTTAAGTATATTTTACTAATTGGAGGCTATTATAGTGAACACCGACCCACCCTGCATTCAGTTTTTCTAAACTTCAATCACTGTTACTTGTTTTACTTTAAGATATTTATAGTAGTATTACTGTTGAGATTATTGGATACCAAAAGTAAATCAGTGATTAAATTTTAAACATATATGTAGGGTGGGTGGGGGGCCATTATAACACAATCCAACATTTAAAACATACACAAGAGTTTTATTGAATTTTGCTTGATTATAAACACAATTATCTTAAATTTATTTAACAAACATCATTTTCTATACACTATTATTATGTAGATATATAATAATCAAGCCTTTAATTTATATTCTGGATGTGTGGAACTGTGAAAGCAATAGATAATTTATTTGATGGGTTGAAATTAATAAGGAAAAATTGAATATCCGAAAAAAAAATGTACGCAATCAATTGTATCGCATAGTTTACCACCGTGATTTATAACTCCTCGCTGCCGCGTATTATCCGCGAATATGAATTTTCCAGTGCTGGCGCGTTTATATTTTCATTTAATTCCAGGGTGGAAATTAATTAAGAACATAACTCAACACCGTCCCGCGGATAAAGGAGCGCGCCGAAGGTGGAAATGTAAATAGAAAACTAATGCGATGAAGGCGGCGCAGATACTATCTTGCCTAGTGCTTGTACTAGTGCTCGTAAGCTGCGACAGAAGAGGGAACAGTTTGGAGATTTTCGGAGATGGGTACTTCTTGGATTCCCTTAACGACAGCGCTCTCGGAACGACGGCGGCGGCGGCGGCGGCGGCAGCTGAGGGGTGAGTCCTTTTGTTGTGCGAATCATTGCGCATTTAGGTCTATCGCTTCTACAGCCTCGAACGACGGATTACGTTTTCAAGCCACCCCTCCTTTTATAGACACCCTCGGCGCGAAAATCTTTTACAATGATTACATTGTTTTTAAGCTAATAGATTATAACCCTCCGACTCTATACATAATACTAAATCACCAATCGATGAATGTAATAGAAAGAAAAAGGTTTTCCTTTTTCGCGTTTCGTTTTATCACACCCGCTAATTTAATTCCGGGACTCGAGCGTGGAATTTGAAAACTTCAGACGGAAAATTCATAAATCTCTTTATATTACATGTGGAAATTTTTACGTGAGAAAATGCACCGAGGTAAACGGAACGGAACGCTTTTCACACGCAAACACGTTTCCACCGAAATTTAATACAATCGCTAGCAATAAACATCCCGAGGAGATGCAAATGGGTTTCCACCACTATCAGTCCTTTAATAATCTTTTGTACTACCCACCCTCCTCCCATTTTTCTCCGCATAAATGCATCTACGTGTGTGTGTGTATATAAGGGGGTGGATTATTGAAAACGTCAACGTGGGCGGACTTATGTCTGCAGTGTGACAGGATAATCCTCCGGGTACCATTAACGCTGAACCTTTAACCATTAAGTGCCCCATAAAGTTGAAAGAAGCTCTTGATAATTTAGAGTTCGCAATTTGATGTGCCAACTTTGCGCCGTAATGTTACCACCCACCGCCCCTTTTAAAAACCGGACGTAAATTTTCAAATATGGTTAATGTAATATTTAAATGTGCATATTTCATTATATTAGATATTTAATTACGGATTTTCTCTATGCACGAAATAAAAATTAAGATATATAAGAAAAGATAACTTATTTACCAAATAAAAAACTTCTTAGAAGTAAAGATACATTCATCAACAATCTATCGTATGTTTTAAAAACTAGATGGTGGATAGAGGCCACCCACCCACCCTACATATATATTTAAATTTTCACTACTCTCACTCTTTCAATTTCATAAAAACTATAACAATCTTACTGTTAAAATGATTTTAAAAAATAATAAAAGAGTTTAGTCCAAGTTGTGTTGTACTTGTAGAATTGATGGGTGGTCTCTATCATACCTTTCAATTACTGTAATATTGATGATGATCTAATAATAAATCACTGCTAACGTGTAAATAAAATTAAAATAAACATTAATTATCGTTCCCTTTCAACAAAATATATTTTGTATTTCATCAGCATAGCGCAATTGGAGACAACGAATCGAGTTTTACTAAAGAGTAATAAACGATTATGTTAGTGGTTATCCATTCATAGTGATCTAATACAACGTTTAGACAATAGATGGCACTTTTATCGTAAAGTAAAAGTATTTTTACAATTAAATAACAAATGAAATTAAGCTAGAATTCGTTAATAATTTAATATAATTTTAATAGATCACTGACGTATAAACTAGGAATTAATGATATAGGGCATACCCACCCACCTAACATATTTTTTTTTTAATTTTGGAGGCGTTCACTTCGGAGTACATTTTTAATGAATAACAGAAAAACGTTTAACTTTTTTTATACTACTCTTTATTTTTATACAACACTTTGTGACTAGTTTCGAATTACACAGTAATCATTATCGAACTAAGTACTTAAAATCTAAATAACAGGTGTATATATAATAAATCTAAAATGCTACGAAGAGAGGGGTGTACATCAGGTCAAGCTGGTCGTTAAGGATGGAAATTCCCGGATTAATTTTGGCTTTGTGTATTTCGATGGCCTCTAGTAAATCCATTTTTCTACCTTTTTCGGCAAAGTACATCCTTGTCAAAATTATGGTTTGATTCTAATAGGTGATTAGCAAAGGTTGAACTATTGTTTTTTAAATTATATGATCTAAAATGTTCTTTTAATCTTGTTTGAAAATTACGACCTGATTGCCCGATGTACAACCCTCCACAATCTGGACATCTTAAGCTGTAAATTGGCGTTTTTGCATTAAAAATTAAATTTGACAGATTACTACTAGATTTAAAAATTATGTTGACGTCACGTTTTTTAAAGATATTTTTAATTTTTAAACTTATTTCTCCAAAGAATGTTAATGCCTTATATATATTATGTTTTGTAGTTGGGATAGCATATAAATAATTTTGAATTTGTTTTGTTTGGAATTTATTAATTAATTTGGGGACAAGTGAATCAGGATAGCCGTTATTTTTAGAAATTTGTTTAATAATGTTAATTTCAT
The DNA here is from genome assembly GCA_963969525.1 of Ontholestes murinus. NCBI lineage: Eukaryota > Metazoa > Arthropoda > Insecta > Coleoptera > Staphylinidae > Ontholestes > Ontholestes murinus. The sequence continues at coordinate 2,398,112 of OZ018394.1, read as the reverse complement.
TTTTACGAGATTCAGAAGTCAGGGGTATTTTAAATGCACGAGTTATCATGGAATAAAAGCTAGCTATTTTGTGTTTATATGGATGACGGGAAATATTTGGGATGGTAGTATCTGTAAAAGTGGGTTTTCGGTAAATGTCAAAGGTAAGTTTATTATTTGTTTTGGTTATTGTTAAATCTAAAAAGTTTATTTTGGAATCGCATTCTGTTTCGGCTGTGAACTTAATAGATGGATGAATGGAATTGAGGAACGTTAGAAACTGGTTAATTTGTCGGTCTGTACCTTCAAAGCATGCTAGGATGTCGTCTACATATCTGTGCCACCATTTTATATGTTTTTTGCCTAGGAGTGAGTTGAGTATTTTGTTAGTGAGGTTGTTCATAAATAGTTCGGCTAACAATGGGCTCAGGGAACCCATTGCTTGACCTTCTTTCTGAGTATAAAATTTTTAACTACTAATAATTATTAATTACAATTTGATCGGTTCAAAATATTTTTCGTAGATCTTAATGTAAAGAAATTGTTGAAATTTGAAAAAAAATTGAACATTTCAGTTTCTGAACAACTTGAACAAAACAAAACATGAAGAGAAATTGTTAGTAAAATCCTAAATCTGTTGAAGAAACTTAAGATATAAAAGAATTTGCTGACAATTCCAGAAAAAATATCCTAAAATCTCACAGAAAAATTATCTAAAAATTCTATAAAAATCTGTAATTTAGAAGAAAATTGATTAAAAATTTTTCAAAAAGTTAAAGTAGAGTTTCTGAACAACTCCGATAAAACAAAGCGTAACTTGCAGAAAAAAATCGGAGTTAAGGAAAACAAGTGAATTCTTAAAAACAAACAAGAACTAATAAATATTCAAAGATATTAATATTTAAAACTTTAAAAAATTAAGTAATATATAAATTCCTACCAATTTTAAGGAGAAAATGCTGAAAAAGGAAAAAATGGATAAAAATTTAGATTTATAGAGAAATAAATTCAAAAACCCTTCAACGAAAATTCTAGATATCTAGATGAAAACATTCTAAACAATTGTTGAAGTCTAAAAAGAAAAATATTAAACATTTCAGTAACTAATTATTGTAGTAGAAAATTCTTGCAAAATTCTTTTAGATTAATATAGAAGACCTTAAAAGAAATTGGAAGAAAAATTATTCAAAATAATTAAAGAATCATTTCTGGAGAATATTAGAGTACTAGACAGAGTGCTATAACAAGAAACCTTGCACAAAATACCAGAAATATTAAAAAGAAATTGCTGGCAAATTCTGAAATCTTCAAAAAACATCTATAAATTTGAAAAAGGCTTTCACTTTGTGATACATATTTTATAACTTTAAATATATAAAATAAAATAAACTTTGATTAACTAATTATTAGTTAATTTTCTACAAAGAACTGAGGGATTTTAATATATTTTATTAAACTTTGTTTATATCACACACAACTCTTTATGATCCAAATCAAAACAAACTGATTAGAAAGTTCTAAAATTATCAATTATATAAGTGTGTGATATAAACAAAAGTTGATTTGTTCTTATTTAAAGTTATCTATGCATTTATTCAAAAAAAGTTTTCAGCATTCCTTTTCCATTAAGGGTTGTTTATAGAAAGGCACTTGGTTGGTTTCACATTTTTTTTTAATTTTTATATACAACCAAGTGCCTTTCTATAAACAACCCTTAATATTAAAAATGTTTCACCACGTGATAAACGAGAACTAAATTCAACAAATATCCCTTTTGTAGTCTACGGAATGGAATATTTAAACTACCCTTAATTTGTGTATAACGAAGTAGAAGCCTCCATCGTCAATATTTAAAATATTTTAATTGAAGGTTAATGCGTGTTTAATCAACTATTGTTGATACTTAACAATCAGTCAATCTGGATTTTTAGTTTTATTTATTTTGTCTAAAGACAAACAAATATATATTCTATAAATATTAAGAAAATATAAAATGCAGTGTTTTCTCAAAATAAATTACAATGTTTAAATATCTAATTAATAACTGGCCTAACCGGCGGTGAAACATTTTTTGAATTATCTCGAGGTCCTTGATAATAAATAATTATCGAAACTAGCTGGAGAATAAATTATATATTAATAATTGTGGAGGCCTCCACTTTATTGTACATCTTGAATAATATATTATCTGTAAAGCAAATCAAGTGATTTTTAGTTTGAACCAAGATTTTTAAATGTTTAATTGAAGAGGCGTAAACTTTATGTTATATCTTGAATATAATGAAGAGGGAGACACGATGGACACGTCCTATATCCGTTAATTGGACTACCTTTCCTGTAATTTTAAATAAAGTGGTAAAACAAAAAATCATCGTGTCTCCTTCTGCAAGAGTATATATTTATAAATCCCAACTAAAAAATACTGTCTAATTCTAGAAACCTTAATGAAAATTACAAAAATCCAAAAGAAAAATATTCTGAAAAATGTTTGAGAATAATTTGAAGAAAAAATCTCTAAATATTTTAAAAAAGTTTCTGGACAACTGTGAAAAAATAAAGCATGTATTGTTGAGAAATACATATTATATAAGGCAAAAACTGATGAAATTTCTTAAAAAAAGGAAGATACTACAGTACTCAAAAGTCACAAGAGCAACTGCTGATATATAGAAGAATAATAAATGCAGAAAATTCTAGAAATTTGCAATAAAAATTTCTGATAAATTCTAGGAAACTCGCACAAACTTTTAAAACATTTAAAACCTAGAAAATAAATTTCTACAAATTTAAGAATTCTAAAAGAAACATTATAAGAATATAAAAGAAAATTCTGATATTTAATAAAATCTAAAAAAAAAGTCTCTAAGAGCATCATCAAAGAATATGTCAAATTTGGTTTTTCCATCATCAAGTTTGAAGAGTTGTAGTTTTCTTTTTAATTATTTTTCGTATTTATTAAGATACATTCGTTTTAAATGTATTTTTAATTTAATAAGTTTATTTCTTAACAAGTAACATACATTCAAAAAATAAATCGTCGAATGCAATTTTGGTTTTCCTGTTATCAAGTTTCAAGCGTTGTTTTTAATCAATTTTTTTAAAATTATTTATTAAAATGCGTGTCTTTAAAACGTACTGTAAAATTATTAAGTTGAATCTCTGGGAAAATATTGTGTTACAAATGTTTAAATCGCCGACTGTAATTTTTGTTTTACCAATTTTAAGTTTCAGACGTTACAGTTTTGTTTTCAGTTATCGTATGTTAATTGTTTTATTGTATTTATTTAATCACTTTAGCTTTTAATGTATTTTAGATTGATATTTTTTTAAGTCTTCACATTGGCGCATTTAATTTTGGGTTTCCTATCATGAAGTTACAAATTGCAGTTTTAGAAAAATAATTTTCTAATTACTACATATTTTTTTACAACTTACAAGGCCTTTATAAATTGCAGTTTTGTTTACGTAAATTGTTTTTTGTATTTATTAACACACTTAAGTTTAGAATATTGTCTAAAAATTTTAAGTTGATTCCTTTAAGCTATAGTTTCTTCTGCGTTTTTTTTCTCAATTATCTTGTAAACAATTTTTACGTTTTTCTTAATTTTATTTTTTGTTTTAATTTTAATTTTAGTATTAAGTATAACTTTAAGATTCTTTGTATGTAAGATTGCTCTGTAATTGGACACTGGTCTGTTGGGCAATAAATATTATTATTATTATTTTTTTAAACTATGAATACGCCGAGTGTAATTTTAGTTTTCGCAAGATCAAAATTCAAGCTATGTAGTTCTGTTTTCAGTTACCATACGTCGATTGTTTTTTGCATATATTAAAACCCGTTAGTGTGAAATGTGTTTTGAAATTTTAAACCCCAAATCCTATAAGAATTGTTTGTTTACACGGTTATTCTATCGCTGAATATTATTTTGGTTTTCACATCATCAAGTTTTAAGCTGTGTAACTTTGTTTCCAGTTATTGTACTTTAATTATTTTTGAGAGTTATTAAAATACGTTAATATTTAAATAAGTTTTCTTATTTTTAATTTAATACCTTTGAGAATTACGTTTGCACAAAGTTTTAAGTTATCAAATGGAATTTTTGTTTTCGCATCATCAAGTTTCAAGTGATGTAGTTTGGTTTACGGTGGTCGTACATCGATTGTTTATTTTTTTATTTTTTATTAAAATAGGTTATATATAGATGGATTTTGAAATTTTCATCTTCATTTCTTTGGGAATTTAATATTTACAAATTTTTCAGTTGTTTAAACAGTGAAACAAACCAAGCGTTAATTGTGTTATTTCTATATTACAAAATGTTTCACCACGAGCTACATGAGAAACAAATTCAAGAAATGTAATTTTCGTTTTTCCATCCTCAAGTTTTAGGCGTTGTAACTTTGTTTCCAGTTATCGTACGTAATTTTTTTATACTTGTCAAACTATGTTAATTTTAAATAGTTTATTTTTTATATTTTAAGTTGATATTTTTGATGATAACATTTATACAAAGTTTTAATTATCAAATGGAATTTTGGTTTTCGCATCATCAAGCTTCATGGTTTGTTTTAGCCTGGTCGTATGTCAATTGATTTTTTTTTAAATTTTTATTAAAATACGTGATATATAGATGTATTTTGAAATTTTTATGTTCATTTATGTGGGAATTCAATATTTACAAATTTCTAAATCTTTGAATGTAATTTTGATTTTATTATTATCAAGTTTTAGGCGTTGTAGCTTTATTTCCAGTTGTCGTACGTCAATTGTTTTTGTATTTGTTAAAATACGTTATTTTTAATACATTTTAAAATTTTTAAGTTAATTCCTTTGACGATTAATTTTTCTCAACATTTTGAATTATTGAATGTAACTTTGATTTTTCTATCATCAAGTTTAAAGCGCTGTAGATTTGTTTCCAGTTGTCGTACGTCAATTGTTTTTGGTACGTGTCAAAATGCGTTAATTTCGAATGAATTTTATTATTTTAAAAGTTAATTACTTTGGCGATTTTTTTTTAAATGTTTAAAATATCAAATGTAATTTTTGGTTTTCAAAGGTTAAGATTAAAGCTTTATAGTTCTGATTTCAGTTGTCGTATGCCAATTGTTTTGCTTGTATTTCTTAAATTAAAGCCTCCAATACTTTCGCTAAAACTTACTTAACAAAATGTATAAAGCCTGGAAAGAACAATGATCAGAAGCTCTATAAAAAAAATCATTTGAATATGCAAAGTTATGTTTTATATAGTAAAACCCAATCCTTATAGAGAATTTAATTTGGTTTACTTTATGGATGCAAATTAGAATGATTTTTTTATTTATTATGAAAATTTCACGCCGATAGCAATTGTTTCTACATTTTTTTTGAGGCGTTGAATCCATTCCAACTTCTCATCAAACAAGCGTCTATTTTTTTTTAAATTTTGATAATTTAGTGAGGTATTTAATTAATTTTACTTCACGAATGTATTTTGCGTTCATTTTAAAAATTTTATGCTAATTGCAATTGTTTTTTTTTTCAAAGCGTTGAAATTATGCAAACTTTTGATTAATCAACTCTCTCCTAATTTTTAAATTAAAAAAAAAATCATTGAAGAATTCAATTGTTTATACCGTTGGCGTAAACTATAATTATTTTTGTGTTAATTTTGTGAATTTCACGCCGATTGCAATTGTTTTTATATATTTTTTTGAGCTGTGTAAATTATTCAAACTTTCCATTAAACAACTCCCTCTTATTTTTTATATTTTTATAAATCAGTTGAAAATTTATTTAATTTTACATTATAAAAGTAAATTAGAAGGTATTTTGTGTTTATTTTAAGAATTTCATGTCGACGGCAGTTGTCTTTATATATTTTTCGAATTGTTGAAATTATTCAAATTTTCACTTAAACAAGTTTCTCTTCTTTGTTCAGTTTTTGAAAATCAGTGGAGTATTTAATTGTTTTTTATTTTATAAACGTAAACTAGAATATATTTTGTGTTTATATTGTAAATTTCTTATCGATTGCAATTGTTTTTATATTTATTTCGAATCATTGAAACTATTTCAATTTTCCATTAAACAAGCCTCTGTTCTTTTTAAAATAGTGAAAATTCAGTGAAGAATTTAATTGATTTTATTTCATGGCCGTAAACTAGAATGTATTTTTTGTTGATTTTGTAAATTTCACGTCGATTGCAATTGTTTTTATATATTTTTGGAAACGTTGAAATTATTAAATTTTTAAAGAAACAAGTTTTTCTTCTTTTTTTTGTTTTATAAAAATCAATGGAGAATTTAATTTTGTTTATTTTATGGATGTACATTAGAATTATTTTTGTATTCATATTGTCAATTTCACGCCGATGGCATTTTTTTTTCAATACGTCGAATCCATTCAAACAAGCCTCTATCATTTTTAAAATTTTTAAAATTCAGTGAGGAATTTAATTAATTTTACTTCACAAACGTAAACTAGAATGAATTTTGCGTTCATTTGAAAAATTTTACGTCAAGTGCAATTGTTTTTATATTTTTTTCGAAGCGTTGAAATTATGCAAACTTTTGATTAATCAACTCTCTCTTAATTTTTAAATTTTAAAAAATCACTGGAGAATTCAATTGTGTTTATACCGTTCGTGTAAACTAGAATGATTTTTGTGTTGATTTTGTAAATTTCACGCCGATTCCAATTGTTTTTATACATTTTTTGAGTTGTGTAAATTATTCAAACTTTTGATTAATCAACTCCCTCTTATTTTTAAATTTTTAAAAAATCAGTTGAAAATTTAATTAATTTTTCATCATGAAAGTAAACTAGAATGTATTTTGTGTTTAATTTAAAAATTTCACATCGATGGCAATTGTTTCTATAAATAAAACATATAAATTTCATAAATCTGCACGAAGCTTATTTTACTATCTGAATAGATATATTTATTATGTATAAATTTGATTATTAAACTTGTATTAAATGGGTTTTTAAGACATTGAGAAGATCGTTAATTAACGTTTCACCCTTTAAAGACGTCAATTAATGAAACGCTGATAATGCAAGAAATTCACTTTCCGCAGTAACATTTCCCGCATACTTTCCCATTAATAAGAACATAGTTACAAAATTCCTTATAAGAGGAAATCATATTGCGGATGAGGCACGCGAAGAATTCGAATGTAATCCGGAAGATTTCTGTGTCGCCATCGTCGTCGCACGGGCGTAGGAGTTCATATTCCACTATCAAAGTGCAACGCATTCCTGCAACTTATTGCATTCTTAATCCGATACGAGGGGGAGCTTAATTCTAGTTATGATAGGTATTTTATTCACGTACGCCGAATCGTACAGCAGCTTATGTATTTATGTGCGTCCGCCTAGGGCAATTAAGGTGTGCAGAGGTATATACGAGGAAGTTTGTGTGTGTGTGAGTGTTAAATTGGTTTCGTGTTTTGCGGGGATGGAAAAAACAACCCCCGCGTACAAACCGTCGATGCTGTGTTTGCTTAAGCTAAATGGTAATTTGTTGGATTGTTTTTTTAGCACCGGTAGAGTAAAAATATAGAATGGGGATTGGAAAATAAATTAAAATGTTTTATTATTGTTTAAAAATTAAGGGGCATTGAGATGGAGCAACGGTTTTAAATTAAATTCGATGGTAAGGAAAATTAAGATGGGAGGCTCTAGAAAAAATAAACATAGTCTCAAAGTGGGTGATAAGCAAAATATGATCTAAATCATAAAAATATTCTGTTTTATATAAATTAATTGATTTGATTATATATTCATAATAAAAGTTTATAGAGCATTTGAACAATAGAAATTCTTTATTCCTTAATAACAGATGATAAATATCTACATATGTAATAATTAGAAAAAACAAGAAAATACTTCGTAAAATCTACAACAAATGAGTCTTATTAAGACTACAAATATATTTTATCTACATATTTTTATCTGCATATGTAAAATTTTTAGACTTAAAGACGGAAAATTTTAAATCGGATATAAGTTTCATTCCTCCGCAGCTTTCTTTCACATTGCGCCTTATTGTAATCAGACCAGTTGTACGCAAAGTTATATAAAGCCTCTGCGAAATGTTTGCCGGCTGTACGAGAGCCGAGAGGAGCATCTGAATTTTATAAATTCTTCGTACGGCTTCATTTAGGTCGGCCGGGGTCCCATCCACGTTCCTCTTGTAACTGAAATTTTAAAACATTCCGGCAATGCGCACTTACGTTCACCGACTCCCGGAAGAGGAAAACGCTACCTGAATACCATTCGATACCCTCTGGAGGACAACATTCGGTGACGATTGCAATGTTACGAGTTGAGAATCGAAACATCTGTAAATTGTAGGTGGTAAATGATAGAACGTGTATTTTATAAGAAAAGGAAATGATAATTTTTATATAAATATGAAACCTTCTTAATTGTGTAGTTTTATTTCAATACAATTATACTGCAAATAAATTAAAACTCAATTAATTAGATTAATATAATAACACATCACACACATATAAAAAAAACATTACTTATAATTAATTTCGTTGATTCCTGAGACATCTACTTCGTTATACATTTTATTATATAATAACAATACTTAACAGGATAGCATAGAATAAATTCAGTTATAAGTATTTTTATTATATTGTCTAAATAATTATTATTAGTCTTCGTGTGAGCGTGTTTCTAAATTTATTAAAACGTAAGGGAGGGTTGCGCCCGTGGCCGAAATCGCCCATCAAAAAGTGTTTCCATTTACAATAATTAATTCCGCGCGGTTGTACGCAAACGGAAAAATAATGGCGTTCGTTAGTTGTTTACAAGTTGAAATGAATTAAACGTTTAAAGTGAACGCATGACCGGCCCGAAAAAGGAGTTGCGGACTTTTCGTAACTAAGTCACCGAACAAAGTGCCGCCCCGCGGGTATTAAAACGATGGGGTGCATTATTGCGTCGTCAAAGAAAAGAGGAAATAATTTTATATAATTTAAAGTAGTTGATTTCTTTTTATTTTCCAAAACTAAAATAGAAAATTTAATTTAAAATATTTCCTTCTCCAACTTCCAGGGGCAGCAATAAAATTTCTTTTCCTCTAATTGGAGAATGTTTATGCACTTCATCATCACGAATTATATTTGAATTTTCTTGATAGATTTGCAATATTGCTTTCTTGGCAGCTTTGTAATTGGTCTGGTTTTAAAGTTGAATTCAACAACATTTTCTTTTCCAAATTTCTTCGGCAGAGAGTTGAAATGATACTCAGCGTTAAAAATGCATTCTTAAGCATTTTATCTTCGATAAATTTTGGCGATAAAGTGTTTCTATACATTTGAAACGTTTTTTTAATCACAGATGCATTCCTAAATGTTATCCACATCTTCTACTTTTATTTTTCTGGCGTTATCGATTTTCTGCATCATGCCGTATCAAAAACAACTTCTCATTTGATCTTATAGAAGTCACATACTAATTTCTCCATATTTTCTTTCTCGTCCGTTTTAGAATAGCGATTTTCTGTTTCAGTAATAGTAAAATGTAAAATACTAACAGATCTGCAAGTTAGGCGCGGATATTAACTGGTCTTAACTTAAAAATAGTTGAAATTGGAATAAATAATTGAAAAGTGTTACGGCCGCACTAGCGTTAGCGAGAGTGCAGCAACGTTAGTTCGAGTCAGCAGTTGGATGGGTGACCGGTACCACTCACCATTGCAACTTAAAAACATCAGCCAAAATGGTCGGGTGTCCCCATAGAAGTATTCCGTAAGAGATATGTGAATGGATAAATGAGTGATATATGAACATTAAACCCTGTTTAGGAAATGATCTCGACATATTTCTTAAAATGAATATATTTGTGGACATTTTTTTAGAGACTTCTATACCCTGCCCTACCCAAGTTAATTGCAAATCAGTAATAAAACCTAGTAACTTATTTGACGTTTTATAAGACCCTGGCATATGTTTAAGAGTTGATGATCCTAACTCTGGAATCTTTTAGAACCAGTGAACCAATTTGTTGCCGCGGTTATATCGACATTTAGCATAATTATTGACTATTCCTTTAATTTACCTCTTGCCCATATGGTAGTATCATCTTCATATAACATTAACAATGTATTAGTGAGATAACATGATAGATCATTGATATAGATTAAAAATAGAATCGGACCAAGGGTCGACCCTTGCGGAACCCCATGGATATTATTTACCATGTTTGACATACACAAATTAACACTAACAACTTGTTTTCAATTTGTCGGATATGGCAATACGAGCTCTAAAGCAGTGGGGTTGAAATTATACACTAAATACTTAATATCTTTATGATTTTCTTCCGGTACTGGTCTAAAAGTGTGTATAAAGAATGTAATTTAATATTTCCGAATATTTTTGGCCTTCCTCTTTTGGGTAAAAGATCAAGAAAGTGGAAATTATAATCATCCAAATCATCATCATAGAACATATTATTAGGTTATTTTTGCAAGAATCACATACTTTGAATTTGCAGCCAAGAGACAGATTCGCCCGTCTTTTTTTTTTTACTCTTCAAGTGGTTTCGTTAAAATAAAACCCGGCCGCGATATTCGTTTTATCGAACATGTATTTATTCTTCTACACATTTCTATCAGTTGTAATAATGAGTAGGGTTGTATAAGTAATTGAATTTTATATATTCATTTCTATCAACCCAAAATCACGGTAGAAGGGAATAATGATGTAATCTGTTCGTCGTTTACTATTATATTTAGTAATAATTAGAAAAAACACGAAAATATTTCGTAATATCTACAACAAATGAGTCTTATTAAGACTACAAGAACAAACCACTTTTGAAACAACTACTTCTCTAGCTAATACTTCGACAGACATTGAATAATACAAAAGTGATTTGCGTGTTACAAAATAGCAAGGCTATCAAAGCAACACTAGTTTGAACGTATTTCTTTCTGTAAAATGAACTAAAAATGATTGAATGTACGTTAAATAATTTGTGAGTGACTATATTATGATTCTTGTTCCAAATTTATTATTATGAAAGAAATTAATGCAACTCAAGGCATTTAGAAAGCGTAAATTCATAGATTTAGAGAAAGCGTTTGATACAGTTAAACACAAATATCTTCTTGATGTTTTGGAGATGATGGGAATACGAGGTAAAGCTCAAGATCTTTTCCGAAACTACTTATCATCAAGAACGCAGGCTGTTCGTATTGGAAACACATACAAGTAGATTCAGGGCTGTTAAATCCATAAATCAGTGCAATGGACTCAGGGGGCCTGAAAACGGTATTTTCGCAAAAAAAAATTTAAACAAAATCACGATCACAATACTTCCCCTATATATACTTCGTATATAAGGAAAGTAAAAATAGTATTTAATCGGATGCAAATATTTAAAGCAAAGATAGGAAAATTACTGATAGAGATAGAAAACTAAAATATTGAAAGAAGCATTCGAAACTGCAACAAACACATTCGAATATGCTAAAGAACAAGTGTGAGCATAAAGCTGAAATCAACACCTTGATGCTTTTTTTTTATTTGTGTCTGGTGTGTGGAAACAGGTTGAACCGGTTATGTTTGGTAAACAACGTAATAGACCTTGAAAACTTGATGTACTCTGGCTAACTATTATTTATTTATGTTCTGTAATCTAAGCACCTCCACCAAATCACTTGTCCCAGCGTGCTCAAGAAAATCTGTAAAGATTTGCTTTGGTATGTGACTATTCGTACCTCTATAGTAATATATTTCCCTGTCATACCAATACAAGAAGTCATTCAACTGTTTTGCAAAAACTGCAGCTCTATCTTCAGTTTCTTCTGGCGACATCCTATTCCCACTTTTTATCACATTACTAATTTGTCGTTTAAGATGAGCTGAATGGCTTTCTTTCAACAGTTTCTTTGGAACAGTCAATTATGATCTATATTCCAGAACTAGTTTATGTTCGTGTGTCCAACAAATTATAGCGGTATAACTCTGATAGACACTTTGTATAAAGTCATGATAGGAATGGTAAAGGACCGGTTGGAGGAGGAGGTGGAAGAGCAGGGCCTATTACCAGAAGTCCAGGCAGGCTTCAGGAAGGAAAGGTCCTCAGTAGATCAGATAGCTACTCTAAACTGACGAAGAAGGGCAAGGTGTATTTGATGTTATTTTGCAAGATTGTCAAAGTATAGAAATTTGTTGTTGAGTTACGTGAAGATATAATTAAAACTTGATTAAAACACTAACACTTTCTTCACAATTAATTTTTATTTCGCTAGATGTACATTTCGGGTACTATGCACCCATTATCAATAGCTTATAACTCAGTTAGTTAGTGTCAGTGTTAGTGTTTTAATCAAGTTTTAAGATTGTCAAAGAATGACGCACAGCTACTTGCACGGTTTAGATGTGGGAATGAGGAAAGGGGAAGAGTGCATGAAATGCTTGTTTTGTGGGATTGGGAAGGACGTATGGGAGCACTGGATGTGGAACGCTTGAGTTAAATGGTAAAGGTCGAAAGAGGAGTATGTGTGCGAGTGGGAATGGGATAAAGGCAGGGAGGAATAGCTAATACAGCATACAGCACAGAGGAAGAGAATTTATATTATAGTTTTGTGATTATGGGAGAATATTATATATATATATATATATATATATATATATATATATATATATATATGTATATATATATATATATACGGATTTATGTATTGTATTGTATTGAATGCCAAATAAAAGTTTTCTATATATATATAAAGCTTATCATTTTGGAGAATTGGAGTTACTAATGGAATATCAAGAAATAATTTTGTTTACAAAATTAGGTTAGAGTTATTTTAAGCCATGATTGTAACTGGCAGGAAAGACTTACTACCAGCAATTTGAATGCCACTCAAAGGCTCCAAATATTTTACCCAACTCTCCTTTCAAATTAAGTTTCGGCATCCTTCGTCATTTTCATATCGTTAGGTGTCAAAGTTATAGTTTTGCTAGTTCCACTTTTAATTGGCAGTGTATTGTTTAGACCATCTGCTGAATGATCCCATCGACAATTGCTTAGCTTCATTTTCAATTTTTTTAAAACTATTTGTGGGACTTGTCATAGGCCTAAGTACGAGGTCTATTGCGAGAATATCTACTAAAGTCAATAAGTCTAATAGCATAGCAGACTTTAAACCAACAATTAAAATATTATCACAGAATGGTAATAAGTTTACCTCGAGGAGCCACGGTTTTATATTTTCATTAAAATTAAAATATAACTCAAAGCAGTTTGTTACATTTGGTATAAATATATTACAAGCAGATATAACGGATTTTCTACTAGCTAATATAGCCTTTACTACAAGAACTTCAACCAGAGACATTAAAAATCCTATATCTTACCAAAACTTTATAAATCTTTTAATAAAGCACTCAATGTCCATTTCTGGCCTAAATTTTCTGCACTTGGATTATCAGACTTTACGTAAACACTAAGATATTTGTTTATACTGTAATTGCACAAATGCATGCAGGAATTTCACAATTGTTGCAAAATTAACTATTCTTTCTTCATAATATACTATAAAGGATCAAATGAAGTGACTGCAACAACATATAATCTGAGACCGCATTTGTGTCTTTTGATAAGCAATTTAGAAATGTACTTTGCTACCACTTACGGTTCTTCTAACGGGACTTGATTGACTTGGCGAAAATTTATTTTCTTTAAAATGTACAAAAAGGATTTGAGATAGTAAAACACTTTAAAACTTTAATTTGCAATAATAAAATTAGATTTTCTAAAAGCGCTGTTCTCTGCTAGAGGCTTTAGTTCATATTTCTCGAAATGTTAAGCACCTTTTGTATGCGTGAATGGCAAATGATAAATTCTGGAAGTTATCAAAATTTTTAAAACCTGAAAGTGAAACTTCCAAATATTCCAATAAACAATAAAGATAGTTTAACGAAAATTATAAAAAATCTTTAAGAAAATTCTAAGGCACAATTCCAAGCGATTATGGACAGGATGCTGCAGATTCCATAAAAACCCATCGCGAGGGGAAGTTTCTCAAAATGCAGCAATAGGGAGAGGCCGATAGTCAAATTGTGGAAACTTTCATTATTACAATAACAATATATTGAATTCACGAGGTTACTACTTTCATAATATATAAGGTAAATAAAACATTTGGTTTAAAATTTTCGATATTAAATTTGTGAAATTTTAAAGTGTTTTATTTTGTCAGTATACAACAATGTCGAACACACGACGGAATTAGATATAGTCATTAAGTATTCCAGTTTCTCCTAAAAGGACCCACAAACAACTAGTGGGAAGGAATCTAAGCAAAAATCAAAATTTGGATCACCGCTGTTCGAAACGCAATAAATCTTTGAGGAGAAGCAATACAGACAAGCCAACACTGATTAAAAATCGAGCGCTTTTCATCAGATGAATGAATGAAATGAAAATATGAAGGCAGCATTACAATTGCTACAGGTCTCATAACAGGGAAGTGTACGCTCCGATACCATTTGTGAAAAATGGGAAAGAAGAAAGTGGAAATTGCAGATAATGTGATCAACCGAGCACTTCGGCAGGGGCCGATTATCCCATAAGAAGATAAAATGAGCAGTATCACACCCAAAAAATTACTAAGTTCATAGAGGACGAGGGACTGTTTGGGAAGTGATTGGTTAAGGGCGGAACAATAGATCTGTTAGGTCGCAATTTACAAGAGGTTAATTCTCCTCATAATAACCTGTAACGGTCTATTACAGACGAGTTAATAAAATCAGCAAGAAAAGCCGAAACATCTTTGGAGGAGGAAGCCCAGGCAGGGAAAACTAGTGCTCAAGATAAAATAAAATCTGCTTACTACAAAAATCACGGCCACAGAGTATAGTAAGCATCTCGAAACGGCCGCCTTCATCTAAAGGAACAATTTCCAATGTTATAGATGCTGAAAACCTAATACAGTACGCAGCAAATACATCACCTGTAATGCTCAACAGCGGCACCATATTTTCTCCATCTTAGAGTTTATACTCTTTGACAATGGCTCCCCTCCCATGTCATCGTCGACTCCCAGAAATGGATATTACCAAGGTACCCCAAGTTCTAATGCTCGTAAAATTTATGATATATAATATGGCGCCGACAATAACAGTCGCTGAAGAAAGTAGTGTCGAAGAAAATAGTGCTAAATCGAAATGTAGTAAATGTAAACATAGTGTCGTTGATGCAAGGGCCTGTGAAGGATGTCTCAAGTCGTATCACCGATCGTGTTTGGATTTACATCTACCTACTTGTACCGTAAGCCGAAAGAAAGAAATCAACCTAAATGAGTTTAACACTGGGTACATTGTGGAAAGTAATTCACCAACATTTTTCCCAAATAAAAATCAAGAAATAACTCACCTGCAAGACATAATTGACATAAAGGATGAGCAGAATTAAGGGATAAAATCAACGTTATGAAGAAAACAATATCGTTGCTTGAAGAAAAATGCGAAATCCGTCAACTCCACCTCCCGGTAAATAGCGGTGAAAATAAAGTTCATAGATCTGTTCCTAAACTGGATATGAATATCGCTCGAAATAAAAATAGAGAAATAGGCAACCAATTACACTCAAAAGTGAATGATACTAACACGAAGACTAAAAACAATCCTGAAGTGAAAACGTTATTTGAAGCAAAAGGAGCCGAGATCAACATTAATAATTCGCCAACGGTAAAAGTGCAGAGCCAGGAACAACTTGATATGAACAAAACAATTAAAAGTAATGAAGAATTTAATGAAATTATAAACATGCAAAATGATGTGTCGAATCAACAAGACAATAATGAAAAATGGGAAGAGGTTAAAGGCCGCAGAGTTAAGCAACGCACTATAATCGGGACGGCCCGAAGCAGTATAATAAAAGGTGTCCCACAATACAAATATCTCTATGTTTACATGTTAGATCCAAAACTTACAAAGGAAGAACTAACAAACTATCTCCGATCCTGTAACTTTAAGGAGGTGAGATGCGAAACACTAAAACCAAGATGTCCAGATGAGTACTCGTCGTTCAAAGTAGGAGTTCCATCCAATCAAATCGCTGAGCTGAGGAAACCCGATATCTGGTCCGAAGATGCCCGTATCAATAATTTTTTAGTAAGTGTCCAAATGAAACAAAACGAGAAATAAAATTACTATTTATTAATATGCAATCAATATGAAATAAAATCGACGAATTAGATAATTTCTTAATAGACAAAAACTACAATTTCATATGTATTGTTGAACATTGGCTGTCGGAAAGCGAATGTCAAATTTCTTCTGTAGGGAATCTTTTTTCAACTGCTTATTATGCACGAAACAAGAGCAATCGTGGGGGAACAATGATTTACGCGGAAAAAAATTTATCATATAAAAACTATAATTATGTCCGTTGATAAAAACTGTGAACTATCGTGCATTTATGTTCACAGCATTAATTGTTATATAATTTGTATGTACCGTTCTCCCTCTGGAGATTTTAATGATTTAATTACAATAATATCACAATTTTTATATCAAATTCATATTGGCAAAAGCAATATCATACTAGGTGGAGATTTTACAGGGTATCATATATTTTGGATACTCTTGCAAGTTATGGGTTACATAAAGTAGTAAATTTCAATACCAGAAAAGGAAATTGTATAGACAACGTGTTAATTAATATAGATCTAAACAGAATAAGTATTTATAGCACAGATACGTCTTTGTCTGATCATACCGGTATTTCTATGAGTGAAACATTTTTTGAAAATATAAATAAAATCAAACCGCAGACTTTCAGGCCAATTACAGAACAAGGCAAGTTTAATTTTTACAATTTAATTAATAAAGTAGATTGGAGAATTATGTTAGATTCGTCATTTACTTTAAATGAGAAATGGGACAATCTACATAATATATTAATTGAACATGTAAAATTATGTTTCAAAATTAAAACGTTAAAGAAACCAAACTGAAAAATATGTTGGTTTAATTCAGAACTTAGAAATATGCGAGAAACATTACATACATTAAGTGAGATATATAAAAATCACCCTACTGAAGAGTTAAGATTAAAAAGAAATAATTTTCGTAATAAGTATAAATCTTTGATCAAAACTACTCGGAAAACCGAAACCGGTAAATACATAAATAACGCAAATAACAAATCAAAGGCAATGTGGAGATTAATAGATTAAGCTAGGAAAAAAATTAAAACAGTAAATTCCTGCAAAATATCTTGTAATGAATTCAATAACTTTTTCGTCAATATTGCAGGATCACTAATAAAAAACTTGCTTGATGTTCCGTTTATGCATTTAATAAAAACTGTAGAGTCCCTACCTTTTGAATTTACTCAAACTACACCCATACTAGTAAGATATGCGATCCGGAGTATAAGAAATAGTAAATGTGAAGATATTTATGCTTTGTCATTGTCCCATATAAATTGCGTAATTAACGAATTAGTGGCACCACTCATAAAGATGATAAAATATTAACAACTGGCATTTTCGTGATGTTCTCAAATTAGCAAAAATTATACCAATACATAAAAGTGGCGATGAACAGGAAGTGAATAATTTTAGGCCAGTTTTAATCTTGCCGATTCTCTCCAAAGTAGTCGAAATAATTATCAAAAATCAAGTACTGAATTACTTTGAAACCAATGAACTTTTTACCGAAAGTCAATTTGGTTTCAGACCTGGTTTATCAATATCAGATGCTGTAATTGATCTCATTGATCGGATCATGAACGCTTTTGAAAATAAAAATGTATCAATAGTATCCTTCATTGATTTGAGCAAAGCGTTCGACTGTGTCTCACATGAATTGCTAATTCAAAAACTGGAAGCATACAACTTTTCCAAAAACAGTATTAATTTAATGAAATCATATCTTACTAACAGATATCAATCAGTTTTTCATAATGGTGCAATATCAAAGCCTTAGAAAATAACTCATGGGGTCCCACAGGGTTCAATAATTGGACCCTTGTTATTTTTAATATTCATAAATGACCTTCCGATCCAACCTAATATACCGAATGCTATCTTATTTGCCGACGACTCTACTGTAATAAATGAGGGTAGAACAACAGAGAGAGCCAACATGGAAAATGAAAAAACAATGAGTGCTGTAAACACTTGGGTTACGCAAAATAAATTAATTTTAAATGAAAATAAAACAAACAAAATAATTGTTTTCTGGGCTTCCATATTGATTCTTCACTGTGTTGGGAAAATCATGGAACTTACCTGGCAGCATCGCTTGCAAGAAATATTTTCTGCTTGCGGAGCCTGGTAGGTAGGGTCTCGGAAAACGTATAGGTTAAGTAGGGTCTTAGTGAGGTGAGTTAGCCTCTCGTGAACTGCGACCGAACAGATCTATTGTTCTACCCGGAAAACGTAACCAGAACCGTGTATTGAGTCACGGCTTAGATACGGTATACTAGCATGGAGTCATGCAGCACGTAGACACAGGGTATTTCGATTACAGCGGAGAGCAGTCCGTATACTGGGTGACATCAAATATAGAGATGATTGTAGATCAGTTTTTATTCGTCTTAGAATCTTAACATTACCTTCTCTTTATATTTTACAGTCAGTGTTATACGTTTTTAAAAATCCACACAAGTACTCTAGTCTTGAGCATTGCTACGAAACAAGAAATAAAAGCCAGATACAAAAAAAGAAGATAAGGTTATCAAAATCGTGTAATAGTACAAATTATTTGGCCATAAAATTTTATAACAAATTACCTGATATTTGGAAGCAGTTACCTCTCAAAAAATTTAAGGATGTGGTGTCCAATGTCTTGATAAAGAATGGGTATTATTCATTTGACGATTTCATGAAAAGCAATATATCTAATTTTATTTTACATTAATCTAGATTATATATCTATTTATTTATTTACTTATTATTATTTATTATTAATTTCTTAAATTAAATTTAATTTTACTAATTTAATAAATATTTTTCTTTTAATATCATAACACCTTTTACTCATTTAACTTACTTTTAATTTTATTTTATTTATGTGATGTTTTACTACTATTATATTTTATGGCAGGTTTTAACTATTTTAATTATTTATTTATTTATTATTGATTTCTTAATTTAATATTTTTAATTTTACTAATTTAATAAATATTTTTCTTTTAATCTCATTAAATTTTTACTTTTTTAACTTACATTTAATTTTAATTTATTTATGTGACATATTTTTTATTACTATTATAACTATGCTATATTTTAATGCAGGTTTTAACTATTTTAGGCAATTTTGTATATAGCAGTGTTTTACCATATTATTGTGTTTTATTTACTTGTTTATTATTAATTTATTGTAATATTTATATATTAAAATTGTCTTCTTGAGTTTATTTGGAACATAGATTGCAATTTATCTAATGATACTCACTGGTTGCAAGCCTAGTATAATCTTGCTGGTATTATTATTTTTTTAACATGTTTTTTTTTCTCATTTTCAAATGGAATGTACACATGGCCTTGTAGATATTATTGTATTCTGGATAAAAATGTTTGTAATATTGTATTTCTATGTGCTAAGTTAAATTATTATGTCAATTTTTTGTATATGGTGACTTATGTAAGACATTATTATTATCAAATATCAATAAACTACTTACTTACTTACTCACTTACTAATTAGATGACCATATCGTTCTCTAGGACACCTTCGAATAACATCTTCAGGACCTGGAGGAAGACCTTAAGCTTGTAATCGAAATGTCGATGTTAGCAAACGGAGAGAAAACCAACCTGTGTTCCGAGCAAATAAAATATCTTAATTACCTCATATCAAATTGAGGAATCACTAAGGACCCTGAGCGTATTCGACCTATTGCTGCGTGAAGAACCCTGGAGATCATAAGGAACCTGTATAATTCATCTAAACATGTTCGTGGTATCGCAGATTAATCTTCGCTTCATTGGCTTTAGCAGACTGATAACAAGCCTCTTTAAGAAAAATACTACATGGATATCAGAGGAGATGAAAACGCTACTAACCACTGCCTCATTCTTGAAACCAGTCACCTTCGAGAAACCGTTTTCAAGGGGGAGGGATGAGAGTAACATTCGGTTGAGTACGCACACTGCTTATTTACATCAGCTTAAAACTACAATGGATCGAGAAACTTTGGTTACAGTATGAGCCTTGTATAAATACCGAGAAAACATAAAAGATTCTCCGATCACCATCGCCATTGATCACCAAGTCTTACGTTGGTTGATGTTGTTGAAAGCACCTGTCGGGCGCCTAGCTAGATGAACCTAACAGCTGCAGAGATCGTCCTGGAATACCAATTACGTACCAGATGCAAATAAACTTAATTTAAGTTCATCTACTACAAAGAAGCGCCGCTGATATTCGGAAAATACAATATCAGGATGAATATTTGAAGAAAATTATTGACGCCCTCGAAGCTCAAGTCTCACTCACGTCTCCAACAACACTGGACATATTATCCAAGAACTTTTTTGACGAGGTCACCCCACACCTTTTCCAGTTGGCTGACAGCCTATCGACCGCCCAGCAGATGACATACGAGAAACACAACGACCACAAGAAGTATTCAGCTACCAGATCTTCACCAGAGTGTTATTAAAAGTATATTTTATTAAATAAAAAATGTATATATTAAAATTAAAAATGAGATTAAGTCTGGGTTGACACATTAGTTGGCCGAAGAAATAATTCACCGCAATATTTGCCACTATAAACAACAGACGATATGTCATCATGTAACTCTATATATGTTTGCTCACCCACCTTTAAATTATTAAACAGCGATTTACCAAGAAGAAACTGAATTCATAGAAGTAATTATTTAATAAATAAAGAAAGCTTTATATTTTCATATTTATCATTAAAGGAAGCCAATTTGATTTTCTCGAGAATAAAGTTTGCAGTATTGCGATATTATTTCTAGTTGAGCGACACTAATTAATTTGTAGTATTTCAAACATACATCAATTCCCAATATTCCAATAAGTTTATCAGTTCTCTGAAATGTATGTTTATTTTTTTAGATTTTATCAAGAAAGGCGAATTTCATTTCTTAGAAATCAAAACTTGTAGCATTGCTAATTTGTTTATAGTTGACTCCCACGATTGCATATCATATATTACAAAATAAAAGACCTTATATTTAACCCTGGAGCATAACTGAAACTAGATAATTTATAAAATTAATTTAACCATTACGTAATTAACTTTTATACGTAAAATTACGTTTAAACTAGATTTAATTCGCTATTAATAGACCATTTGCATTTAAATTTCGCGTTTAAACCAGCACGGGAAAATTCTATTCATCCGGCGGTAATTTAATGAAGCTAATTAAATATTACATATGTAATTCGGGGAATTCTATTCAGACGACGGACGTTTGTACACGAATACAAATAAAGCCGCGCGAAAATAGTGTTGAAAACCACTCAAACGGAGTAATTAAAATGCGCTCGCAAGAACGGAGCCATTCCACGATGTAAACTGCCTTTAATACAAAATGATATACATAATTTAAACAGAAGGTTCACACATTTACTTTGCATTCATTAATTCATGTGTTAATGTTTAAGTATACATATTCATCACACACACACACATACTTATACAACGTATAGACTATAAAAATTAATATAGCGTTTGTTATATACAATTTAATCTTATTATGTGTGTATGTTTCAGGTCGGACACGTTAGAATGTCCCTCGAATAACGTAATTACGACCCGCTACAAATGCAATATGAACGGCGAATGGGTGGACTGCACCAGGAAGCACTGCTGCAAGGATTACACTTTTATAGCTGGAAGGTAATCATGGCCCATACCTCCGCAGTATATTACATTTACACGGTAATATAAGTCAGACGGTTGCCAGTTAGCACCACCTTAATTCCAGAGACAACTTTATATTGCACGTAGCATTGCATCGTGAATTCGTGCTGCGGTTCCGATTGCTTACGTTTTTTTCACTATGTGCAAACGATGCGAATAATTGTTTCCTGGCTCATGTATAAATCGTTTACTTCTTAATATATTCATTAAATCTGCATTAGGCGAAGGTTCGTTAATGATAAGGAAACTTCGACAACGTTTGAAATGGTAAACGATTGATTTAATGCAATGCAAAATCAATATTTCTCGACTGAGTATTCAATTGCGATGTAATGAATATTATCTGTTGTTTTCAGGGGATAATTTATGCAGCATTATAATATCTACAAGTCAATTAGTTTCCTTTCGAATATATACACATTAAAAGCACTTCCACTTCTCCCTAGTTTGAAATATATTTAAGTAATTACTATAAATTATATTCAAACTATATCTGTATTGCTTATTTTTAATAATTCAGAAAATGATTTTGTCAAAAGGATTACATTGATAGCCAATATCAATTATTCTATTTTCTATCCCACCCTCCAATTTTTAATACATAAGCCAAATTTACATTAAATAATTATTTCTTTTAATATCTGTTTAATTCAAAATGTACCTATTAATATTAATGCAAATTTTTCCTCTATAACTGTGGCTTATGAAATAGTTATTGGAGGGTGGGATAGTGGCCACCCACCCACCCTACATATATTTTTAAACACAAACTACAACACTGTTCTTTTAAATCCACAAAAATTTTATCTGTAACAGTGATATTGTCTTTTGAAACTTAAAACAGTGACAATAATTGAGATTGCATTATATGTAGGGTGGGTGGGTGGCCTCTAACACATTCTCCAATCTTTAAAACCTACACAAGATATTTAATTAAAAAATCCATTGATTTTATTAACCTTTATCTGATTGAAAAGGTAAATATTTTTATTCGTGATTTTTACTATAAAACCCTGTTTTATGTAAAAATTATTGGAGGGTGGGATAGTGGCCACCCACCCACCCTACATATATATTTAAATACAAACTAGAACACTGTTTTCGGAATTACCAAAAATATCAGCGAAAATAGTGATTTGTTTTTTTGAAACTTCAAACATTGACCATAAAATTTCATTTCCATACATATGGAGGGTGGGTGGTGGGCCATTATACTACCCTCCAATTATTATTACATAAGGCAGGGTTATATAATAATAATAATAATAATAATAATATTTATTGACGAAAAATCCAATTTACAGAAAATAATAATAACAAAGTTAACTAAATGAAATTACAGAAAACATTCTCAAATAAAAATATTTACTTTTTGAATCAATTTAAGGCTCTTTTTAAATAAAACGCTCCTGTTGATTTTAAAGATTGAAGGGTGTGTTAGAGACCACCCACCCACCCTACATATGCGTTGCAATTTCAGTTTTTATTACTGTTTTAGATTCCAAAAAATCAACATCATTAGAGCTGAAATTTATGGGGATTTAAAAAATAGTACTATAGCTTGTGTTTAAAAATATATGTAGGATGGGTGGGTGGCCTCTAACACATCCTCCAATCTTTAAAACCTACACGAAATATTGATTTTATCGCCTTCATCTGATTCAAAAGGTGAATATTTTTATTTGTAATTTTTACTATAAAACCCTGTTTTATGTAAAAATTATTGGAGGGTGGGATAGTGGCCACCCACCCACCCTACATATATATTTGAACACAAACTACAACACTCTTTTTAGAATCCCCAAAAACGTTAATCATAACAGTGTTGTTGTTTCTTGCAACTTAAAACAGTGACAATATCTGAAATTTCTTAAAAATGCTTGTTTAGGGTGGGTGGGTAGCCACTATACCACCCTCCAATCTATAAAATATACACATGAATTTTATTAAATACCGAATTGTTTCTATGGTTCGTTTTTAAGTTTTTAAATTAGAATTATTTCCTTCTCTAATTTTTTTTTTCTTGTAAAGTCTGGTTTATAAAATAATTATTTGTGAGTGGGATAGTAGACAACCACCCACCCTACATATATATTTAAACACAAACTAAACCACTGTTTTTGGAATGGCCAACAATATCAGCCAAAGCAGTGACTTATTTTTTGAAACTTTATCACAAAAAAGAAAGAAAAAATTCATGGAAAATTTTACAAACCTTAAACTCGAAATTCGAAAGTCAAATTGCTGAAAAATTAAAGAAATCTAAAAGAAAAAATTATTTTAAAACTACCGAAGACAGTTGTAACAATTTGGAAATATTGATGGAAAATTCTATAATCCTAAATGAAAATTCTAGAAATCTAAAAGACAAATTGCTAAGAAATTGAGAAGAAAAATGTATTTTCAAATTTTAGAATTGCTTAAAAAATTTAAGAAATCTGTTAGAAAAAAATTATTTTAAAACCCCTGAAGAAAAATTCTTAGAATCTGGAAAACAAATTGCTGATTGTATAAAAATCCCGAAAATTTTAAAATCTTATAAGAAAATTCTAAAAATTTTGAAGAAATTATGTTAAATTAAAACAAAACATGATAAGGAATTGCTAGAAAATTATATAAACGTAAATGAAACTTCTAAAAATCTGAAAGACAAATTGCTGAAAAATTGGAGAAAATTTGTAAAATAAAATGCTTCAAACTTTTCTAAAAGTAGTAGAAAAATTGATAAGCCTAGAAATTCTAAAAATCTTTAAGATAAATTGCTGAGGAATTGTAGAAATATAAAATTTATAAATTTATTGTAAAAATTTGGAAAAGGGTAATTTTTGAAAAATTGATGGAAATTCTTAAAAGAATTGTAGAAATCTCGAACACAAATAAAAAAAATCTAGAACATAATTAAAAGTAAAGAAATATCGAAGACAATTGTTTTGGATACCCTAAAAAAAATAATTATTTGGAAGAAGCAAAAAAACGTTGAAAAATTCTCAGAAAAAGTTTTAAAAAATCTCAAAATTTAAAAAAGGAATTAATGAAACAATAAACTTTATAAAAATCTTAAAGAAAAATGTATTTTAACATTTAACATTTAACTACTGAAGACAGTTGTAACAATTTGGAGAAATTGATGGAAAATTCTATATTCCTAAATGAAAATTCAAGAAATCTGGATGACAAATTGCTAAGAAATTGAAGAAAAATGTATTTTTAAATTTTAGAATTGCTTAAAAATTTAAGAAATCTGAAAGAAAAATTCAGTTTTAAAACCCCCGAAGAAAAATTCTTAGAATCTGGAAAACAAATTGCTGATTGTATAAAACTCCAGAAAATTTTAAAATCTTTTAAGAAAATTCTAAAAATTTTGAAGAAATTATGTTAAATTAAAACAAAACATGATAAGGAATTGCTAGAAAATTCTATAATCGTAAATGAAAATTCTAAAATGTTGAAAGAAAAGTTGCTGAAAAATTAAAGAAATTTTTTGAAAATTTGTAAAATAAAATACTTCAAACTTTTCTAAAAATAGTAGAAAAATTGATAAGCCTACAAATTCTAGAAATCTGTATTACAAGTTGCTGAGGAATTGTAGAAATATAAAATTTATTTCAAAAATTTGGAAAAGGGTAATTTATGGAAAACTGATCGAAAATTCTTAAAAGAAGTTTAGAAATCTCGAAAACAAATTGCTAATAAAAAAAATCTAGAACATAAATAATAGTAAAGAAATCTCGAAAGCAATTGTTTTGAATACCCCAAAAAATAATTATTTGTAAGAAGAAAAAAAAACGTTGAAAAATTCTCAGAAAAAGTTTAAAAAATCTCAAAATTTAGAAAAGGAATTAATGAAACAATAAACTTATATAAATGTATTTTAACATTGCTGCACAATTAAAGAAATCTGGAAGAAAAATTTACTTTAAAACCCCTGAAGAAAAATTCTAAAAATCGAAAAGACAAATTTCTTATGATGAAACGAAACAAAATTCTTTACTTCATTTATTATTTTTTAATACCAGTTGTACATTTCGACTACTATGTACTCATTGTCAATGATTTATACAAATTACTTATTGATTTTGAAGTCTAGAAAGTTTTAAAATCTTCTAAGGAAATTCTAACAATTTTGAAGGAATTCCTAATAAAAAAATAAGTTAATTTAAAACAAAAACTAATGAGAAATTGATAGAAAATTCTATAATCGTCAATGAAAATTCTAGAAATTTGGAAGCCAAATGTAAGAATTTGAAGATAATTTTCTAAAAATTTAATTTCCACAAAAATTCTAACTGTAAAATATTTTTAAAATTTCTAAAAGTAGAAGAAAAATTCATGAAAAATTTCATAAGCCTACAAATTATTAGCAATCTGTAAGATAATAAAAATATATAAGTCCTATACGGTGTAGAAAATTAACTAATAATTAGAAAATGACAAATTGCTGAGATAGAAAATGAATCTGATAAAAAATTACCCGAAAAAAAAAAAACTTTCTCTTATCGCACACCGAACACTAATCACTGCCACAACTCTCCTATTTATCGTCTTTCACGTCTATGCAATCAGTTTAATCCCTTTATTGATTTCTATTCTCCATCTTTTACTGCCTTTAATCAAATTTAAATCAAATCAAAATGCCTTTTTTGGCTGTTGGGTAAAAATAAAAAAATTAAAAAAATAAAATAAAACTCTTAAAACAATCTGTCAAAACATGAAAAATGAAAAATGAAAAAATCTGAAAATATGCTGAAGAAACAAAGTTGCTAGAAATAGAAGAGGAATTGATGAATCTTTATGAAACATTGTAAAATTCAATTGTAGAATCAGAAAATAGAGATATTTCTAGAAAATTTGATTGAAGATATAGCAAAGAAAATTTTTTAATACTAGAATTATGGTAGGTTTTCTTGTAAATTTTCTAATAAGTTTTACAGAACTAAAAGGAAATAAAACAAACAAATGCTAAAAATAGAATCGAAATTAATGGAATATTAAATTTAAACATTCGGAAACACAAACTGCTGAGAAACTAAAGTAATCTGGAAAACAATTTGCTGAATACTTCTAGGAATTTTGAAGGTATACCGAAAAATGATGTAAAATTTAAAAAAGGTGAAAAATAAGAAAAGGAATTATTAGAACAATAAATTTAAAAGAAATTATTTTAAAATTCTGGAAATTTGAAAGATAAATTCCTAGAAAATTGTAGAAATCAGGTAAAAAAAACGGTTTGGGAAAGTTTCCTGGAAAATTCAGATATGCTAAAGTAAAAAATGATAGAAAATTCGCGAAAAATAAAAATAACAAAAAAACTCTTAAAATAGAAAAGAAATTAATAACAAATTCTATAATCCTCAATGAAAATTTTAGAAATTTGAAAGACAACTTCCTGAAGATAATGCTTTGAAATATTCTAAAATATTCACAAAAACATTACAAGTTATAAAATTAAATGCTTAAAAGTTTTCTAAAAATGGAAGAAAAGATTACGAAGCCTAGAAATTCTAGATAAATTTCCATGCAGATGCAGACTGGGCGGGTGGCCACTATCCTACCCTCCAAACTTTAACACATCCACGAAACTTTTATCAAGTAACAAATAATTCAAAGGATTTATTTAATCCAAAAAGTAAATATTATTTTTTCTTAATTTCGTTACCACTTTCTCTTTCTGATTTTCTTCTTTGCTGTTATAAGGGGTTAATCTTCCAGTTTCCAATATTTCTTGCTGAAATTCTCTTCAAAAAATTATTGTGTATTCAAGAAGTTCTCCTTTGAGAAGTACGCAGGAATTTTGTTTTTAAATTACAAGAATGTGTATTATTATTATATGTTACAAAAACATTTATAAATTTCCAGCTTTATAATTTTTCGAGTTCTAGATTTCTGGAATTTCAGCATTTTTATCGGTCCAATATTTTAAAGTTCTAATATAGCGATTTTATTTATTATATTTTATAGTTATTTCTCTTTCAAATTGTTTGAGGATTTTTTAATTTTGCAACTTTTTCTAGATTTTTAGAATTTTCCAGTATTTTGCTATCTTTAGTAAGTTTAAAAAATCATTATTTTACCTTATTCATATTTCAAATTGTAATTGTATTTTTGAGGATTATAGAAATTTCCAGTACTTATTTCGTTCAGTTTTCTAGAATTTTCTATTTTGGTAAGTTGCTCTTTAAATATCCAATTTAACAATTATTCTTTTAAATATCTAAAATTTTCTTAGATGTCAATTTGTCGGAATTTTCTTTAAAATTTATCATATTTTCTTTTACATTATGAAGTAATTTCTCTTCCAACTAGAAGGAAGAAAGAAACTTTCAAATTGGGAGAGTTTTTATAGGATTATAGTAGTTTACAAAAAAAAAAATAATGTAGATTCAATTCTTTTTGATGTTTGTAAAATTTTCTTTGCTAAATTTGCAAACAATTTCTTTTCAATATTTTTGCATTTCCAAGAATTTCTATTTCATTTTATTTGTCTACTCTTAAAAAAAATAGTTTCTTTAGGGGTTATAAATTAATTAATTTTTTGTTTTCTTGTTTTGTATTATTTTGTTCTTTTCTTTCTCTTGTATATTCTAGTAATTGTACTTCTAGAATTATAAAGTACTTTCATTTTCAGTTGTGAGTTTTTAAAGTTAAGTTTGTGATTGTCTTCTATAACCAATACAATTTTTAACGCAACAGCCTCAATTTTTTTCTATGATCAAAATTTTTAAGCAAGTCTTCTTTTAGGTTTCTAGAATTTTCCATTTTTTGTCTCATTTTGTCACACTACTCTTTAAAAAAATCCAGTATATAATAATTTCTCTCGGTTAATTTTACTTTATTTTTTATTTTAAACATAATGTTATACCAAGTAATAAATGAGAAACTAATACAAGTTACAATAATTTCCCTTTCAGAATTTCAAATTGCAAGAATTTTCTTTAGATTTCTAAAATTTTTGCGTCCATTATTCAAAAATACTGTAGATTCTTCTGTATTTGCTTAAACAACAAACTCGTTTGAGAATAAAAAAAGGTTGTATTTTCATTCTGTATAAAGAATGTAATATGTTTTGCGGTCATTATATAATATATTTTTTTAGTGTAGTCCCATAGGATATGGCCTAGTGTCTATTTTGTATAATTTAATTATGCCTAATTATTCCAACGACTCCTTTAATGTCTTCTGTCCATTGTTTCATGGTCTTGTATATTTCCAGCTTTCTCTCGTAGTTTTCCAGAAAGTTCTCCTTGAAAATTCGTTATGTCTTTTCTTGTAAAGTAATCTACATTCGAAAATTTAAGCAGCAGCAGATTATAAAATTAGATAATCAAATATTTTTATACAAGGGAATTAATCTTCTATAACTATTAGAAAAATCACATTTTTGCACAGTGTTATTTTAAAATAAATTCAATGCTCATTACAATACACTCTTGATTGAACGGTATTTAAATTTAAACTCTTGTTCTGCCCCATGTTTTTATTTTTCAGTTACCTGATATCTTTGACACGCCTTTGACAATTGCCCGATTCGGGATTCGAATTTATCAAAGGCATGTCGAAGGTATCAGGTAACTGAAAAATAAAAACATAGAGCAAAACAAAAGTTCAAATTTCCCTCATGTTGAAACAATCACATTTTAGGCTAGGTTTATTTTAAAGCTATCAAATCTAAGATTGTGGCTCTAATACAGTAATGATGATACAATAAAAAGTTTATAATACTCACTGCTATAAATAGATTTTTCCTCAGGGTAGTTTTAAGTCTAGTATATTATTGAGCACGTGAGAGTTTTCTTACCCCTTTCCCTTCATATAAATTTTTAATCCAATCATACTCTCTTACTTTTTAGCTTCAAGGCCATCAACTCTATGTTATCCAGCAAATACTGTCGAATGTTTTATTGAGCACATTTTACCAATCCTATATGCTGATTTTTACTTAAACCGTAGTGGTTTACGTTTAATAAATTAAAAGCATTGCTTTAGCTTCAAGTTCAAATCTTTCCTACTCACCAGAGTTAGAGACCATTTCTCAATTAATTTATACCTGAAGAAAAAGAATTGTGTACTAAGTTCTAGAACCAAAGAGAGCTCGCGTAGCACCATCGGCTTAATATCAGAAATAAGCCTCCTCGCCCATGCCCCATTTACATCTGTTAACATCAATCAAAACGACCAGGTATTTTGAGGTTTGCATATTCGGCTTCTCGTGCCCTAAAAATCTGATGTTCTGGCCCCTACTCCATCCAGTTTTTCTGGTAGACACCCAGAACGCTGAGTCAGGTGGCTGCCCTAATTTTCCCTTCATCAGCTTCTGTCTTGAGGATGTTGGGCAGTTCTAGCCGAAGGACGTCGTCCTATAATATGTTCCAAAGGAGTTGTCTGAGGATGAACCCCGCCAGAGAATACCGACTTCCCTTCGCCTCTGCTTAAAGCATTATTGATGAGTATTATCTCCGAAACGTAGCTCCTCGATATTAACATCAGATGACCTGGCACATTCCGCCTCTACAAACTTTAGAATATTGTTAACCAGGGTATCGTATTGAATGCATTCTTAATATCCAATGCCCCCTCTTGCGTAGGGGATAAGAATTGGGTTCGCACTAGCATACTCCATGAGTGCATCAACAGTGGACCAACCCTTCTGAACCTGTACTGGTTATCTACCAGCCCTCCGTACCTATCGACGTGATCAGCTAAACGAGTGGTCAGTCATTTTTTGAGTACGTTTCTCTCTGCATCCAGGCGGCAAAAAGGTCTCTACTCCATGGATCCCTACCACCCTTGAGGATGGAAAACAGTCTGGCCCACTTTTATCTAGCCAGGAATAATTCTTGGCTCAGGTACCGGTTGAAATACTGGATAAATCTGTCTGGGTACACTCAAACCAAGAGCTTAAAAGCCTCGCTAAGGATGCCTCCTGGGCCTGGTCCCTTACCAATGAACAGATCACCCGTCACTCTGGTGACTTCCTGTATTATGAAGGGTGGCAGGTAGTAGCTTCTGGTGTAACCTTGCTTCCGCACTGCCAGTTGATCGGGGAACAGGCATTGGGCAATAGCCCTGACGTCTCCCACGATTACCACCCGAGTAGAGTCTTCAGCCACTGAAAATATCTTGGCCGCGATGCGGTATAGCCGCCCCCAGATATCGTTCTCAATCTCTTGAACAGGTTTTTTCCACTTTAGGTCTTTGCACCTGGCTAGCTATTTCTTAAGACTTTCTTCGCACTGGAGCATTCCGCCTCAAGCTTTTTCCTCACCTCCTCGCCTAGGCTCCGGGTCCTGGCCAGCCTAATCAAAACAATTTTGATGATTAACGTCACCATATAAGGTAAAAGTATTTTCGTCGGAAAAAAGAATTTTTGCTGATGAAATATGTTTATTGTTGATCAGGTTCATCATTTGCTCGCAAAATTCAATTAATTCTTGGAGTGCCTGCATCTTGTAAGGATAGAGCTTGGCTGATCTAATAATTTTCAGGACAGTAGTATAACTAATCTCATTGTTACGGACCAGTTGCCTGGCTGGAGTCACTGGACTGTCTTGAAGAGGTTAGCCTGGTATCTGCTTCAACAGTGGGATTTCGCTGTCTGGGCACAACCTTAAGATGACCCAAATTGTTGTATTGTATCTCAAATTTGCTTATGGTATCTTGGCTTATGGGTGCTAATGAGCAACCTTAAGCTAATATCGTCTTCGTCTCGATGCGGAGATTTTCGGTAAAATAAAGCATTTTAGAAACTACTTTGATAACTTATGAAGTGTAAGTGACTACTTTGGTGACTATTATTATCACTAGTACCTCAGCAACATGGTCAAAAGCATCAAAACACATGTCAAAAACATAAAACTTTTTAATTTAATGAAATCAGTTTAAAATTCATTTTTCATAATTTTTCATGTTATAGTTACATTTAAACAATCTAAAGTACATTTTATCATTTATTAGTTTATTCAACAGAAATAATTTCATTCAAATTAGTGTTGCTTTAATAGTTGTACTATTTGTAACACGCAAATTAATTTGTATTATTCAATGTCTGTCGAAGTATTAGCTAGAGAAGTAGTTGTTTCAAATTAATTTGTTTTGTAGTCTTAGTAAGACTCATTGTTGTAGAATCACGAAATGTTTTCGTATTTTTAAATTTATTATTTAATTTTCTACAACGAACTAAAGGATTTTAATACATTTTATTATAAAACTTTTCGCCCAAGCGTGTTCAACGTAAAATTATTTTGTTTTTGCGAAGAGATCTTTCAAACGTGGTATCACTTGACATACTTTTCCATTTGAAAAAAAGGTCAGAGATGGCTGGGCACTTTCGGGAACAGATAAACGAACAGCATATATATAGAAATGAGGGCAAGAAAAAACAATCCGTAACGTGTTTCGGGATTTTTTTGCAAAAATCGCCTATATCGAAGTTATGAATTTTATTCAAGTTTAAGTTTCCACACTATATAACAAAAACAATATCTTACGTAAAGTTTAAAATCGGTAGGGTGGGTGAGTGGCCTCTAATGCATCCTCCAATTAATTAAACACAAGGGAGGGTTTTGCAGAAATAGTAGGTGCACATTATAAAACGTAATAAATAATATGTGTATCAATAACAATTTAATAATTATTTGAATAAAACATTTCCTTCCTTTTACATATTGTTGTTTTCTTCTTTTTTCTATCTCTATTTAATTTTTTCTCAGTTATAAATATGTATTTTTTAATTCTTTCATCGTGCTAATCATTATATTTTCTATGTCTTATTCATCATCTTTGCTACATTTTATTGGTGTAAAATCAAATATTTATAAGCCAGAGTTAATATTTAGCATGTTTGTGTTACATTTCAGTAAATATTAATTTTAAACTATTAACCCACATAATTCTTCTTAGCTTTGGTGGTATCACAAGAAGTGAAGTTAATTGTTTTATTTACCTTGAATTATCAAAATATATCACGAAATGAAAGCCTCCAAAATTAATTCTTCTTCTATATTTTTTTTAATATTTATATTATTTGTATTCTATTGTCTATTTTAGGTGTGTCAGAAAGGACGAGGACCCGTGCTCGATGAACTTGTGCGAGCAGCAGTGCACCGTGTACCTACAAAGGGTGATCTGTACTTGCTACGACGGATATAAATTCAATTCGGAGAATCAGAAGAAAGGGGTGAGACCCTTTTGTGTGGGTAAGTCGGGCTCTGTACTCCGCCGGCTAATACACAAACAACTTACGTCGGTGCGCTCGAATAATTCCCTGCTTTACACCATCGTAAAATATTATCCTCGGACACAACACACACAAACACATAAGCCCATCATCCTTAAGCAAGTTTTCTTAGATAGTTGTTGAAAAGTTTACAAAGTTTTAACGCCATCAGAAGGCATCAAGTTAAAATATCTATTAGTTTAGTTACTTAGTGCTTGAAATTATAATTAAAAAATTGTATTAAAGACGTTCAATAATATTTTTATGAAAATAATTCCTAATACGAAAAATATACTCTATGATAGAATCTTAATGAATTTAGTCAAGAGATATTGATGTAAATTCTATTTCTGAATCTAAATCGACTACGAGTAATAAGATAATAATTAGGATCTAGATGAAATACTTCATTACTTCAATTTAGGCCCCATGTTGGGCGCCAAAAATATGCTACACCCATTTTATACGCTCGATTGGCTAATACCAAATATGACTTACTTATTTATGTATAAAATCTAAACAGTTTTATCGATTCACAAGTTTGTAAATAATTACTATCAAGATATAGATATTTACGATGTTCTTTTGTTGTGCAGAGAACTTTTCGTTTCTTTTCGCTTTGCGTTTCCCATTATTTTCAACTTTAAATAATGTGCGCTATTTTCGGTCCGACACGAATGTGTGGCCCCCATGCACACACACACACATATTCACGCATGTATCCACACACACACACACACACACACACATACACGCACACTTAGACATATTCGTACACATATCAGTGGCGATAAATTAGGGGGCTTTGGAATTTGTTTCAGATATAAACGAATGCTTAGATGGCAACGGAGATTGCGAACACGAATGTAGAAACGTCGAGGGCGGATACGGATGCGAGTGTAGGGCAGGGTACACTCTGCGACCGGATAACAGGACATGCGAACCGTCGAACGTCGCCTCCACGGAGTCGGGCCAAGCGGCCACCCTCAGGGACCGATGTTACGCGAATTGCGACACCGTGTCACGGTTACACGATCGCCTCAAAATTCTCCAAGAAAAGGTAAACGTAATTCTAATAGCATTAAACATTTATTTCGTTAAATTTGATAATTCTTTTTTAATAGAAACAGATACTCTTATTACTAGGTAAAAACGTACACTCATACAATTTCTACATATTAATTAAGAAGGCAATTTCAAGTTGTTCATATCATATGTGCACATTTCCATATTCGAATAAAGCCATAGCGATATTAAAACAATACTCACGTCCCGAATATGTGCCGTTATGAAGCCGAACGTAATTGTGAGTTAACGATGGCGATAATTAGCACGCAACAATGAGCCGCACAAAGTGCATAGCCGACGCATAAAGTCCATGCAATTCTGTAATTGTGAATTATTTTTATTACAATTTCAACCTTTACGCCGCTGGCAACTGACACACTAAATAGCGGCAGTAATGGCTAAGGAAAAACTTAAGTGCGCTTTTATAATTCCATTTATTCCACGATAAAACTCTGTGTACAATTTAGTTTAGTATTTATACATCTAATTAATTCCCTTATTGTTATAGAAAAACAAAAGAAAACGGCTTTCATACTCAGGGTTTTATAAAAAAATTAAATGTAAATGATGATTTAATGGTAATTCATATTGGGAGAAGTAATTCACTTCTTATGTTACATTTCTTGACAGTGTCAGTTATCTGAAAATAAAGAAATTGAACATAATAAGTGTTTTACTTTTCACAATTTGAAAATTTGGTTCCATCAAGCGAGTAGTAGTACAAGTATCGATTACAAGTGTATTACTTCTCCCAATATTAAAATTTTTCCATTAAGAAAGTATCAAAACAAGTATCGAATTTATTAATGGTAATTTTTCTGTGTTTGATAGTAATTTTGTAATGTAACGACTGACAACAGTAGACGATAAAATATTAATATAACTTACAGTATAAATAATATTGTTGTATCCTTGTATTGATATAGTCTTCACGAAAACCAAATAAAACAAACATCGATTGCTTAAAACAGTTGTAACTTCAAAAAACAATTTTATCTATCAAAAATGAGATAAAACTATCCAAGAAAATTTAAACTATCTAATAAATTAGCACGAGTAATAATAAATATTGTTAAAAAAAGCAAATTATCAGAGAACGTTTTCAACTTTAATAAGTTACACGCTTGTACTAGCGTACTCTTGACCTAGGTTAATGCGTAGTATATTAAGGTAGGTCGGGAGTACGATAAGTCATTGTACTGATTGTTGTGGTAGGTCAAGAGTACGCTAGAATTAATAATCAAAAACCCAGAGTATCTTAATTTTACTAAGTAGTTAAAAGTAATGACTAATACAATATTTTGTTGGAAAGGAGTACAAAGATGTTAATAAATAAATAAATAAAGCAAGAGGAAAATAGTTGAAATTGACAAAGTATAAAAAAATGAATTTCTCAACAGGAACCAAATTAAATTACTTGAATATTATAAATTGACAATCGATCAAAGGTTGAAAAATGTATAATTATTTTGACAACTTTTTTAACACCGAAAAAATAATTTAATTGAAGATTGAAATTATCTAGTTAAATAGTTTTAATTTTTTGGTTATCGGCCCGCAGTATTTCTGCCTTGATTTACTAATTTGGTGGTTAGTTGTCCGTTATGTTGTATTGGTGAAGATGAAGGTGGATAATGAAAAGATATTATAAATTGGAAGATTGTAGGAGAGGGATGTTTAAGTCTATGAATTTGTGAAGGATTAATTAAACATGCGAGTTTCACGATGTGTTGTCTATTGATAGCAACGTGTAGAAAAAGTTCCTCAATAGTGATAACTTGGTTTGTTTGGTAAAGTATTGCATTGGAGGGGTTGTGCAAGCAATTATTTTCATACCATAATTTGGTTAAAATGCGCACTCCCTTGTAAGTTTCTTAGAAAGGGAGAACGAGGATTTATTATTTAAAATAAATACATACTAAAAAATCAACTTCAATAAAGCTTACTATAAAAAAAATTATTGCAAATATAATAAAAATGTATTCAAGTAGTTTACGTTGTAGAAAATTAACTAATAATTAGGAAAATGCGAAAACATTTCGTAAATCTGCAACAAATGAGTTTTATTAAGACTACAAAACAAATCACTTATTAAAACAAAAACGTCTGTCTGTTTAATTAATTCTTTATAAATAGAAAGGGCAGATTCCCTGGTTACTTCTAAGACGACAATCGGTCTTAACATAACTTTTTGATGCAATTCGAAACTCTGAAAACCAAGGGGTTGGTGGGATTTTAAGAGGTAAATATTTTATAAAAAATACCATAGTTACTTTTTTCAAAATTAAGTTGTTCACCCAGTATATTTACTAAATCATTTTCTATGATGAAATAATTCAGTATTAAATAAATTCGTCTCTTGTGTTTAAAAAAAATAAACAACTCAAGTAATAGCTTTAAAATTTTTCAATTACAGTCTAAACTAATGTATTTTTAACATACTGTAAAATATTTTATGTATCTTGGTTGTAGATAACAAGACAACACTGCAAACTTAAATTCAAATTTATGAAATTCGTTTCTTGTGTTTTAAATAATTCTAAATTTAAAAAAAAAACAGGAATAGCTTTAAACAATTCTAACTACACTCTAAACTAATGTATTTTTAACACACTGTAAAATATTTGATGTATCGTGATTGTAGGTAACATGGCAACACTGAAAACTTAAATTCCAATTAAGGAATTTCGTCTCTTGTGTTTTGAAAAATAAACCACTCGAGTAATATCTTTAAAAATTTGTAATTACACTCTGAACTAACGTATTTTTAGCATATTGTAAAATATTTGATGCATCCTGGTTATAAACAACATGACAACACTCCAATCTTAAATTTAAATTAAGGAAATTTGTCCTTTGTGTTTTAAAATATTATAAAAAATAAACCACTTGAAGACTAGATTTAAAAATTTGTAGTTACACTCTAAATTAACGTATTTTTAACACACTAAGATATTTCATGAATAATGGTTGTTGACAACATGGCAACACTTCAAAAATAAATTCAAATTAAGAAAATTCGTCTCATGTGTTTTAAAAAATACTAAAAAATAAACCACTCAAGGAATAGCTTTAAAAATTTGTAATTCCACTCTACACTAACGTATTTTTAACACATCAAAAAATATTTGATGTACCGTGTGTGTAGACAACATGGCAACACTGCAAACATAAATTCAAATTAAGGAAATTCGCCTCTTGTGTTTTAATAAATTCTAAAAAATAATCCACATTAGGATTGGCTTTAAAATTTTGGAATTGCACTCTAAACAAACGTATTTTTAACACATTGTAAAACATTTGGTGTATCCTGGATGTAGACAACATTTCAACACTGCAAACTTAAATTCAAATTGAGGAAATTCGTCTCTTGTGTTTTAAAAAATTCTAAAAAATAAACCAGTTGAGAAATAGCTATAAAAAATTTTAATTATACTCTATACGTATTTTTAATACACTGTACAATATTTAATAAGTCGAGATTGTAGACAACATAGCAACACTGTAAACTTGAATTTAAATTAAGGAAATTCTCGTATTTTAAAAAATTATAAAATATAAATAAATTTTACTCCAAATTGCGAGATTATCAGTAATTGAAATTTATATGAATATTTGGGATAGGTGGCCTATATCGAACCCTCCAATCATTACAACATAGGTCAGGGATTTGAAGCATATATTCAACTTATCAATAAACTCTACAACATTTCCTAGTCGCTTCAAAGTTTGTCAGGTTACACCTATTTTTTGGTGATCAATTATCGGCCTATCTCAATTATAAATAATTTTGCTAAATTATTTGAAATGATTTTAACATTTAGACTATAGTATCAAGTTTAGAGCCAAATCCCCACTAAACATCATGGATTTATCAGCAAGCGTCACAAACCTTTTAAATATTAGACAATTTATGTCGAAAGAACTTGATGAATAGAAACAGTTTGATGTAGTATATACAGATTTTTGGAAAGCATTCGATACTATCAGTCATGAAGTACTTTTTAGTAAATTAAATTCATTCGATATCAATGTAACAACAATAAATCTAATCAAATCCTATTTATGTAACCGGATAAATTTTGTTAAATATGGGGGATATAGTTCTAAACAGTATATTCCCTCCAGCGGGGTGCCACAAGGTTTCAATTTAGATCCTTTATTATTTTTGCTGTCCATTTTTGATATTGTAAAAGATATATATTTGTCAATGTTATGATCACATAATCTTTCGAAATGATCTTAATAAAATTAAATAGTGGTGCACAAAAAAACTTTCGACTTAAATATTGCAAAATGCTGTTGTCTATTACTAATGAAGGTATAAATTAAATTACACTTGGTTTGTTTCACAATTTTTTTTCACAAACCAAGTGTAATTTAATTTAAACCTTCATTAGTAATAGTTCAAAATGTTTCACCAAGTGATAAATGAGAAAGTGATTCAAGAAATATTAAATGCTGTTGTCTTTCTTTTAGTCGTAAGAGAACCACTTATTAGATCAAATACACTCTTTTGAATACTATCGTTTTACGTATTAATGAAATTAAGGAGTTAGGGGTATATTTTCATCAGAAGTTAACATTTATCCCCCATGTTAGCAAAATTTTAGTGATAGTATTAAGCTTCTTGGATTTATGAAACGCACTTAAACATTATATATCATATATAAGACTTGAATACTGCAGTATAATTTGGTCACCTGTATATTACAAGCAAATGCTTGTAGTTGAAAGTGTGCAAAAAAGGTTTGTGCGATTATTATATTTTAAATCTACTGGAATATATCTAAACTACCAATCATTTAATTACAAAAATCTTTTAGACATGTTTAATCTACAATCACTTGTAAGTCGTCGAGATGTACCTGATTGTACATAAATGATATGTCCATCATCTTTCTGTGAGGGTACAGTTCTATAAGACCAACATATTGACAGGATTGCTGAGGCATAAGATATGTGCTAGCAATACTTAATTTATACGCTGAGAACTTCAGAAATTTGTGTTTTACAGATGAGTTTTGTAGAGTGGTAAATATACAATGCAGCAGTAATCCAGGTTTTGATCACAAAAATCAAACACATTATTTTGTTGAAATATGCATAATATAAAGTATGTTATCCAATTCTCATCATTTTCAATTCCTATATTTTATTTCTAAAGTAATTACAAGAGCAATACATTTTAGAAATTATATTTTACAAAAAAAACCTTGTTAATAAATTTAAAAATACGAAAGCATTTTTGACTTAAGACTACAGTCTTAGTAAGACTTATTGCTGTAGATTCACGAAATGTTTTCGTATTTTTAAATTTATTAATTAATTTTCTACAACGAACTAAAGGATTTTAATGCACTTTAAAATCCTTAGTATCCACATACTGTATAGTTTATTGTACTGTAAATAATAATTTACTATTCACATTAAGGATTAAATTCTAACATTCCAAGACAATTATAGAACCAACATAATGGTTATGATGGTTAAAGAACAATTTAGAATCCAAATAAATCTTAATATCAGAAAGTCATCATTCATGTTGTAATTAAATATAATAGTATTTTTTCTGTTAGTAAAAACATATGTAACAATTTTTAATAATAGCTCATTTTAGCCACACCAATCAAAAACACTGATTAAATTATTTTGTAAAAATTGACAATTATTTTTAGTATTAATTTTGGCATTATCTGAATAACGGAGTTGTTCACAGTTAAATTTTAATGAGCCGCAAGGTTTAACAGTACCTAGTTAAACCTTGCGGCTCACGTAAAATCGAGAAGTAGTAATCATATCTAAAATTATTAAAAGTGATATATTGCATACTGATTCAAACGAAAATGTATGAATAATTTACCTGATTTACAAACACCTTTTTAGTTTTATCATAATATTGTGCAGCATTGCGATCGAGTAAAAATTAACAATATTTACCAACTGGAAAAATGATTTTGATATAGGACAGAGGGATACAATTTCCAATTTAATTAGAGAAAACATAAAATTTAAAATTAAGCATGAATTAACTTCATTTTTAAATGGTGGTAAGTTATCATCATCACATTGTTTTTATTTTCAAATATAACTTACAAGCGTAATTTCTTTCGTTTATAAGTATTATTTCAGGAAGAGCGCGAGAAAAGCTCTGTTACCTGTTACCTCATTTTTTATTAATCGCCCTCACTGCAGGCCCCCGAGAGTAAACTACAGCTCGAGTTTATTATTTTTCGCGAAGGCGGAATTTATTCACTTAAAATTAATACGATTTCATTGAGAAATGATATTACGTTTCGGCGAGGGCGCTTTTAATTCCCGATGGAACGGAATATATTCCGCTAGGGTTTCATATAGTACACGTTTTTAATTTGTCTCTGTGAGGGTGTGTGTGTTTGCGCGCACCGACTTCTCTTTCCTCCTATTATTTTCTTTCTATTGTAAAGCGTACGTTACTGATAAGCTTTCTACAATTGTTAAGGTGGAAAATGATGTTTGTAGTTATATAGTCCCGGCGTATTCACAATTTATTTTCTCATACAATTATAAATAAAATATTTCCCGGCGCATCCACCAGAAATAACCAATATGTCACTCATGATAATGCTTTATAAAACGAAATTAGTCGAGTAAATAGAGAAAAATTATGAAACAAAGCAAGAGTGATTTAATTCAAACTTTCATCAATAATAGTTTAAAATGTTTCACTAAAATAAAAAATGAGGAAGTCATTCAAGCAATATTCTAAATATACTTTTTAAATGTTTAAATCGTTTATTAATTCCTAATTTATAATAATTTTTCTACAATGGGACTATTAATCAATTAATTGTTTATTTTAAATATTTAATTTGTGTGTGCGTGCAAACTTTTTTCTCCTATTATTTATTGTAAAGCGTACATTACTGATCTTTCTACAATTCTTAAAGTGGAAAATAATGTTTATAATAATAATATATAATAATAGTTATAAAGTCCCAGCGTATTCACAATTTATTTTCTCAATTACAATAGTTTAAAAAAAATAGTTCCCGGCGCCTCCACCAGAAATAACACATGTGTTTTAATGTACCTTATAAATCTGGTTTTTAAATGTTTAAACGTTTATTACTTATAATCATGTTTCAACACTTTATCATTAATCGATTGTTTGTTTTAATTAATAGCTTTCCTTCCACACAAATTGTATTTAAATGTTTAAGAAATAAATCGTATTTTTTAAAGGCAGATTTTTTTAACAAAGTGTAGTATATTATCTCATGATTTATATAAACTGCACACAATATCTTCACGTAAAGACCGGTTATTGTGTTTCGTCCAGACAAATATGGGCGTAAAACCGCGTTTATTAGGTTGGTAAATAGTGGACGGATTGTTTATTTCGAGGCCACCCTCATGTAAATATATTATAGAAAAACATTTAAGCGACGGATGTACCATTAAAGAGAAATCTATTATCCAAAAGATTGTACTAAACAATAAACATATACGAGGGTCAAGCGGAAAGTAGTACTCATTTAGAAATATTTAAAAAAACTAATGTATGAAGGGTGTGGTAAAGAGAAATCTATTAATTTTGCATGAAATTATTTACAAGTAATCTAATAACCATTGATAATGAACACTTTGTGTTTTAAACGTACATTTAATATTAAAATAAAAAAAGGGCATTTTAAGCACTTTAAGTAATGCAAGCAATTTTATGTGGACTATTTATTATCAATTTTTATTGTTTTATTAATGTTTTAGTGTAAATGAAAATATTACGTCATACAGTAATTGCATTTTAGTGTGTATATATGTAAGTTTGTATGTATATATGTGTATATAATTCCCAGGTCTCTGCTTTGAGCACCGCAATCAGATTGTCGAGCTTCGCATCCGGCCCCCCCGGCCCCAGCGGCCCCCCTGGACCCCCCGGACCAGTCGGACCCCGAGGATTTCCCGGTATGTCCCAAACTTCTATTTATCTCCGACATTCCGAACGTTTCGAACGTTCGAACCTGCATAATTCAAACTCGAACTTTACCGGTCGGTTTGTTTCGAATAATGGACCGCCCACGCGCATTCACTACTTTCCTAATTAATGCGGTGTGTTTACTG
This sequence comes from Ontholestes murinus, assembly GCA_963969525.1. Classification (NCBI taxonomy): domain Eukaryota; kingdom Metazoa; phylum Arthropoda; class Insecta; order Coleoptera; family Staphylinidae; genus Ontholestes; species Ontholestes murinus. The sequence goes on along the minus strand of OZ018394.1, from coordinate 2,355,879 downwards.
GAGAAAACATGTAAATATACATATATGTATATATATATATGTGTGATGGAGTGATGAGCACGATAATTTGGTTAAACGTTCAATACGGCCCATCAGTTTCGAATTATGATTATAGTCTCGTGTTCTGATTACGAGCGCTAAGTGCGTGTTAACGTGCGCTGTAATTAACTTGTGAAAATCGATGTGAACGTAACGTAAGGCATTTATAGTTTATGGGCATTTGTACGTACATATACTGTTTGTTCGAGTATTTATTATTTGATCAATCAATATATTAGTTGTTCGTACTTATAAATAACTATTTACTCAATAAATACGTTAGTTCACGATTACGTTTGATACATTTTGTAAACATGTAATGAAAATATAATAATAATATAAATTTACAGGTATTTAAATACTAACCTGCTGTATTGCTTAAAATTCCAGTTTTCTTTACTTCGTCAATTGTAAATAAATGATTCTAAGTCGAGAAATTATAAATCATCATAAATCAAAATTAAAATTAAAGCCCTATATAAGAAACCTGAGGAACCCCAGAGTATGCAACAAATCACAATCAACTTGTAACAGTTAACTGCTATTTACAACCGTCAATCAACTGACACTGTTACTGCAAACATCAATTGTCATGTGTAACAACCAACTTGTCATTGTCAGGTGTCATTGTTAACTGTCACTATCAACTCACACTATCAACTCTCACTGTTACAGTCAACTGTCTCTGTCAACTGCCACTATTAACTGTCACTGTCAACTGCTACTATTACAGTACAGATGCAAACAAAAAATTCTTAGAATCAAAATGTAATTAGAAAAGTAGAAATTCATCAAACAAAACGTAGTTATAAAATATTTGTCAACTGCCACTGTCAACTGTTACTGATAACTGTCAACTGTCACTATCAACTTCCACTATCAATTGTCACTGCAACAGTTAACTGCTATTTACAATTGTCAATCAACTGTCACTGTTACTAATTGTCAGTTGCCACTTAACTGTGACTGTCAAATGGCAGTATCAACTGACACTATTACAGCCAACTGCCACTATTAACTGTCACTGTCAGCTGCTACTATTACAATACAGATGCAAACAAAAAATTCTTAGAAACAAAATATAATTAGAAGAGTAGAAACTCACTAAACATAACTGTCAACCATCACTGTCAATTTCCACTATAAATTCTCACTGCCACAGTTAACTGATATTAACAACTGTCATCGACTGACACTATTACTGCAAACTTCCATCTTCGTCTGTCACAATTAAGTGGTCATTGTCAGCTGCCACTATTAACTGTCACTTTGAATTGACGCTATCAATTATCACTGTTACAGCCAATTGTCACTGTTAACCTCCACTATTAACTGTCACTGTCAACTGCTACTATTACAGTACAGATGCAAACAAAAAATTCTTAGAAACAAAATGTAATTAGAAGTGTAGAAACTCGCTAAACAAAACGTAATTATAAAATATTTGTCAACTGCCACTGTTAACTGTTACTGATAACTGCCAACTGCCACTGTCAATTTCCACTATTAATTGTCACTGCCACAGTTGACTGCTATTTACAACTGTCATTCAACTGACACTGTTACTACGAAGGTCCATCGTCGTCTGTCACAATCAACTTGTCGTTGTCAGCTGTCACTGTTAACTGTCACCATCAATTGACACTATCAACTGTCATTTTTACAGCCAACTGTCACTGTCAACTACCACTATTAACTGTCACTGCCAATTGCTACTATCACAGTACAGATGCAACCAAAAAATTCTTAGAATCAAAATGTAATTAGAAGAATAGAAATTCATCAAACAAAACGTAGTTATAAAATATTTGTCAACTACCACTGTCATCTGTTACTGATAACTGTCAATTGTCACTATCAATTTCTTCTATAAATTGTCACTGGCACAGTTAACTGCTATTTACAACTGTCAATCAACTGACACTGTTACTACAAACATCCATTGTCGTGTGTAACAACCAACTTGTCATTGTCAGGTGTCATTGTTAATTGTCACTGTCAACTGACACTATCAACTCTCACTGTTATAGTCAACGGTCTCTGTCAACTGCCACTATTAACTGTCACTATCAACTGCTACTATTACAGTACAGATGCAAACAAAAGTTCTTAGAATCAAAATGTAATTAGATGAGTAGAAATTCATCAAACAAAACGTAGTTATAAAATATTTGTCAACTACCACTGTCAACTGTCACTGATAACTGCCAACTGTCACTGTCAATTTCCACTATCAATTGTCGCTGCTACAGTTAACTGCTATTTACAACTGTCAATCAACTGACACTATTGCTGCAAACGTCCATCGTCGTCTGTAACAATCAACTTGTCATTATCAGGTGCCACTGTTAACTGTCACTGCCAATTGACACTATCAACTGTCACTATTAGAGCCAACTATCACTGTTAACTGCCACTATTAACTGTTACTGTCAGCGGCTATTAGAAACAAAATCTAATTAGAAGAGTAGAAAATTTCTAAACAAAACGTAATTATAAAATATTTGTCAACTGCCACTGTCAACTGTTACTGATAACTGTCAACTGTCACTGTCAATTTCCACTGCCACACTTAACTGATATTTACAACTGTCAATCAACTGACACTCTTACTGCCAGCGTCGTCTGTGACAATCAACCTGTCATTGTCAGCTCCCACTATTAATTGTCACTGTCAACTGACACAATCAACTGTTATTGCCAACTACCACTATTAACTGTCACTGTCAGCTGCTACTATCACAGTACAGAAACAAACAAAAAAATCTAAGAAACAAAATGTAATTAAAAGAATAGAAAATCACTATCCGGAACGTAATTTAAAAAAATTTAACTCCCACTGTCAACTGTTACTGTTAGCTGTCAACTGTCGCTATCAATTCTTACTGCCACAGTTAACTGATATTTACAACTGTGAATCAACTGACACTGTTACTGTCAACGTCCACCCTTGTCTGTCACAATCAAGTTGTCATTGTTAGCTGTCACTGTTAACTGTGACTGTTAAATGACACTATTAACTGTCACTGGTACAAACAACTGTCACTGTCAAGTGTCACTATTAACTGTCACTGTCAACTGCTACTATCACAGTACAGATGCAGACAAAAAATTCTTAGAAACAAAATGTAATTAGAAGAGTAGAAACTCACTAAACAAAACGTAATTATAAAATATTTGCCAACTGCCACTGTCAACTTAGTTAGTAATAACTACAACTGTTACTGTCAATTTCCACTATCAATTGTCACTGCCACAGTTAACTGCTATTTACAGCTGTCAATCAACTGACACTATTACTGCAAATGTCCATCGTCATCTATCAGAATCAAGTGGTCATTGTCAGCTGTCACTATTAACTGTCACTTTCAATTGATGCTATCAATTATCACTGTTACAGCCAATTGTCACTGTTAACCTCCACTATTAACTGTCACTGTCAACTGCTACTATTACAGTACAGATGCAAACAAAAAATTGTTAGAATCAAAATGTAATTAGAAGAGTAGAAATTCATCAAATAAAACGTAGTTATAAAATATTTGTCAACTACCACTGTCAACTGTTACTGATAACTGCCAAATGTCACTGTCAATTTTCACTATGCCACAGTTAACTGCTATTTACAACTGTCAATCAACTGACACTGTTACTGCAAACGTCCATCGTTGTCTGTAACAATCAACTTGTCATTATCAGGTGTCACTGTTAACTGTCACTGTCAACTGACACTATCAACTCTCACTGTTACAGTCAACTGTCTCTGTCAACTACTACTATCACAGTACAGATGCAAACAAAAAATTCTTTTGAATCAAAATGTATTTAGAAGAGTAAAAACTCATCAAACAAAACGTAGTTATAAAATATTTGTCAACTGCCACTGTCAACTGTTACTGATAACTGTCAACTGTCACTGTCAGTTTCCACTATCAATTGTCACTGCCACAGTTAACTGCTATTTACAATTGTCAATCAACTGGCACTGTTACTAATTGTCAGCTGTAACTGTCAAATGACACTATTACAGCCAACTGTCACTGTTAACTGCCACTATTAACTGTCACTGTCAACTGCTAATATCACAATACAGATGCATACAATAGATTCTTAGAAGAGTAGAAACTCACTAAACAAAACGTAATTATAAAATGAGACATAATAACTTTGTTTTACCACTATATTTTTTTCAAATATAGTGGTAAAACAAAGTTATTGTGTCTCATTTACAAATTATTCAAGATGTACCACGAAGTAAACGCCTCTACCATCAAAAAGTAATTATAAAATATTTGTCAACTGCCACTGTCAAATGTTACTGATAACTGTCAACCATCGCTGTCAATTTCCACTATAAATTCTCACTGTCACAGTTAACTGATATTTACATCTGTAAATCAACTGACACTATTACTGCCAACGTCCATCATCATCTGTCACAATCAAGTTGTCATTGTCCGCAGTCACCACTATTAACTGTCACTTTCAATTAACGCTATCAACCTGGACTGTTACAGCCGATTGTAACTGTTAATCTCCACTATTAACTACCACTCTAAACTGCTTCTATTACCCTACAGATGCAACTAAAAAATTCTAAAAAACAAAATGTAATTAGAAGAGTTGAAATTCACCAAACAAAACGTAGTTATAAAATATTTGTCAACTGCCACTGTCAACTGTTACTGATAACTGTCAACTGTCACTATCAACTTTCACTATCAATTCTCACTGCTATTTATAACTGTCAATCAACTGATACTGTTACTGCAAAAATCCATCGTCGTCTGTCACAATCAGCTTGTTATTGTCAGGTGTCTCTGTTAACTGCCACTATCAATTGACATTATCAACTGTTACTATTAGAACCAACTGTGACTATCAACTGCCACTATTAACTGTCATGGTCAACTGCTACTATCACAGTACGGATGCAAACAAAAAATTCTAAGAAACAAAATGTAATTAGAAGAGTGTGAACTGCCACTGTCAACTGTTATTGTCAATTTCCACTATCAATTCTCACTGTCACAGTTAACTGATATTTACAACTGTCAATCAACTGACACTGTTACTACCAACGTCCATCATCGTCTGTCACAATCAAGTTGCCATTGTCAGCTGTCACTATTAACTATCACTTTCAATTGACGCTATCAACTGTCACTGTTACAGCCAATTGTCACTGTTAACCTCCACTATTAACTGTCACTGTCTACTGCTTCTATTACAGTACAGATGTAACTAAAAAATTCTAAGAAACAAAATGTAATTAGAAGAGTAGAAACTCACTAAACAAAACGTAATTATAAAATATTTGTCAACTGCCACTGTCAACTGTTACTGATATCTGTCAACTGTTACTGTCAATTTCCACTATCAATTCTCACTACCACAGTTAACTGATATTTATAACTGTCAATCAACTGACACTGTTACCAACGTCCATCGTCGTCTGTTACAATCAATTTGTCATTGTCAAGTATCAATGTTAGTTGTAACTGTCAAATGACACTATCAACTGTTATTGTTACAGCCAACTGTTACTGTTACAATTAACTGCTCCAGGCAACTGTCATTTCCAACTGTTAAACAACTATCATAGTTACTGTCAACTTTGACAATTCCAACTGTCACTGTCAACTGCTACTATGAATGGTCACTGTTACAGTCAACTGTCACTTGCAACTGTTAATGAACTGTCATGGTTACTGTCAACATTGACAATTCCAAAATATTGGCTGTTAATACTAAAATTTTGAAAATCTGGCATAATAATTTTAATAAGATCGATGAAGGAATAAATTGTAAAAAAAATCTCGCCAAATAAGAAAGAAAAAGAAATGTAAAAGCTCTTCGAATTGCTAGAAAATTCCAAAAACTAGAAACAATTTTTTTTTTGAGGAGATATGTCATAAAAAAATTATTGGAATTACAAAATAATAAATTTAATCACTATTAAAAGCAAACATTTTATGAAAATTTCTCGAAAAAGTTTATTAAAATGAAGCAAAAGTGCTGTAAAATATTAGAGATATAGAAAATGTTTTTTCTTTTTGAAGACTTGAAGTTCCTGACCAAATTGTAAAAAATCTCCAATAATCTTGCATAAGAAATTTTATGTAATAAAGGAAGATATTTTGAAAATTTCTAGAAGAGTTGAAGAGATCTTGAACATCTAATCCTAAGATTAATCTTCCCAAATGTCATTTTTCGTAATAGTTTTTAAATACTTAATATTCGTGGTCAATTTTTATTTTATTTCTCGTGAATTTTTCACCAAAATTTTAACAAGAAAGTGTTTTTACGGAAAAATAGAAGGGAGAAGTGGAAAATTCTAAAAACCTTGACAAAAATTCATAGTTTGTAAGGAAACTTTCCTATTTAAAAATCTTCACTAAAAATTGGCTTCCTAACTGATTAATACAGGGATAATTCTTAAAAAAGCTAAGACAAATTATTTGAAAATTTTTTATTATCGGAATTTGGAAAACTTCCAAAACACTTCCAAATATTGGTGAACATATAGAACAGAAATTACTGAATAATTTTAGGACCCTTGAAGTAAATTCTCGTTATTGGGCAGAGAAATTTCAGGTGAAGTAGAATGTTTCAAAAAATTGTAAGAAATTAAAATAATTTCATCAAATTTTAATTGTGGAAATTTTCAATTAATGGAAAGTAATTGCTAAAAAAGACTAGAGGTTTCACAAAAAGGATGATAAGTTACTCAATTTTTTTTAAAAAAAAGAAAAAAAATTACTTTAAACTTTAAGAACCAAAAAGAAAATTCGGAAAAAAAGAATCGGATTTATATTGGTTCAAACTAAAAATCACTTGGTTTGTTACACAGATGAACAAACCAAGTGATTTTAATATAGTTAAAAAAATGTCACGACAGGCTTTAAAAAATCTGAAATAAAAACTTCTGGCTAAAATATTTCTAAAACATAAAGAAAAAAACTGTGAAAAATACAACAAAAGAAAGAAAAACTTCTAGACCTATATACGATAGATAGATTAAGCCAATCTTTGTATTTTTCTCTGTAATAAATAATTAAATAAAAACATTCTTAAAAGAATACTCAAAATGTTGGTGTGAAAATAAACAACAACAAAAAAAAATAGAAAATTCTGTAATTTTTCAAATACTAAAAATTTAGTATAAAAATTTTGTTAGCATAAATGAAGAAAACCTAGAAAACTCGAAAAAAAATTGACGCAATTACTACAACGTATTAAGAACCGTAAAGTTCTTAAAAACACTTCTAGTTATAAATTATTTCAAATATTTTTTTTTAATGGAAAAGTTCAATTTTTATTTTATTCGAAACTGCTGCTTTTTTTATTAATAATAAAAATTTAAAAAGAGAATATGGTTAAATTAACAATTTTAAAACATATAAAGTTATTATTATAATTACTGTCTCCGGCATCTGTCAACTGTTATCTCTCATTTGTAGTCTGTTATTATGGTAACTGCAAAATATTATCTGTCAACTATTATTTGTTATGTGTATTCTGTCAACTGTCAACAGTTATTTATCATCTGTAATCTGTCAACTTGCATCAGTTATGTGTCAACTGTTAACTATTATATGTCATCCATCATTTGCCATCTAATAACTGTCATATGCCACTTATTATCTGCCATCTGTCATTTGTCAACTGTCATCAGTCATTTTTCATCTGTGATTTGCCAACTGTCATCTACCAACTGCCTTCTATGATCTTTCGTCTGTCATCTGTCGTCTATCGTATGTTGTCTGCCGTCTGCCATCTGTCGTATGTCATCTGCCCTTTGGCAACTGTCAACTGTTATTTGTCATCTGTCATCGTCCATCTGTAATCAATCTGTTAGCAACAACAGAAAACAGTTGATAAATGACAGATCAACAGTCTTCTATAATTTGTCGTCTGTCATCCACCATCTGTCATCTAATAACTTTCAAGTGCCACTTATTATCTGTCATCTGTAATTTATCGGCTGTCATATGGCACCTCTTATCTTTCAACTGTCATCTAAAATCTATCATTTGTCATGTATTAATTGTCATCTATCATTTTTCATCATTGAATTGCCAACTGTAATATCTCAATTGCCTTCTAAGATCTTTCGTCTGTCATCTGTCATCTATCGTATGTTGTCTGCCATCTGTCGTCTTTCATCTATCATTTATTATCTATTATCTGTCAACTGTCAACTGTTATTTGTCATCTGTCATCTGCCATATGTAATCAATCTATTATCAACGACAGATGACAGTTGATCAATGACAGATCAACTGCCTTCTATAATCTGTCGTCTGTCATCCATCATCTGTCATCTAATAATTATTATCTGTCATCTGTAATTTATCAGGTGTTCATCTGGCATCTCTTATCTGTCAACTGTCATCTGGCATCTATCACCTGTCATTGGTCAACTACCATTTGTAAATTTTTATCTGTGAATTACCAACTGTCATCTCTCAACTATAATCTGTCGTCTATTGTATATTGTATGCCTTTTCTCATCTGTCATTTGTAATCTGTTAACTGTCATCTTCCATCTGTAATCTGTCAACTTTTATCAGTCATCTATTAACTGTAAACTTTGATCTGTCATCCATCATCTGTCATCTATTAACTGTCATCTGCAACTTATTATCTGTCAACTGTAATTTATCAACTGTTATCTGGCACCTTTTACTTTTCAACTATTATTTAGAATCTGTCGTTTATTAGTTGTCATCTATAATTCTTCATCTGTGAATTGCAAACTGTCATATATCAACTGTCTTCTATCATCTTTTGTCTGCCATCTGTTGTCTATCGTATGCTGTTTACTGTCTGTCGTATGTTATTTGTAATCTGTCAACTGTTATTTATCAACTGTTATCTACCACTTATCTGCCATCTGTAATTTATTAGCGGTCATTTGTCATCTGGCATCTGTCATCTGTCATTTATCAACTGTCATCTGTAATTTTTCATCTGTGAATTGCTGTCATCTGTCAACAAACTTCTATCATCTTTCGTATGCCATCTGTTGTCTATCGGTATGTTGTTTGCCATTTGTCATTTGTCTTTTGTAATCTGTCAACTGTTATTTATCATCTGTTATCTGCCATCTTTAATCTGTCAACTTTCATCAGTCAATATTTTTACTGTAAACTTTTATCTGTCATCTAATAATTGTTATTATCTGTTATCTGTAATTTATTAGCTGTCATCTGGCATCTCTTGTTTTTCAACTATCGTCTGGCATTTGTCAACTGTCATCTGTCATTCTTCATCTGTGAATTGCCAACTGTCATCTGTCAACAATCATCTATCATTTTTTGTCTTTCATCTGTCGTCTATCGTATGTTGTCCGTCGTCTGCCATCTGTCATTTGTAATCTGTCAACTGTCAACTGTTATTAATCATTTGTCGTCTGCCATCTGTAATCTGTCAACTTTCATCAGCCATCAATTAACTGTGAATAGTTATCTGTCATATATCATCTGTCATCTAATAAATGTCATCAGCCACTTATTATCTGTCATCTGGCATCTCTTATCTGTCAACTTTTATCTGGCATCTGTTACCTGTCATTTGTCTACTGTCATCTGGCATCTGTCATTTATCAATTGTCATCTGTCATTTGTAATGTGTCAACTATCAACTGTTATCTGTAAACTGTCAACTGTTATTTACATCTATCATCTGTCATCTATAAACTGTTATCTGCCACTTATTATTTGCCATTTGTCATTTATGAACTGCGTTCATCTGTTAACTGTCTTCTATCATCTTCGTCTATTGTCTGCCGTCTTTCATCTGTCATCTGTCATTTGTAATCTGACAACTCTGTCATATTTAATCATCATTTTTACTTGTACACTGTAAATGGCTTCCGTTAATATTTATTTATTGTTTATATACTTATTTTGGTTTTCTTTCTTAAAAAATACAGTTTAAAACAAATTATAAAAAAAACAATATTTAAAAGTTTGGTCAAAAAAAGCACAGGCGGAGTTCACAATTAAATGTATCATTATTATAACTTTCATGTGTCATTTTCAACTATCATCTGTCAAACATCTGTCATCTATCGTCTGACGCCTGTCATCTGTCAACTGCCTTCTATCATTTGTCATTTGTAATCTGTCAACTGTCAGCTGACATCTGTTGTCTGTAATCTACTATCTATCAACTGTTAACTGTCATCTGTTATCTGTGACGACAATGTGTCATGTACCATCTTATAACTATCAACTGTCATTTGTCATCTGTCATACAACAACTGTCATCTTTCGAAAACATTTCTCGAAAATGTTCTCAAAATGATTCCTGAAAATGTCACAATAGAAAGATTAATTTCAGGAAGAGTTCTCGAAAAAACAAAGAAAAAATAGTGCATAAAATCTAGAAACGTAAAAAAAAATAAAATTTCGTCAAATAAATTCCGTTCAAAATACCTTAAAAATATAATTATTTTCTTATTTAAAAAGACAGGAATTCTGAAAAATTTTAAGATCCTAAGAAAAATTTTGAAATTAGAACAAATCGAAAGTAAATTACTTAAAAATCATAGAAGCCACGAATTTTTACGATTAGAAAAGATTTCTTTAGAAAATTCCGCAAAAATTCCAATCAAATAAAACAAAAAATTGTAAATTAAGTTTCTGAAGTTCCTTGAAAATTTCTTCTCATAAAAATTCTAAAAACCTGATTTAGAAATATTGATAAGGAAAGAAAAAACTTGTAAAAGATAGAAGAATGGAAAAAGTTTCGTTATTACATTCGGAAATTTTCGAAATAAATGAAATAAATTCAAAAATAGAAAAGAAATTACTGCAAAATTGTAGAAAACTCAATTTAGCAAAATATTCTTAAAAAATTAAAAATTGATTTAAAAAAATTCCGTAAAATATTAGCTTTTAAGAATTATTTTATTTTCCAATTTTTGCAGTTTTTATAAAACTGCTGAAATTTCTTTTCCTAATTGTGAGAATTTACTTTAATGATTCTAGAATTTTCAATTTTTCTGTATCTTTTCGAAAATTTCCAACCAGATATTTTCTTTCTTTTTTTTTTCTTATTTCACTTGAATTTTTCAGCAATTTCTATTAGACATCTCCAGAAAATATCGCACCTTATCAAGTTGTGATTTAAGCAAAATATTTTCGAAAATTCCGCAATTATGGCAATAAAAAAAATACATAAAATTCAAGAAATATCGAAAAATATTTGTACAAATTACAAATTAGAAATACTGTAATATCAATAAAAGGATTAATTAAGCACTTGGTTATGTTTCACTATAAAATAGTGAAACATAACCAAGTGCTTAATTAATCCTTTTATTAACATAAAATGTTTCACCACGGGTTAAGTGATAAGTTAATTAATCGTACTGTAATATCTTTGAATTAAAGTTTCTAAAATACTACGAAGAATTGAAAATAATATTGGTGACAAATATTAGAACGAAAGTAATTGTCACAATTTGGAATAGAACATCTAAGAAAATTCCCGAATAAAAGGAAAATACTGGAGAATTCTAAATACATCTAAACCTCTAAGAAAAATTTTGCAATTGGAAGAAAATGACTCTCAAAAATATTGCTGAAAATTCTGATAAATCACTAACAAAACCAAATCAAATTGTGGGTATATTAAAAATATTTAATAAGATAAAAATGATTGACTAATAGAAGAAAAATTGCTGGATATTCCAGAAGTTGAGTTAATCATTTCTATAAATTAATGAAAATGTTCACAATTTGTAATCAACTAATTTGCAAAGTTGGAATGTTCTGAATAAATAAAAAAAATAAATGCTAATAAACATTTATTATTAGAATCAACTTTCATCTGCTTTTTCTAAAGACCGCAAAAGACTAATGTTTGCTCACCTCAATTTTAACTATGATTATTCTATGAATCTACGCCATTTGAAGCTAAACTAGAATCGACATGTTTTTAATTTGTAATATCTATCATTAAAAATAAATTTCAAATTTTGCCCTGCTTAATGCAAATATTGTGCAGCACAATAAAAGATACAGATATTTAAAAAACTGACATAAACAGCGACTTGAATACTTTAAACTATTTAAATAGATTTTACGTGCGTCTAAATTCTATATTCCTTATAAAAGGGAAGAAATATATTTCACCAATCCCTAACTTAATGTGTAAGGTTTTTAAAGAGGTCCTTAGGGAAGCGATTTGTCTATCAATTTTAGCACAGATTAAGTATTTTGACTCATTTAACAAATTGACTATTTATATAAAATTTTTAGTTTCCAGTTGTTTAATCTTAGATTATAATTCATAAATTTTGAAGACTAAGCCAGGACACAATGCAAAAAATCATTTAGTACTCTGTTAATGAATATGCAGGTATTGAAATTAACCTTTTAAAGATTAATTATCTGAACATCATTCTGCCCTTCTTTCTTTATATTACCCTCAGAGTTTTCTTGGATTTTTCCTCGTTATAACAGCGTATTCCTTTATTAGTTTTCATCCGTTTCTTTATAAAAAAAAGTGCTAACCCGGCGCCTCCGACATATCAAACAATTAAACTAGCGTTTTATTAATGCTAACCCGGCGCATCCACCATAAACTAAACCGTATTCCCAATTTTAATCAGTATTAAAAATTAGTGCTAGAATGAAAATTATACCAAATAAACAAGCATTATTAATTCACGCCCTCATAAAAATTACTTTATAACTCAATTCCATTATTAGGTATATAATAAACTCGGCAGCGGTGATTTACAATCACGTGTGGTTTTTATTACTTCGCCGCTTAATTTACCGGTGAACAATGTGCGGCAATGCGGAACATTAAATTTGTAAATTATTCCCGTTTCCTTTTTATTATTATTTTAGATCAGACGAATAGTTTGTGTCGTACTGTACATGATTGATGCACTTTCCGCGTTGACTATGACAAATAACCCACGTGTAGTCGTCGTCGACTCGGTTGCACTGATTTAATACGACGTTTTCGCAAAGCAAACGTATATAGAAAATGCAGCAGTGATGTCATATCTATAAATAATATTTACTACCACTAAGTTTTATCCTTCATTCGAGCGTATTTTTAAACGCAAACTTTTAATGATTGAAAGCTCACACAGCGCTTATCTAAATATAAAATCTACAGTCGTAATCACGTAATGCGCACTAAAAAAATTTAGTAGCCATATATCTTGTTGAGCTTAATTTCGCCCTAATTGCGAACAAGCCACGATAAGCTTACGACCAGATTTCACGTGAACGTAAAATCTCATTAAAATAAGACCTGAAACCTGCGACATTCGCATCAATCACATTTTCCTTTTCAACCCTTATAAAGTAACTGAATCAATTGGAGAGTTCGTGTTTCTATTTAACATTCATTTACGGCGTGAAAATTTTTTTGCCTCTCCCCCTTTTATTCCGGTTTACGTTGAAATTTTATTTCGCGCCCGTCACGGTTCGTTACGCACGGTTAAAGGACGAAAATTACGTTTTATTGTTTTAGATACCGGTTATAATTCCGGGACGTGAAAAGTATTTCGTAAAAGTAGTAATGAGACACAAAAAAAATTCTCCATTATGTATTTCGTTTCCTGCAACTTTGTTTATTTAATTTAAATCGAGATTGAAGTCGCTCTTGTGTTTTTTTTTTGTTGTCGGGAAATTGTATTCAGATTCAGCGAGGGTGAGGGGGAGGGTTTTCTAGGAGATTGAATAATAGTGTAATGCATTTTGGGAATATTACATTTATCAAATCGGGTGTGTGATTTACGGTCGGGAAATTTTAGACGGAGTATTTCTTGCAGGTCCTGAAGGAAGCGGCGTACAGGAAAGCTCCCAGGATTACACTTACTCGATCCTGGATGCCTTTGTGCCTCTTCCTGGTGATGAGAATACACACTGCAGATGCAAGCGAGGCTCGAGGGTATGTATGTTAGCAGTTGTGTTCCTTTTTGTAAAAGTTATTTTTAATCCGTGTAGAACAGATTTTAAACTGATCGGTTTTACGGATATAAAGGTATTTTATACATACATGTATTCAATTTTATGTGAATAATCAAAACACAATCGGTGTTATGTAAATGTATTTTATATTCAAATATGAATTGTAGAAATACAGTTAAAATATATTTCCTCATTTAATTCTAAATTCCAATACTAATGAGTGCATTTTTTAATGGAAAGTAATCTCTGTAGAGTAAATTTAGAACGTTTTGTGGTTATTGCCACTTTTACTTTTTTATACCACTTTAAGTTTTATTTTCAGTGACTAGTTTCGACTACACGGTAATCATTATCAAACTAAGTGAAAAACTTAAAGTGGTATAAAAAAGTAAAAGTGTTTTCTTTATTCCTAATATTGAAATCTACCACCAAGTGAACGCCGTTGAGATCCAAGAATTGTTTTAGTATTGTTTATTCGGACCTAAAATCATAGAATTGTAGAAATTCAATTAAATCCAATTTTCTTGATTTTTTTCTAAATTTCGACTAGTAACACTAGAAAATTTTTAATGGATTATAGAAAGGAATCATTTTAGAATAAAATAAAAGTTTTATCACTATAGCAATTGTTTTGATATTTTTTACTCGGGCGGAAAATCATAGAATTGTAGGAATTGATTTAAATACAATTTTCTTGATTTTATTCCAATTACCGATTAGTAATATGAACAAATTTTAATTGTATTATAGAAAGGAATCATTGTAGAATAAAATTAGCAAGTATCCTTGCTATAGCAATTGTTTTGGTATTTTTTATTCGGACGTAAATTTATACAATTGTAGAAATTGAATTAAATACAATTTCCTTGAGTTTTTTCTAATTTCCGACAAGTAACAGTAGCAAATGTTTATTGGATTATAGCAAGGAATCATTGTAGTATAATATAAGAAAGTTTCGTTGCTATAGCAATTGTTTTAGTATTTTTTAATCGGACGTAAAATCATAGAATTGTAAAAATTGAATTAATTACAATTTTCTTGATTTTTTTCTAATTTCCGACTAGTAACACTGACAAATGTTTAATGGATTATAGAAATAAACCATTTTAGAATAAAACGAGGTAGTTTCATTGCTATATCAAATGTTTTAGTATATTTTATTTGAATGTAAAATCATCAAATTGTGGAAATTAAATTGAATACAATTTTCTTAAGTTTATTCTATTTTCCAATTCGTAACAATTAAAAAATGTTATCGGATTATAGAAAGGAATAATTTTAGAATAAAATTAGCAAGTTTTGTCGCTATAGCAATTGTTTTGGTATTTTTTTATACGGACGTGAAATCATAGAATTGTAGAAATTGAATTAAATACAATTTTCCTGATTTTATTCTCATTTTAGAATAGTAATACTACAATTTTTTTTATATATTATAGAAAGGAATCATGGTAAAATAAGATTAGAAAGTTTTATCGCCATATCAATTGTTTTAGTATTTTTTATTCGGACGTAAAATAATTGAATTTTAGAAATTGAATTAAATAAAAGTTTCTTGATTTTATTTCAAATTCTGAATAGTAATACTAGCAAATTTTAATCGATTATAGAAAGGACTCATTGTAGAATAACTTTAGAAAGTTTCGTCGCTCTAGCATTTGTTTTAGTATTTTTTATTCCGACGTAAAATCATAAAATTGTAGGAATTAAATTAAATGCAATTTTCTTGATTTTGTTTAAATTTTCGACTAGTAACTTGGGCAAATTTTCAATGGATTATAAAAATGAATCATTATGGAATAAAATTAGAAAGTTTCGTCGCTATAACAATTGTTTTAGTATTTTTTATTCGGACATAAAATCATGGAATTTTAGAAATTGAATTAAATACAATTTTCTTGATATTGTTCTAATTTCCGACAAGTTACACAAATATTTAATGGATTATAGCAAGGAATTATTGTAGTATAATATTAAAAAGTTTCGTAGCTATAGCAATTGTTTTAGTATTTTTTATTCGGACGTAAATTAACCGAGGTTTAGAAATTTAATTAAATACAATTTTCAAGATTTTATTCTAATTTCCGACTAGTAACACTAACAAATTTTTAATGTATTATAGAAAGGAATCATTGTAGAATGAAATTGGAAAGTTGTATTGCTATATAAATTGTTTTATTATTTTTCTTACGGATGTAAAATCATAAAATTGTAGAAATTGAATTAAATGCAATTTTCTGATTTTGTTTCAATTTCTGACACGTAACACTAGCAAAAATTTAATGGATTATAGCAAGGAGTCTCTGTAGTATAATTTTGGAAAGCTTTGTCGCTATAGCAATTGTTTTAGTATTTTTTGTTCGGACGTAGAATCATGGAATTTTAGAAATTGAATTAAATACATTTTTCTTGATTTTATTCTAATTTCCGACTAGTAACTCTGCCAAAATTTTAATGGATTTTAGAAAGGAATCATTGAAGAATAAAAATTTGTTAGTTGTATCACTATAGCAATTGTTTTAGTATTTTTTATTCCGACGTAAAATCATAATATTTTAGAAATTGAATTAAATGCAATTTTCTGATTTTGTTTTAATTTCTGACACGTTACACTAGCAACTATTTAATGGATTATAGCAAGGAGTCTCTGTAGTATAATTTTAGAAAGTTTCGTCGCTATAGCAATTGTTTTAGTAGTTTTATTTGGGCCTGCAATCATAGAATTGTAGAAATTGAATTAATTACAATTTTCTTGATTTTTTTCTAATTTTCAACGGGTAACACTACCAAATTTTTAATGGATTATAGAAAGGAATAATTGTAGAATAAACTTAGAAATTTTTGTCGCTATAGCAATTGTTTTAGTATTTTTTATTCAGACGTAAAATCATAGATTTGTAGAAATTGAATTAAATACAATTTTCTTGTTTTTGTTCTAATTTCCGAAGAGTAACACTAAAAAATTTTAACGGATTATAGAAAGAAATAATTTTAGAATAAAATTGGAAAGTTTTATCACTATATCAATGGTTTTGGTATTTTTTCTGGTGACGCAAAATCATAGGATAGTGGAAATTCAATTAAAAACAATTTTCTTGATTTTATTCCATTTTCCGAGTAGTAATATTAACAAATTTTTAATGGATTATAGAAAGGAATCATTTTAGAATAAAATTAGAAAGTTTCGTCGCTATAACAATTGTTTTAGTATTTTTTATTCGGACGTAAATTTGCAGATTTGTAGAAATTGAAAAAAATCTAATTTTCTTGATTTTATTCTAAATTACGATAATAAAAATTGCATTTTTTAATGGATTATAAAAAGTAGTCATTTTAGAGTAAAACTACAAGGTTTGGTTATTATGGCAATTGTTTTAGTATTTTTCATTCGAAAGTAAATTTAGCGAATTGTAGAAATTAAAATAAAATCAAATTTTCTTTATTTTATTCTAAATTACAATAATAAAGCTTACAGTTTTTAATGGATTATAGAAAGTAGACGTTGCAGAGTATATCTACAAAGTTTGATCATTGTAGCAATTGTTTTAGTATTTTTTATTCGAACGTAAATTTATAGAATTGTAGAAATTGGAATAAATCAAATTTTCTTGGATTTATTCTAAATTATAAAAATAAATCTTGAAAATTTTTAATGGATTATAGAAAGTAGACGCTTTGAAGTAAATTTACAAAGTTTGGTCATTGTGTCAATTGTTTTAGTATTTTTTATTCGAACGTGAATTCATCGAATTGTAGAAATTTAATTGAATCTAATTTTCTTGATTTTATTCTAAATTGCGATAATAAAATTTGCAATTTTTCAATTGATTATAAAATGTAGACGTTGTGGAGTAAATCTGCAAAGTTTAATTATTGTGGCAATTGTTTTAGTGTTTTTTATTCGAATGTAAATTCACCGAATTGTAGAAATTGAATTAAATCTATTTTTTTTTTATTTTATTGTAAATTACAATAATAAAGCTTATATTTTTTAATGAAGTATAGAAAGTAGACGTTGTGGAGTAAAACTGCAAAGTTTGGTCATTATAGCAATTATTTTAGTATTTTTTATTCAACGTAAATTCACCGAAATGTAGAAATTGAGTTAAATATAATCTTCTTGATTTTATTCTAAATTACGATAATAAAACTTGCAATTTTTAATGCATTATAGAAACTAGATGTTGTAGAGTAAAACTGCATAAGTTTGGTCATTATGGCAATTGTTTTAGTATATTTTATTCGAACGTAAATTCATCGAATTCTAGAAATTGTAGTAAATCTAATTTTGTTAACTTTATTCTTAATTACGATAATATAACAAGCAATTTTTAAATGGATTATAGAAAGTAGACATCGTAGAGTAAAACTGCAAAGTTTGGTCAATATAGCAATTATTTTAGTAATTTTTATTCGGACGTAAAATCATAGAATTGCAGAAATTGTATTAAAAACAATTTTCTTGATTTTATTTTAATTTCCGACGATTAACACTAGAAAATTTTTAATGGATTATGGAAAGGAATCATTTTATAATAAAATTAGATAGTTTAGTCGCTATAGCGATTGTTTTAGTATTTTATATTCGAACATAAAATCATGGAATTGCAGAAATTGAATTAAATACAATTTTCTTGATTTTATTTTAAGTTTCATCTACTAACTCTAGCAAATTTTTAATGGATTATAGAAAGGAATCATTATAGAATAAAATTAGAAAGTTTGGACGCTATAGCGATTGTTTTAGTATTTTATATTCGGACGTAAAATCATGGAATTGTAGAAATTGAATTAAATACAATTTTCTTGATTTTGTTTTAATTTCCGACCAGTAACACTAAGAAGTTTTAAATGGATTATAGAATTGAGTCATTATAGAATAAAATTAGAAAGTTTCGTCGCTATAGCAATTGTTTTAGTATGTTTTATTCGGGCGTAAAATCATAGAATTGTAGAGATTGGATTAAATAAAAAAAAAAATGTTTTTTTTCTAATTTTCGATGTGTAATACTAGCAACTTTTTAATGAATTATTGAAAGGAATCATTGTAGAATAAAATTATAAAGTTTTATCGCTATAGCAATTGTTTTAGTATGTTTTATTTGGACGTAAAATCATATGATTGTAGATATTGAATTAAATACAATTTTCTTGATTTTGTTTTAATTTCCAACTAGTAACACTATAAAATTTTTAATTCATTACAAAAATGAATCATTTTATACTAAAATTAGAAAGTTTTGTTGTTATAGCAATTGTTTTAGTATTTTTTATTCAGACGTAAAATCATAGAATTGTCCAGTAACTCTAACAAATGTTTAATGTATTATGGAAAGGAATCATTTTAGAATAAAATTAGAAAATTTTGTCGCTATAGCAATTGTTTTAATATTTTTATACGAACGTAAAATCATAGAATTGTAGAAATGGATTAAAATAGAATTTCTTGATTTTTACCTAATTTTCGACAAGTAACACTAGCAAATTTTTAATGGATTATTGAAAGGAATCATTATAGAATAAAACTAGAACGTTTTGTCATTATAGTAATTGTTTTAGTATTTTTTATTTGGGCGTAAAATCATAGAATTATAGAAATTGAGTTAAATACAATTTTCTTGATTTTATTTTAATTTCCAACTAGTAACTCTAACAAATTTTTAATGTATTATAGAAAGGACTTATCGTAGAATAAAACTAGAAAGTTTTTACGTTATAGCAATTGTTTAGGTACATTTTTATTCGGACGTAAAATCGCGGAATTGCAGAAATTGAATTGAATAAAATTTTCTTGATTTTTCTTTAATTTCC
The DNA here is from genome assembly GCA_963969525.1 of Ontholestes murinus. Lineage (NCBI taxonomy): Eukaryota > Metazoa > Arthropoda > Insecta > Coleoptera > Staphylinidae > Ontholestes > Ontholestes murinus. Next base: position 2,336,080 of record OZ018394.1, on the reverse strand, counting down.
GACGAGTAATACTAGCAAATTTTTAATGGATTATGGAAAAGAATAACTGTAGAATAAAATTAGAAAGTGTCGTTACTATAGCAATTGTTTTAGTATTTTCTGATCGAACGTAAAATCATAGAATTGTAGAAATTGAATTTTAAAAAAATCTTGATTTTGTTTTAATTTCCGACTAGTAACTCTAGCATTTTTTTTAGAATTAGAAAGTTTCATCGCTGTAGCAAATGTTTTAGTATTTTTTATTCGGACGTAAAATCATAGTAGAAATTGAATTAAATCAATTTTTTTGATTTTATTCTAAATTACGATAATAAAACTTGCATTTTTTTAATGTATTATAGAAGATAGACGTTATAAAGTAAAACTGTGAAGTTTGGTTCTTATGGCAATTGTTTTAGTATTTCGTAACGTAAATTCACCAAACTGTGGAAATTGAAATAAATTAAATAATCTTGATTTTATTCTAAATTACGATAAAAAGTTGTATTTTATTAAAGGAATATAGAAAGTAGACCTTATGGAGTAAAATTGCAAAGTTTAGTAATTATGGCAATTGTTTTAGTATTTTTTATTCGAATGCAAATTGAATTAAATCTAAGTTTCTTGATTTTATTCTAAATTACGATAATAAAACTTGCAATGTTTTAATGGATTATAGAAAGTAGACGTTCTAGAGTAAAACACCAAAGTTTGGTTATAGTGGCAATTGTTTTAATGTGTTTTATTCAAACGTAAATTCTCCGAGTTGTAAAATTTGAAATAAATATAATTTTCTTGATTTTATTCTAAATTGCGATAATAAAACTTGTAATTTTTTAATGGATTATAGAAAGTAGACGTTGTGGAGTAAAACTACAAAGTTTGGTCATTATGGCATTTGTTTTAGTATTTTTTATTGAAACGTAAATTTACCGAATTGTAGCAATTGTATTGAATCTACTTTTCTTGATATTATTCTAAATTACGATAATAACATTGGAAATTTTTTAATGGATTATAGAAAGTAGACATTTTGGAGTAAAACTACAAAGTTTGGTAATTATGACAATTGTTTTAGTATTTTTTATTCCAACGTAAATTTACCGAAATGTAGAAATTGAAATAAATCTAATGTTCTTGATTTTATTTTAAACTACTATAATAAAACTTGCAATTTTTTAATGGATTATAGAAAGTAGATGTTGTAGAGTAAAACTACAAAGTTTGGTCATTGTGGCAAATGTTTTAGTATTTTTTATTTGAACGTAAATTCACTGAAGAGTAGAAATTAAATTAAATCTAATTTTCTTGATTTTATTCTAAATTACGACAATAAAACTTGAAATTTTTTAATGGATCATATAAAGTAGACGTTGTTGAGTAAAATTACAAATTTAGTCATTATGGCAATTGTTTTAGTATTTTTTATTTGAACGAAAACTCACAGAATTGTAGAAATTGAAATAAATTTATTTTTTTATTTTATACTAAATTACGATTATAAAACTTGCAATTTTTTTATTGATTATAAAAAGTAGACGTTGTGGAGTAAAACTGCAAAGTTTGGTTATTATGGCAATTGTTTTAGTATTTTTTATTCGGACGTAAAATCATAGAATTATAGAAAGTTAATTAAATACAATTTTCTTGTTTTTATTTTTATTTCCGACTAGTAATACTAGCAAATTTTTAATGATCTATGGAAAGAAATCATTCTAGAATAAACGTAAAACGTTTTGTTACTGTAGCAATTGTTTTAGTATTTTTTATTCGGACGTAAAATCATGGAAATTGAATTAAATAAAAATGTTTTGATTTTGTTTCAAATTTTGAATAGTAACTCTAGCAAATTTTAATGGATTATAAAAAGGCCTCATTGTAGACTAACATCAGAAAGTTTCGTCGCTGTAGCAATTGTTTTAGTAATTTTTATTTGGACGTAAAATCATAGAATTGTAGAAATTGAATTAAGTCAAATTTTCTTGATTTTATTCTAAATTACGATAACAAAACTTGCAATTTATTAATGTATTATAGAAATTAGACATTTTAGAGTAAGACTACAATGTTTGGTCTTTGTGGCAATTGTTTTAGTGTGTTTTATTCGAACGTAAATTCACTGAATTGTAGAAATTGAAATAAATTTTATTTTCTTGATTTTATTCTAAAAATTGATAATAAAGATTACGACTTTTGAATGGATTATAGAAAGTAAACTTTGTTGAGTAAAACTGCAAAGTTTAGTCATTGTGGGATTTGTTTTAGTATTTTTTATTTAAAATCAAATTCACTGAATTGTAGAAATTCAATTAAATCGAATTTTCTTGATTTTATTCTTAACTATGAAAATAAATCTTACAGTGTATTAATGGATTATAGAAAGTTGACTTTGTAGAGTAGAACTACGAAGTTTGGTTATTGTGGCAATTGTTTTAGTATATTTTATTCGAGCGTAAATTCACCGATTTGTAGAAATTGAATTAAGTCTAATCTTCTTGATTTTATTCTAAATTGCGATAATAAAACTTGCAATTTATTAATGTATTATAGAAATAAGACATTTTAGAGTAAAACTACAATGTTTGGTCTTTGTGGCAGTTATTTTAGTGTGTTTTATTCGAACGTAAATTCATTGAATTGTAGAAATTGAAATAAATTTTCTTTTCTTGATTTTATTCTAAAAATCGATAATAAAGATTACGACTTTTTAATGGATTATAGAAAGCAAACTTTGTTGAGTAAAACTGCAAAGTTTGGTCATTGTGGCATTTGTTTTAGTATTTTTTATTTGAAATCAAATTCACCGAATTGTAGAAATTCAATTAAATCGAATTTTCTTGATTTTATTCTTAATTACAAAAATAAATCTTACAATTTATTAATGGATTATAGAAAGTTGACATTGTAAAGTAGAACTACGAAGTTTGGTTATTGTGGCAATTGTTTTAGTATATTTTATTCGAGCGTAAATTCACCGATTTTTAGAAATTGAATTAAGTCTAATCTTCTTGATTTTATTGTAAATTACGATAATAAAACTTGTAATTTCTTAATGGATTATAGGAAGTAAACGTTTTGGAGTAAAACTACAAAGTTTGGTCATTAAGGCAATTGTTTTAGTATTTTTTATTCGAACGTAAATTCACCGAATTGTAGAAATTGGATTAAATCCAATTTTGTTTATATTATTCTAGATTAAGTATATAAAGTTGGCAATTTTTTAATGGATAATAGAAAGTAGACGTCGTAGAGTAAAACTACAGAGTTTGGTCATTATTGCAATTGTTTTAGTATTTTTTATTCGAACGTAAAATAATAGAATTGCAGAAATTGAAATAAATTTAATTTTCTTGATATTATTCTGAATCGCGATAGCAAAACTTGAATTTTTTTAATGGATTATAGAAAGTAGACGTTGTGGAGTAAAACTACAAAATTTGGTCTTTGTGGCAATTGTTTTAGTATTTTTTATTCGAACGTAAATTCACCAAATTGCAGAAATTGAATTAAATCTAATTTTCTTGTTTTTATTGTAAATTACGATGATCTCACTTGTAAATTTTTAAGGATTATAGGAAGAAAATATTATAAATGATATCCCTCTTGCTATTTTTGTTTATTTAATGCTGATGCAACATATATATTTAACTTTATTCAACTAATGTAATATAAATAGCAATAAAACCTTTATAACCATGAAAAATTGAATCAGCAACAAACAGCTGGACGTATTCTCACCCCCCATCTTCTACACCCTTTGCACCCTCTCAACCCGTTCAATTTTTCATACGGCATGTGGCCGACAATTTCGGTCTTTTAATTTTATTGCAAAATATAATTCTCCTTGACAACGGCAATGGAGATATAAATGGTCAGAGCGTTATAATGTAAAAGGCCCAGGAATTATTATTTTTTTCTCTCTCTCTCGTGCGAGGTAAAACCTTTTAACGAGCCACCACCCCCCACCCTCCCCGGCTCGCTCGCGCTCCCTTCTCTTCTTTTTTTTTTATTTACACCCTTTTAAATTATTAAAGAAATACGTTGTGTTGATGATGTTGCCACGCCGACGTTAATAATTTTTGACGGCATTTTGTGGGTTATAAATTAAATGCGGCGACACACCGGGGGTGGCGAAATTTATCGTTTTACGTCGCACTGCATTGCGTCCAACGTTTTGAATAAATAATTTTTTTTTGTCGTTGTTTACGTTCCGCATAATTAAATATGTGGAAAACTTTTGATTATTAAATACAGCGGCGGTTATATTAATTAAGTACACAAAAACATTTTTTATACTTAGAATTTATACAAAATTTAAAAATCAGGCAGAATATTTAACTAACACCAAACGTTAAACTCTCATTTTTAATATAAAATGTGTGATATTTAAAAAGGTACTTGTATTTTTAAGAATCTTAATTTTTAGTATTTGGCTATTAAGTTTAATACATAACTTCTTACAGTTCTGAATTAATTGATTTTTCTAATTAAGAATCTAATTAGTAATTGCATTCACAATTGGAATTTTAGCCATATGCTAAGCTGTAGAAATATTAACGAAAAACCGTAGCGTTTAAAATCCAATACGTCCTTGTTACATGTCGCATCAGAACATTTCGTATCAAAGAGAAGATTGCGTTTTTTATTTCACTGCGTGATTTCTTGGTGCACTTCCGCTAATAGCAGCCGCGCCTTTTACCAAAAATATTTGAAGTGAGTACACAAAAGGGGGTAGAATGTTGGAATGCATGTTTATATACATATATATGTGGTGAATACGTCTGCGGCGAATTAGTTGAATGAGCTTAGATGTGTATATACCTCCATTGTGCACGGTTGTATGATACATGTAATGCAAAGCACTCTGGATGTAGTAAGGGTGAAAAGTTGCATGGTTACGAAGGAGGATAGATTTTGAAAGCTTTATGTAAAATATTGTCGTTATGCATTACTACAAATTCCTTATATTGATTTTTTGAGATTGCAATATTTTCATAGCAGAATTATTTATTGTAGGTTTTTTTTAGCCATTAAGATGCGTTTATTAGGGGTGAATTCTAAAAGTCTGAAGTTTTAAAAATAATCCTAGTACATATGATTCTTCTACAATATTCCAAATCGCCGAATGCATTTGATTTTACTTTCAATTTTCACCATTTTATTTTCAGCCCCAAAAGCTTAATTATTTTACTGAAATTATTGAATTAAGTAATTATCATTATTCAATATCTGTAATTGTACTTAGGAACTGCTATAGATTACAAATACACGTCTCAATGATCATCATCGATAATTATATAATGCCCGTATTAATTTCCCGGATTATTTGTGAATATTCATTAAGATAATTACTGTATAATTCCACTTTGCGCTATTAATTTGATTACACTAAGTGCATCATTACCAGCTCGCAATAATGTATGCTGTTTGGGCGGATGCATCTCTCGCCCCTCAGTGGATTTATTTATTTTATTTATCCATTAATACCCTGCAGAATTAATTGCAAACATCGATGCTTGAAAGATTAATTTCCTTTTGACAACTCACTCCCTATAGAAAGGAAAGCAACACGTACCTACAGCGAATTCATAATCCAATTACCAACGAGGATATAATTAAATTAATTTGTGCTAATATATAACCTATTCACATCGCAGAGTTTCAAGTAAATAAACAACTGTATAAGTTAATGAAATAAATTCAATTAAAAACACAAGCAAATATATTGAATAATTTAATTAAAAAATTTGTGCATTCAAATAACTAATTTTATTGAATATTTTCGTTAGTTATAAACACCACTTCAGCAGCACCGACTTTTGCATCCGCACCAGAAAGTGCATTAAAGTTGTTGGAGATGTTTATATTTAAATCCCAGGTAACTTGAGCTTCACTCATATCGCATACTTAAAATGATTTATCTTCCTGCGGGGACGTAAGTAATAAACAGCGCCCCGTAAAGTTTCGCACCCTGAAAAGCTCAAAACTTGTTGGTTCAAACAGTTTTCCTTATATTCTGTAGTAATTATTTCAAGTACATGCACAGGTTTCAATTTAAATGTATAAAATAGAATCAGAAATTTTATAACGTTGTATATGATAGGTGAACGGAGTTTGTACAGTATTTTTTGCAAATTATTTTTCACAGTCGAACAAACAGAAATACAGCGAAAGCTTCGAGTAGTGTAGCTTTTTTATTTCAGGTTTAAAACATATGAAAATTTAATTAAAACTTGTTTATATTCCCTGTTAATATAATATTTACCAAAAGGGAAAACTAAATATGAAAATAGAGTTCTCTGTGTGATGTCTGTACTAAGATTAATTACAAAATTCATCCCTAATGTACGCATTTTAATAATTGTAGCGAAATAATTGAGCTTTTATGACTGAAAACAAAATGGCGACGCTTAAATCTAAAATTGAAAAAGTGAAATCAAATGCATTCGGTGATTTGGAAAATTGTAGAAGAATCATCTGCACTAGGATTATTTTCAAAACTTCAAAACCCATCCCTAATGAACGCGTTTTAATAATTCTAGCGAAATAATTCAGCTTTTATTGCTGAAAACAAAATGGCGACGCTTAAAATTGAAATTGAAAGTAAAATCAAATGCATTCGGTGATTTGGAATATTGTGGAAGAATCATCTGCACTAGGATTATTTTCAAAACTTCAAAATCCATCCCTAATGAACGCGTTTTTATAATTATAGCAAAATATTTCAGCTTTTATTGCTGAAAACAAAATGGCGACGCTTAAAATTGAAATTGAAAGTAAAATCAAAAGCATTCGGTGATTTGGAAAATTGTAGAAGAATCATCTGCACTAGGATTATTTTCAAAACTTGAAAATCCATCCCTAATGAACGCATTTTAATAATTCTAGCGAAAAAATTAAGCTTTTATTGCTGAAAACAAAATGGCGACGCTTAAAACTGAAATTGAAAGTTAAATCAAATGCATTCGGTGATTTGGAATATTGTAGAAAAATCATCTGCACTAGGATTATTTTCAAAACTTCAAAATCCATCCCTAATGAACGCATTTTAATAATTCTAGCGAAATAATTCAGCTTTTATTGCTGGAAACAAAATGGCGACGCTTAAAACTAAAATTGAAAGTAAAATCAAATGCATTCGGTGATTTGGAATATTGTAGAAGAATCATCTGCACTAGGATTATTTTCAAAACTTCAGAATCCATCCCTAATGAACGCGTTTTAATAATTCTAGAGAAATAATTAAGCTTTTATTGCTGCAAACAAAATGGCGACGCTTAAAACTGAAATTGAAAGTAAAATCAAATGCATTCGGTCATTTGGAATATTGTAGAAGAATCATCTGCACTAGGATTATTTTCAAAACTTTAAAATCCATCCCTAATGAACACATTTTAATAATTCTAGCAA